>CAAKHB010007635.1:0-11537 GCA_901007665.1 Aeoliscus strigatus | reverse complement strand
GGATGTTTGTTCCCCAGTGTGTAAAATAATGATGATGACACGATTTTTATATTCATGTATGAATTGATAAATGAAACAATATTTTGGCCAGCGTACAAATGTTGTCTGTGGAGATGACACCTCTGGGAAAAAAACACTGATAAAATCTCATAGTTTCTAACCATGTTAGGGTGGCTGACAGGATTTAGGTCGAGTAATTAATTTTTATATTTAGAATATTTTAGTGTAAATATAACTATTTCTATCAATATTACTAAATATTAATAATGTTACACTTCACGCTGCTGCCTCCAAGCCTGCAGCCTGCAACCGTTTTCATTGGCTGAGAAGGGTAGCGTCAGTACGTACGTCAGCACGCTGCGTCCTTGTCAGAGATGAGACGTTTACAGGATACAGCATACAAGTACAGCAGCAGCATAACCCGTAATCATTTATCATTTATGAAAATGACTGTGTGGGAAAAATATAGACATTTGAAATGTACTTGTTTAGTGAATTGTTAATAGGAACTTTCTGATAGTTATGTCGAGAATTTTTGTGATGTTTATAAAAGTAATCCAGATTTACGATACCACGAGGAGCCCTTGAACGCCTCTAATGTCGGCGCACTGGTGGTGTCCGTGGCGTCGGAGCTGTGTGCGCGGCACGGAAATGTCCGGAATTTGGGAGGAGTTCACTCGTTGAGCAAAGTCTGGTACCGGCAGCGGACCTGAGACCGACCCCCCGGTCGGTCGGTTCTGTCACCATGGACTTCGTACTGAGCGGAGTAGCGGCGTGCGGAGCGTGTCTGTTCACCAACCCGCTGGAGGTCGTCAAGACGCGGATGCAGCTGCAGGGAGAGCTGCGGAGCCGCGGCTCCTACCAGGTGTACTACCGCAACGTCTTCCATGCCTTCTACACCATCGGGAAAGTGGACGGGCTGGCCGGCTTACAGAAAGGCCTGGTGCCCGGGCTGCTCTACCAGTTCTTCATGAACGGAGTCCGGCTCGGCTCGTACGCCGTCATCGAGTCCTCCGGTTACATCCACACGAACGGACGAGTCAGCACCGTGAAAACCACGTTGGCGGGGGCCGCCGCCGGGGTGGTGGGAGCCGTGATGGGAAGTCCGGTGTACCTGGTCAGTAGCTGCTGCCACAAGACCAGTAACTTGTGCACAAAAGACAATACGTTGTCCCCAGAAGACATCAAATTGTGCTCACACGATAGTCTTGTTCCCACAATATAACACAGTAGCTTGCAACAACTTCTTGTTACTACAAGATGTTTTTGTTCTTGTTGTTTGTGTTGTGCGATTTGTAATCATAAGACAGTAACTTGTTCATGTGATCATTGTCTTGTGCGCTCCACGTCGTTTAGTCTGAATTCATCTCTTGAGGATCAATGGTTGGCTGAGGTGAGACTTTGTCCACCGGTAATTGCAGGTTCCATGTCGCCCTTTCCAGGAATGGGTGACATGATGAAGATGAATGAAAAAAAGATGAATGTTTACAAAAAAAGACATGCTGGTATTTACCTTGTAGGAACACATTATATTGTGTGTACAAAATAACTGGAACAATATAAAGAAGATATCATCCCATGGGACGTTTACTGTCCATTGACAGGTGAAGACTCACCTGCAGAGTCAGTCCACTGCCTCCATTGCCGTTGGACATCAATACAAGCACCAGGTAGTGAATGAGACCCTCACACTGGCCGACAGGCATCATCGTCATTTACCCTAATATGTTCTCAATATTTCACCCAGGGGATGACGCAGGCTCTGGCAGCCATCTACAGGCAGCACGGCCTTCTGGGGTTGTGGAGGGGGTCCAGTGCAGCTGTACCAAGGGTCAGCGTGGGGTCAGCGACACAACTGTCCACGTTCTCCTCCACCAAAGAGCTTGTGATCGACTTGCAGGTCAGAAAGTGTCCCCACCTGCCCCTCAACATGGAGGAGTGGAAATTCTTGTGTGATGAAGTGGGTATGGGGTGGGGGTGCACATGTGCAGTCATCCAGGTCATGCTGAGTTAATTTGTAGACAATAGGACTTGTAGTTTGCTTGAAGACGTTTCTTCAATGATTTGAGAAGACTCGTGGGGAGTTCTGCTACGCCGCTGTGTTTCATTTTTTCTGGGGTCTCAGTGTTTTCCGTCATTTATTTCAGGCAACAGCTACTGAAAATGAAAAACCACACTAAAAATCTCGATATTCCACTATCGATTTATTTCCCATCCCTGGACATCAGTTGACAAGTATCACCGGGCTCAGTCGGTGGTGATTCACAGCCGATTAACTGTGTCTCAGACAAAAGCACCAGGTCAGGAACTCTTCTCTAACAGAAATCCAATACCATCCACTGGCCCCCTTAGCAGGAAATATGCAGCTCACGCAACTGGTCCGCAGGAGAACAGCGTGTTGATGTGACTGCTGCTTTAGACGAAGGTCAACCACATACCAGAGGCAGGGACGAGCTGTTATGTCCACAAACAAATCCAAATCAACATATTACTGGTCTAACACGGCTGATCTGTTCACGATCACCGACCCTCCAAAGCCGCTGAGGTCCTCCAGTGAATCACCGCAATGTACTAACAGTTTATTTAAAGCTGATGGAATGTAGGCTGCCGCCACTGATCTGTAAACACACACACACACACACACACAATCTATCTTCAACCATGGCTTCATGTGTGCTTTTCATTTTCTAATTTTTCTTTCTTTCTTGTCGTCAAGGTGTTCCCAAAGGACAGCTGGTTGGTGGCTCTGAGTGCGGGTATGATCAGCAGCGTGGCAGTGGTGCTGGCCATGACACCTTTCGATGTAGTGAGCACGCGGCTCTACAACCAGCCAGTGGATCACCTGGGCAAGGTGAGGAGGACGTTCTGCACGTTCTGACGTTCAGGTTGCAGTTTCACACTCGTCAAAAGCCAAAATCCACGTTCTAGCAGGAAGCATTAATCATTGTCAGATGATGCTGGTTCACTGACCTGGGGTCAGTTCTAGAAACTGGCAGAAATCATCATCTGAACAGTTTCATACATTTCAATCGACATTTGGAACAATTCTATTATTCAGCTTTATTTCAGGGTTAACAAAGTTGATAAACTGCAACTGCAAGTTGATAAACAGCATTCTGGAACTGTTGACTCAAGTATTCTGCCTAAAAACACCAGAGAAAATCTGAATACACAGAGGAAGAAGAAAAAAAATCGATATGACGCTCAAGGTACTGGGTGACTGGTGAAATCATCAATGAATAACATCGTTATTTACATATCACATTTCATACAAGAAAAATGGAACACTGAGTGCTGTCAATCAAAAAACACCCAGCCCACAAAGAATAATACTAAATAATAATATTAAATGTCAAGAGACACACAGCAGCAGAAAATAAATACACAGAAAGTAACTAAATAAGTAAATAATTACATAAAAACTCGAGCGACATAGCAAGAAGGTCGATTCCTTCGATTCCTGGTCTGGGATCACTCTGTGTGTAGTTTTCCTTCTCTCCCCGTGTCTGGGGGGTCGGGGGGGGTTCTCTCCAGGTACTCCAGCTTCCTCCCACCTCCAACAGCATGTTGAGGTTAATCAGTCACTCTAAATCACCCGTAGGTGTGAATGTGAGTGTGAATGGTTGCCTGTCCTTCATGCTGGTGGCTGGTCCAGGTTGGACCCTGACGCTCACCCGTTCACAGCTGGGGGCACAGAAAAGCATGAATGCAGACCTCCGCCAAGCAGCAAGTGAATCAGAATCAAATTAGATTTTTAGCGATTTGTTTTTCTTGTTGGAATCAGGATTTCTCATTAACTTGTAATATAAATGTTTTACTTCTTACTTCGATTCAAAATGACATTTTGTCTTTCTTTTTGTAAGCGGCATATATTTCTATGTCGTTCTTAATAAATAAACAAACAAACAAAGTTTACAGATTTTTCCTGTTGGCCATCTTGATCCGATCCAGATGAAATCTGTGACGTAATAGTGGACCCTATCCCCTGTGTGTCTGAAATTTTTGAACTATCAGTGAAGAACTGAGTGAGATTTTTAGTTTTTGTTTGTTTGTAACTATATACACCAGTACTGTAAAAAAGTTCAGAAGGATACATTCATAACTTTTGGAGTTGTTTTGCTAACATCCTTGGCGGAGGTCATGAAACAGCCCAAATCCAAGTGTATGACAGGGGTCAGACGTAAAACAGACTACATCATGAAAACACGTAGATAATGAATAAATAACGAGGAGTGAATTTGAATGTGTTGTCTCGTAGGGTCTGTTGTACAAAGGATTCACCGACTGCTTCTCCAAGACGCTGCAGAAGGAGAGTTTGACGGGACTCTACAAAGGTCTGGGAGCCTCGTACTTCCGCCTCGGCCCACACACCATTCTGTCTCTGTTCTTCTGGGACGAACTGCGCAAACTGCACCGGCAGTGGAGATAACGACCAGCGGACGAGGGAAGTGGAAACACAGGTGACTCATTCAGCGCCAAACTCTGTTAAAGAGTTTCTGATTATAAGATAAATCCTCCATTAGTTAAGGGACGGGGCAGGGTCCAGTTACACTCCAGTTAGTAACAGTAGATGTAAGTAAGGGAATGTCTGAAAATGTCAACACAGCTGTCGACCTCTGAATACCTTCAACAGACATCATGAATGAATACACACACACACACACACACCTGACCAGCAGGTAGGATGATTTTAATGCAGATGACCTTTTGTCAAACGTGGCTCTTGGCTTTAGAATACAAACACAAGCTCCTCTAAACTGAAGTGACTATGCAGGTCGGCAGCTCTGTTCTCTGTTTGAGTTATCACAGCCTTTGTGTTCAAAGAAACATAGAAGGAAACTCTATCACACACACTGGATGTAAGACGCCCTTCAACCGGCATGACGAGCTTCAAAAACACGTCAAACTGAGACGACATGATGTTACAACAAGGTTTCACTTATATATATGTCTCATATATTTGCTAAAAGAATAACGCACAGTCTGGAAGTTATAGTCCTGTTCGGAGTAACATGAAATGATGAACGCTTGGGGCTTGAGTCAGGATGGGGGCGTGGATTGCAAACATCCAAACCTGACGTTGGCGGTAGCAGAGTGGGTTTGTTGGTGGAATCGGTGCCAATCTATAAAGCAGACACGATGCAGTTTATATAAAACCTGCTGGTAGCATTTATGGAAAAGATCCACCAGGGCACCACCGTCTGGGACCACGAACCTTGGTGTCACATTTCACCTCAGATGTTTCACCAGAGCGACCAAACCGAGTCGAGCTGCTCCAGGTCACATGATGACCAGCACCCCCACTTCCTGTTTTTCAAGAGTCATTTATGCCCGGACCTCAAATCTGTTGAAACTCAACACTGACAACAGACAGTCGTGATTAATTTCCTATTTATTTTGTTTTGTATTTGTTGTGAGAAGGAGCTCATGTAAACTATTCAGTTATTCTGTCGACACTCCTCAGCTCCCATATTTCATGACTGAGAGAAAAAAAAAAATGCCAATTTTACTGAAAATATTTGCGAGAAAATGTGGTGCCAAGTCTAGCATTTGCACATTGAACAGTTTGACTGTTATTTTATTTTATAAATAACATTTGTCTTACATGTATGTATGATAACATTACATTTTAATATTAGGATTGGATATTTAAAAATATATTTAAAGTCACATCCAATAATTTGAAAATTTAAAAATGTTTTAGTGATCACATTTCACTATCTTTAATACGTTGTATTTTATTTTGTGACAGAGGATTTTTTTGTCTCGAGTGTCTTTTCCCCTCATAGTTACTCACTTATGTTAAATGGTCAAAGTTCACTGTTAAACACTGATTCATTGTTTTTCTCTGAAGAGAGGAATTTTTTTTTAAATTTTTTTTTGGTAAATTCTGAAGTTCGATGAAATGAAGTACAAGTACTGTAGCTGAAAGAACATCCATTTTTAGACAGGAGAATGTTACTTTTCCTGGGACATATTGTGATCTACTAATATCAGGAATATTCATCTTATATATTACATATATAAGTTCTTCTTC
Organism: Aeoliscus strigatus; assembly: GCA_901007665.1. NCBI lineage: Eukaryota > Metazoa > Chordata > Actinopteri > Syngnathiformes > Centriscidae > Aeoliscus > Aeoliscus strigatus. The sequence goes on along the minus strand of CAAKHB010007635.1, from coordinate 5,500 downwards.
ACTGGAAACTAATGTGATAAGAAAAGTTGAGTTTATTATGATGTATTCTTGGGTCAAATGGTCAACAGACATGCACAGCTGTTGTGTATATTTTACACAAAATCAAACACTGAAGGCTTTTTTTCCTCTTTTTTTTTTTTTAATGAAATAAGATGTTGCTCCTGCTGCTCCTCCTCTCGCGTGTCAAACCCGACCAGTGAACTGTTTCTGGTGTCTGACACTACAAAGTACTAAAATATTCCAGAACCTGATTAGTCGTCTGAGTTCCTGTCCAGGTTTGATGAACTAATGTCAGTTTTACCATGAATGTTACAAACCACGTGGTCCACTCCGCGTTTGACTTTGGCCTTTGATGTATTTCTGCTGTGAGGATGTTTTTGGAGATTTGTTCTTTCAGAGCTGAGTTTAAAAACAGATGAATGTGTCTTTAATTCTTTTCCACGTGGACTGATGAACTGATCACTGATTTTATTACAAAGCTGATTTATTAACAAATAAGCAAATAAATGATGAGACATTTCAGACGTCGTGTTGCTGTAGATCTTGTTTGACCGTATTGATCTTTTCCTTTAGACTTACAAAGTTCTGTGCCTCAATTCTAAGATTCATTTTCTGACATATATCCGCTGGAATGAAATATTAGTTTGCTTATGAGTATTTTGATTGTTCACATTAGTTTCTTTGACACTTTACAGTGAGTTCTGTTGAATGACGCACACCTCTCGGGTCGTTATGACGTGACCTCTTCAGCACTGGAGGAAGAAATGTGTTCATTTCACTGGAGGTTAACGGACATATTCTCACTCCAGAGATCATGTCTTAGAAATAAATGCCCACTGGAGTCAATATTCATGAGTGTGCAGAACATTTTGTTCTCAGAACTACCAGAAGTTTTTGGCCTCGATCATGAAAACGTTCTCTCATTATTGGAGGAAGAAAGAAAAGAAATCATCAGAATCCTTTAACGTACAACATGATTCCATTACTGTGTTTATTTGGGTTTTTTTGCTTTGATAAATCGATTGTCATTTAAAAGTTGACTGTGACATTGAAGCGAGTAACATCACAAAGAGTTAAACACTTCTAATCTTGTAGGAAGCAGAGCTGCATTACCACATCCAAACAATCCTATTTTCTGTGAAAATCCTTCTTTCTTCTTTTTTCTTCAAACTGTTGGTGTCAAATTGGAGAGCTGCACCCAGGATTTGACAGACTGCTTGATTGTGTCATATCTCAATAAAATGATCTGCGTTCCCTCCTACTAGTGCTTATCTGCCTTTGTTCAGCATCATCGTCACACCATGGCGCTCTGGCGCTCCCTGCTGGCCTTCCACAGGACATGTTTTGTTTTCAAACAGGAACCAATCATTTCTGTATCCAGACAAAGGGAATTTAATGGGTTCTTCCATGAACCAATAGAAATCTCTGGTAACATTTTCTAGAATCAGATCAGCGTTTTTTTGTTGACATAGTAACACATGAAACAAACTCCTTGGCGGAGGTAAAACAGGCAGAAAGCTGCTGAACTGAACTACTGAACACACTGATGCTTCATGACATGGAAGCATCATTGACCAACATGTAACACGTCAGACTTCAGGACTCGTACCGGAGGTACGTACCGCCTCTACTCGCTCTTCTGTTTCGTGCTGCGTCGGTACCAGACGAGCTGTGACAGCAGGACGCCGCTGAGGCCGGCTGACAGCACGTGGGAAGCAGCAGCCAGAGAGACTCCTGTGTCCTGACGGAGAGTTTGAAGCCTTAGAACATTAGTCTCCTTTGGATTGGGTTTTGTGTGTGTAGAAAGAAGAATGATTGTTTTCATTTTATAACACCACCGCTTTGTGAACGCAGCATTCAGTCATTCCAATTATGTGAAAATAGGGCAATGCATCCATCGGCTATTGGGACTTCACATAAATCACTGTTTCCACAGCAATGGCTGCCGTAAAGTGGAACATCTGTCCTAATCTCTTCGTATGCAAACATTTGCTGCAATTGCTCAGTTGTGCTCAGTTTAAGTCTTTTTCTGAGCCATGAACAGGAAGTTGCCAAATGTCATGCTTTCATAGGCACCTGAATTAAAATTGTCAGTTTTCAATGGTGACAAGCATTCTTTATGTGCGTTCTTAGATCTACACAAGCGCTGGTCGGCAGCAGGTGTAGATTTGTGTTAGTAGCTACGAAAAGATTGGCGCTACCAAAATACTGATGAAATCCGAGTGTCCAACCTACTATGTCGATATGAAACTGGAACACAAACATCTGTTTTCACCAGAAATTCTGAACTTATGAACTCGGATGTCGGCTGCGAGTGGAACGCGTCCTTACTGCTTACCTTCACAGACACGACGAGGAGGCCCAGGGACCCTGCACAGGACAGGAAGACAGACGGAGGGGACAGTTGTCCTGTGTGTCCCTGGCAGCAGTTAGCAGCAGCCTGACAAAGCTGCAACCAGAGAATCAGCGCATGAACACATGAATTCACCACTTGCTGTCAGACGACGTGAGCCACTGACGTCCCACCTTGCTGGCTATCAACGCTGTCAGACCGGTCGTCTGCGTGACCGAGATGGCGGCCGCAGACGCCCGGGAACCCAGGAGGAACACGACGGTGGCGTACGTCGGGACGAAGAGCAGCGCTGTCGCACAGACACACAACGCGATCACTCGAGAGGGAACGTGCACAGGAACGTTGCTGCTGGACAGTCAGGGACTGCCATCAGTCACATGCAACACGCTGGTCATCAGCTCCTCCGTATACACATGCGATGCTTTGGGCCTTTCCATCAAAGATAAAAACATGTGCTGACCTGTGAGCGTTCGACCACGATGGTGAAGGATGAGGAAGACGATGGCTGCGGTCTGGACCAACATGAAGAACCTCTCAGCCCAGGCACTGCAGAGAAGGAACACGCAAAAGACACACGGGTGACAATGATACACCACTGAAAAAGAGAAAAATAAACTTCACTGCCTTTCAACACAAACTTTTACATTTGCTCTTTCACTGAAACTTGAACAGCAAAGATCTACAGTCGTCATCTAACCTGCCTGACAATGTTGCTTTGGCGCCACCTGTGGCCACTGAGAGGATTTTAGATTGCAGCAGGAAATAAAAAAAGTAAAGAAAAAAATGATTCCCCCCCATTAGAATCTAATCATGTAGCTTTAACAGAGGCGTGACGTAACAATGAGAGACAGAACATACATAAAGGGGAAGTTGCTGGCGGCAGCGTAAACTACGGGACATGAGAAGGCATAGAGCTGCAGCAGGACGGAGGTCAGACTCAAACCCTCAGTACTTCCTCTCCACAGGATCGTCAACAGCTGGAGAAGCTGTGCTGCAGGGACATGAAAGACAGATTCAGACCAAAGTCACACTCATGACGTGAGTAACGAGTACAAGTAAATGACAGATGAGTACTCATCTGTAGTTAAAACTGAGGTCGTTGAAATAGGTTGATTACTTTCATCATAAATAACACTAGTACAGAGACTAACAGACAACCAGGCTGTTAAAGTTGTGCACCATTAAAATTGCCCATTCCCCTCTTTAATTCAGAGCCAGAGCCAGGAAGAAGGTCCCAGCTGCTGCTGAGGCTGAAGACCTCATTCAGCCCCGCTTACAGTAAACATGGCCTCCATTGGTGTTTACTTTACTTCAGTCTAAACTGACTTGGCCTCTCGTGTTCTTTGTGCTGTACACTGTGTATCGGAGCTACTGCGTCCATCCATCTGTGGGTTCATTTGTTGTGTTTGGATTAATTCAGTGTGCAGACCTTTGAATGTGTTGTAGTACAGTATATTGATTATATGGGACGTGTATTTTATATATCGTCTGAGGGAAACTGTAAATGATCTAATCAACTATCTAATGATTGCAACATCTTTTACAATCATTCATCTACAATGAGTGAAATCAATGCTCACCCATTTTTAAATGTCAGTGATTTCTTTTTTTGTTTTTTTAAATTTAATACATAGATCCTGGAGCTGATCCTGGAGCTGATCCTGGTCTGGAGCCGGCTAGCTCAACGGAAGAAATCTCCATGGTAACAGGTCACTTGAGCCAGGATCGCCGACATGTCCACAGTTAGTTGTGTGCATCGGGCTCCACATCTGTCGACTTACCCACGAACACGTCTAGAACGATCCACAGACCCGCGACTTTGTTCACGACGAATGTGACGCACGCAGCTGAAAGAGGAGAGAGGACGAGTTGGAAAACGGTGCGCGGCCCACACGTGCACGCACACACGCACACACACACACACACACACACACACACACACACACACACACTTTACCGTCCACGTGTAGGTTAAGGAAAATCCGTTCGTAACATTTTTCTGGCATTAAATAAGAAACCAGGAAGTGTTTGACGAGAGAGGCCATTGTCCGACAGTCAGCTGCAGGAGAGAGAGAGAGAGAGTGTGTGTGTGTGTGTGTGTGTGTGTGTGTGTGGTGGGGTCAGGGGTCAAAGGTTCCCCAACAAAACATACCCAAATATACCGCCCAACTGCACTCGCGCAACTCTCTGTAGTCCGGAAGTGCTGTTCCGAACTACATGTTTTAGAGTCACGTTTGACAAACAATACACAGAATACGTCGTTTGCCATCTCGACCTGGTTACAAACCACGACACAAATGATTTAATTTAAACAATCAATCAATCAATATTGTTATTGATACTGTTACTGATACTGATACTGTTATTTCGAAGTGTTATTTCTGTTCATTGTGTTTCAGGGTTGCTGTGACGTTTGGTGGAGTGCTGGGGTTTCCGGTGGCCGGTGAACGCCTCGGGGGGGTTTCCGGGTTGAGGAGAGCGACAGGCGTGTCGGGTGGACTCCCTGGCGTGGTTGTTTTTTCGTTGGGCTTTCGTTTGTTACCAGTCCTTTATTAAAAGCCACCTAAACTGGAGCAGCATCCCTGTGTGTCTCTGTCACGGCGTTACAATATTATAATAATGATTATTATTATTATTATTATTATTATAAATGGTTCCACACATACATGGTGCTACAATATTATTACACATGCTAAACAACTGTATGTTAACAACAGTTTGACGATGTTAGGCGAGTTCAGAAAGTTCATCCTGGAACTTTTCAATATTGCTGATTATCTGAATTCAACATTTCAAACCCAGTTTGTTTTCAGAGACCACAGAGCTCTTTTTCTTCTTCCAACTGTTATCACACTGCCTCACCCAAACCAGTCGCTGGGAGACATGAGTGGACAAAACCTGACTTCTTCTTCCGCTTTAACAATTCTTCTTCTTCTCCTTTCCTTTCGGCTTTGTCCCTCTTCAGGGGTTGCCACAGCGAATCACCGATTTCCATCTTTCCCTGTTCTCTGTATCCTCTACTCTGACTCCAACTACCTCCATGTCCTCCCTCACTGCATCTATAAACCTCCTCTTTGGTCTTCCTCTCTGTCTCCTACCTCCAACTCCATCTCTAACATTCTCCTACCAATGTATCCACTGTCCCTC
>CAAKHB010007634.1:41084-51282 GCA_901007665.1 Aeoliscus strigatus | reverse complement strand
GCTGCACACACACACACACAGACACACAGACACACAGACACACACACAGACACACAGACACACAGACACACACACACAGACACACAGACACACAGACACACACACACACACACACACACACACACACACACACACGCCAACGTCAGCCGTTACCTGATGTTCTACATAAATGTGTTGTTGTGACGTCGGCGGATGAGAAGGTTCTTCCTGTTCCTCTCACCTGCGGCAGGCGGCTGCTGGCTCTGGGGCTGGCTGGGGCCCACGGAGCTGCTGGCGTACAGAGACAGGATGGAGTCCTTAGACAGAAGCTTCTTCTCCTCGGCCTTCGTGGTGGAGGAGGAGGTGACCTCTGGCTGCTGAGGGGACGAGCTGGAAGCAGACTGAGCAGAAGGGAGGTGAGATGAGTTGGACGCGGTGGACGTTTCTGCTCCTGCCTGTGATGGACAAACATGTCAGAGAAGGTGATGGAACATAACGTTCTTGTGCTTCTCACAATCTCCTTATCAGCATACCTCCTCAGAACACCTTGACCTGACGATCTGACCTCCTCCCTCCCTCCGTGTGACCGGACACACTTCTTCTTTTGTCCAAACTGAATGTTCCACAACATTCTTCTGTCTCGTAGCTGTGTCCAATTTGACGTTTTGCTTTTTTTATTCTGTGTTTTTGTTTGTTTCTTTCGAGCGACAGGAAATGAAAGTGACCGGATCTTGTTACTAAAAACGTCACCATTGTTTTCCGCTCACAAACCGTCGGTTCCATTTTCTCGACAAACCCTGAAGTTGAGTCTAGTTTTAACAGGTGGAGGACGCCAGCAGACGGCCGAGTCGCTGCCAGGAGAGGGAGAGAGAAGACGGAGCACATTCACTGGCGTTCCTCGTTGTCGGTTGCCCAGCAGCCGACACCGGTCGACGACCGATGATCCTGACTGCGTCATTGACGGAGTTGACCACATTCAAAAGTCACCGGATTTAGTTCCCACGCACCCCCCCAACGCCCCCCACACCTCCCCCATGTCATTTCCCACTACACCACAGTCTGGGTGAATGCTCTTCTCTGATTAGCTGTCAGCTAACCCTAACCTGTCCGCACGCACACAACAACTGGACCTTTGAGCAGGAAAACAAGCAGAATGGACGAGTGAACGTTTCTGTCACCTTGTTTGGAGACGAGTGGGATGAAGATCAAGAAGAAGAAGAAGAAGAAATGGAGAAGACTGGTCTTCTCCCACACACCAGTCGACCTCCAGACTGTATTTGTCAGGATCTGTCATCTTTTTTCACACTGTCACTCAACTGTTGACACTGGAAAGATTGCCATTGGAAAGATTCATTCATTCATCTTCTCGGTGGTCCTGGAGCCAGTTGGTGAACGGGTGAACGTCAGGCTACGACCTGGACGAGGGGAAACCTTCCGGCTGTGAGGGGACGGTGCTAACCGCTGCCCCACCGCGTCGCCCCGTTGGAACGACGACGTGGGTTTGTGAGTGTGACAGAGGACGAGGAGGGAACGTACACATGCAGGATAATGGGAGGAGGGAGATGATACAATAAAAAAGAGAAGAGGTGAAGCTTTGTAAGTGAGATAGATGACATTAATTAGGATGCTGCAGAGAGGACACACACACACACACACACACACACACAGAAAGTAAAACTGACATATATATATATACATATACACTATGGTGCAGTGTGTGAGGAGAGGAGGAGAGAAGTCAGCTGGACTTCATGAGAAGATAGAGACACACATGCACACAGACGACACACGCATACGCACACAAATACACACACACAAATTGTGCTGCTATGTAAAACTGCTTAGCAGGCAGCACAGCATCTCATCTGCCTCCTCTTAGCTTCCTCTGTTTGAAAAGAAGAGGAGAGGGAGGAGGAGAGGAAGGTGAACGGGAGGAGGGATGGAGGGAGAGGAGGAGGGATGGAGGGAGACGAGGGATGGAGAGGGAGAGGAGGAGAGATGGAGGGAGACGAGGGATGGAGAGGGAGAGGAGGAGAGATGGAGGGAGAGGAGGAGGGATGGAGGGAGAGGCAAGACAAGGAATATTTATGAGAAGAGAGAGGTAAAGGAAAGTAAATGGAGAAAGGATGGAGATGGAGAAAGGGATGGGTACTCTCACACACACACACACACACACACACAGGGGTGGACTGAGGCAGCTTCCCATTAATAGCTGCAGCACATTAGCATGCGAGCTGCTCCCAAACAACAGAGTGAAGTTTAAACACCAGCATCAGACGCTCTGATCGCTGCTGAGCTCGTTCATAAGGTGGAGAGAACAGACTGAAAGACTGAAAAACCTCCGCGCCGCCGTTCATCTGCAGCCGCTTGACTTCTGTTTGTCCGACAGAGTCGCTGGGATCGGAGGCTGAGTGATACGACCGTCACTGGGGATGATTTACGGAACATGTCGGATGTTCTTCAATGTGCACAGTGGAAGGGCGGGGTTTGATGAAGGTAGCATCAAGGCCACGTCCACACCGAACCCAAATAGTTTTGAAAATGTTTGTTCACACACGGATGTCGTCTCCAGAAACACATACGTCCACACAAACCCAGTGAGTCCGCTGTAGTACATACTCCAGACCTGTAGGTGGAGCTGGAACGCTGACACAGAAATACACCATCAGAGAGAAGAAGACAGGGAGCAAACACAGGAAGGAGACAAACAGACACATCACAGTCAACACGGGGAGACGGACGCCATTGTTGTTGTCGTTGTTGTTAGCCAGTTAGCATGAGGATAAGGAGAGGTGGAGCTATCGTATTCAGGCTCCATGACAACCAACGATTCAACGTGGAGCTACGAGACAGACGCAGAGGAACCAACAGACTCACTATCTGCTGCAGCACCAACGCACAACAGACACGTCGGGGGAAGAGGTCAAAGGTCAGAGGTCGGGGGTTGATACTGGGGAGTGTTTTCACCATGAGACCAGGTTTGAACAAAGTCTGTTTGGATCCATTTGGACGATGGACAGAACCATGGGGAACGAGTGTTTACACCTTTTTCCAACACCACCACCTTTCTCTGCATTCACGCTGCACCACACACACACACACACACACCGTCCTCATAGCGTGGGACATGTCGGGGGGCTCCTAGCAGCGCTTTGTGTGTCTGAAAGCCTCCATTCTTCTCTGTCGGGAGCAGCCAGAGCTCCAAACAGACGTGGGACGGTCCCTCTCCGGGCGGGTTGCTACCACGGCCTGGAACGCTCCCCGCTCCCCTCTGACGGACCATCTGTGGCTCGTGTGTGTGTGTGTGTGTGAGTGTGTGTGCGTGGAAACGTGTGTGCCGATTTACTGAAAACAAAGGCAACATTTTCCCTGGAAACATGAAGCGGAGGAGAGCAGAAATCAGCAGCTCATCTCACACTCTCCCTGGTTAGCAGCTCCTTTCTTCTCCCGTTCCTAACAACACCCCCCTCTCTGCCTCTCTTATTTCCTCCTTCCATCCTCTTTAACTCAGAAACGGAACAGGTACAAGAGTGTTTCTTTGTTTTTTTTATCATCACAGAATAAACACAAAGTAGTTTTGTGGTGTTTGTATTTTACTGTATTACTGTTGTATCAGCAACACTTTGTAATTCATGCCTGGATCACCAATGAGCTGACGCCTGATCTCATGTAAACATGAAACCGAGGATCAGGTCAGAGAATGACAGCGTGAACTTCCTGTCCCTGTTGTGGTTTCTGTCTGCGTATCGTTTCCAGCGGGGAGGATGCTGTGCTGCTGCTGCCTGTGTGTGTGTGTGTGTGTGTGTGTGAGAGAATCTTTCTGCTATTTGAGCGTGAGACAGAAGGAAGAGATACATTAATGCATATGAATGAAACAAACACGTCCGCCTTCGTTCCCGCAGAGCCGTAAAGGTCAAAGGTCGCGCTAGACTAAACCACGCTGGCAATTTCAGACTCACGTCTGCTCGTTGGAAATTCAACCGACTGGTGAGAGCGAGAGAGGAAAGAACAGAAACAGGAAGACAAAACGACAGGATCCTCAACTCAAACATTGGAATTTGTGGACGGAATTATGAAAAGAAAATTCACACAACAGAAGGATCTGGAAAATGAAAAAAACAAATGGATTCACTGTTGAGAGCTCAGTACTTGAGATTCTACGAGGTTCATTTCACAAACCCACGTTCATTTCTCTCAATATTCCACCAATGAGCAGGAAAGCGGATTGACACCCTCTGACCTTAGTGGGATTAGTCAGCAGAGACGAGAGGGAGGCAGATTGGGAGGGGCTCATCACTAGCAGCTACGTTTTCTCTGAATTAACACTCAATTATGACATATTACAGAAATGACATCATGTTACACGTTATCAATTTATTACACTATGGTTTCATCATTTTAAATATTCAGTACAAACATTATTCCAAATAGATTTTTCTACAAAATTCAGTCCTGAGTGCTGATATTGTCTCTCTCGTGTAAAAGAAAAAAGAAAAAAAACAATCAGATATACAAATGACCCTCTGAGTGCGTGTGTGTGTGTGTATCATTTGTCTAAAAGCCCCTGAGTGTGTTCACCCATTGTGTGTGTGTGTGTGTGTTACCTGAGCCTGCTGTGCGTTGCTGGATGAGGGCAGCGGGTTGGACACCATTGGTCCAAAGATGTCCAGTTCGTCGCCGGCGGCTGCTGCTGCTGCTGCTGCTGCTGCTGCTCCTGAACTCTTTCCGTCTGTGGAATCGGACACAAACCTCCGATGTGACTCGACCACCTCTCCCTTTCAGTTTATTTGATCATTTGTAGTCGTAGGAATGCTGCGTTCCAGTGTCTCCTCTGACCGTTTCATTCATGAGTTCATGATCCAATCTAAGGGCTGGAATTATTCAACGAGGAATCGTGTACTCACAAACATTCCCACGGCAGCATCAACAGATTCATGTACCACTGGAACCTCAAATGACCCCAGAGGGAACGTTTCTCATCTTGTCAATACGTAATGAATTTCCTGGAATTGTCAGACCATGTGCAGTTTAACCCTTTAACACTGACGGTGTCGCTGCCGATACGTCCACGCTACCGCAATTACATGAATATTGGTTCCTGAAAGCCGCTGTAAATACTCTGACTGACTGTCTACTGTACATAATCTGTATTATACTGTTTATCTACAAGACAACGGGTGACATTTGACGACTGCACATCTTTGTATTTACACTTTGTGATATATTTATATGATATATTCATTATATTGTAAATGTATTTGGTCTTAATCTAGTTAAACTGTCATTTTGGATTTGCTGGTCATTTGTGTGTACCAAGATTTGTCTCTTACTACCTTTGCTCTTTGGCTGCTTTAACATGTACATTTCCCTCACGGGACGAATAAATTACTTTCTATTCTATTCTATTGCTGTCATCACGGTAATTCCATTCGCTCTGTTGCCGGAAGCCGGCGGGTCATTACCGTAATGACTTTATTGGAATGAACTGGAGGTCTGACAGCAGATTTCCTCTTTTCTTTGGGAAACCAAGAGGCCGTCTGGGTGATATGAATGTCAGAACGTTTTAAAACACCAGAGCAGAGGTCACTTCTATAACCAACATGTATAATTCAGACACTTGACGGCGTGAACAGGACTCAGTTCTCTTAAAACCCTCTTCTTCACAGACGCCCTGCGTCCTCCAGCTCCATCCTAACATTTAAATATTCATCCCAGCATATTGTTCTGGGTGTTTGAGGTTTGATAAAGCGTGTAGCCGTTGGTAGTATTATGGTTATTACGGCAAAGGTGTGAATCGCACTCTAACGTACTGAAAAAAAAAACAGGACTGTAGGTATGTGCACCAACTCTTGAGTGTTCATCACCCATTTATTCACAAGAACAAATGTTCTGGGGCGAACAAACGGAATCACTTCTGTATGAATTGGCGCCTCAACGTCACCGCTCCAGAAATGGAACTAGTCAGCGCGGCGACGTGGACCTCCACTGACAACGACGACTGTGATTGGTCTGTTGACACCATGTGACTTTCCCAGCTCTGGGAGTGTGACTTCTGCGTCCATCGAGAAAACAGAAACCGACCAGAAGATGATTTTTGACCGGAACAGTGAGCGGAGGATAAGGCTGATCTTGTCGCTGCTGCAGTAACAAGATCTGCTCATTCTCAGTCGCTGTCGCTTGAAGGAAACAAAGGAAAACAATGATAACTGGGGAAAAAAAAACATGAGATTCAACACAGAGCCACGCAGACAGACATCCAGACACTCAAGGCACTAAACAGACCCCTGAAATCTTATGTTGCCTCGTGAACAAACTCGTCAGTCTGTAAGACACTGGAACACGACTGTTCATCTTCATCTCCACCCGAAAGACGAAAGAAACCGGCTCGTCTGACAGTTACTGAAGAAGACAAGATGGAGGACGGAGCTCCGCCCCCTCTGGGAGCCGTTGTCCAAGCAGCACGTCAGGACGGTGAGAGCGGGCGCAAGGAGGCCAGAGGCAGAGAGGAACGTCGGAGAAGAACAGAGGAACCCACAGGTGATCCATCAATTACAGCTGTCTACACCGATTCAGAATCAGCAACTCCGTCTGACACACACACACACACACACACACTGACAGCTGCAGACTAAGGTTAGCAGAGACACGGACGGATGGATGGAACAGTGTGTGTGTGAGTGCTGGAGGCACTTTGCGACATCTTTGACTCATTGATTATCTGTGAAATCTCATCCACTCGACATGGCTGCGAGGTGGGTAGCAGTGGTTATTTATAGCGGGGCGCCCACCCTCACCCTCACCCTCACCTACCGCGCTTTGCTCTCTCTCTCTCTCTCTCTCTCTCTCTCAGCTATCACCTAAACACAATACCGCCTTAAAACCTGACTAATTCCTGCTGAGAACCCGTCACTCGCCACCTTTTGCACCTTTTGCTGCTTCTTTTGTACCTCGTGAATGAGCGGACCATGAAGCGTACAGTCTGCTCGAAATGTCACAGGTTTGAATCCAGCGTGTGACATTTGTTGAATGTTGGTTCCTGACTGCAGCCTGTTGTACAGCAGGAAAGAGGTTCACGTGAACAAAACACGCCGCTTTGTGTGAGATCTGCTTAGCCCTTTAACTCCGACGGGATCCCCGATGCTACATTCACGCTAGCATACTTTGGAGGACGTGGCTACACGGCTCCTGAAAGCTGACAAGTGTCACTGGGTTCCTCTACCTGGTGTGAAGAAGCAGCTAGAAGGAGAAAACCTCCATCGGCAGAAGGCAACAGCCACGACAACAGCCATGTTGCTGTCATTACGGTAATCCCATTCACTCTGTTGCTAGAAGCCGGTGAATCATTACCGTAATGACAGCGACTTAGCTGTGGTCAACTTTCAGGAAGCGATGGAGGTTCTCTGTCGTCCCTCTAGAACCGCAGTTACAGTCGTAACTCATCGTTTTCTCCTTCTCACGCTACTCCAACATATGCTAACATGAATGCATCAGCAGTGATACCATAGGGGTTAAAGGGCTGAACTGAGGGAAAAGACATGGAGCAGCACGAGTGCGGTGTGTGTGTGTTTCGTTTCAAATTAATCAGAAGCAGTTCCTGTTTGTCTTTGTGTCAGAGGGGCAGCAGGCAGAGAGCACCTCCTCTTTTTATCAATTGACTGGTTATGTGTGTGTGTTGGGGGTGCGGGGGGTTGGGGTCTGTTCAACTCACAGGTTAGCTTGTGCATGAGTGCCTCCACCCACCAATGGGTGAGCTGCAAATCTCCTAGTGTTGCGTTTATAATGTGTGTACACAGTAAATAAAGTAAATAAAGACTTCATTGATTGATGGATGGATTGACTGATGGATGGATGGAGCGACATGATGACATTGAAGAAGACGACTTCACCGGCATCTTTCTTTGTTCCCTCTGTGAGAAGGACACACACCCACACCTCTGCCTGAAGGTTTAAATTGAAACATTTTCTTTTTTTATCTCTTTACTCTTAAAGGACGAGAGAAGGCGGGCCGGCTGCTGCTGTGCGCTGCCTCGTGATCATGCTGCGAATCTCTGATTTCCTCTGCTCCCCCTCCATTTGATCAAACTCCACAGGATCATCGGTCCAATAATCGTCACAGATATTCACTAATTCCTAAAGAGAACAAGTCTCTTTTCCACACAGACACTCAAACGCGTGTCCAATGGATTTAACTGCGGGCAGCTCACAGACAGATGATACAATTAAACTCATTAAAATAGAAGAAAAGACACAAACAGACTCAACTAGGCAACGTAAGATGTAAATTAATCTGGAATTATTGTCGTATCAGTTGAAAAATGTGACTACATCATCAGACACAGCTGATCCCGGCGTTTATCTGACACGTCTGAGCGTCCACTGGAAGTAGGTCAAAGGTTCACATCTTACCCAGGCCCAGCAGGTCCACCGCCACCTCCGGGCTTTTCTTGGGACTGGCTCGGCACTGTTTGAAAGAAGAGACCAGAAAATAAGTCACGTGTTGATGAAGATACAGCGTACCATGTTATCCCTCATTATTCCATCGACGTCTTTGTGTTTACACTTCAACTGTGAATACATCTGATTCAAAAGAAATGTGCATCTATTTCCACGCTGCTCCGTGGAAATAGATGCGTTGACAGACGGGTTTCCTGTCCTGGGACTGAGGAGTGGACAGCGTCTGTAATCAGTTGTCTGGGGTGACAGACGGTCAGTGACGAGCTGTGATCGGCGGTCGGCGGGTGCGAAGTGACAGGAAGATGGCACACGGCATACATATATACATATTAATATTTGATATTCATACATTTACATTTATAGATTTTACTATAAACAATAATAAGAAAAAAATGTATTCATATTTTCACACTGTTTTACATAATCATACAAATAAATAGTTTGATTTGAAAACTATTTTGTTTGTTTTTGTTGTTCTTTTAGCTTTTGCATTTTTTTGATAAAAACGAAGGTTTGACACCTTCTTCGCTCAGTAACGCGGACGGACGCTGGTTGACCCTCCAATCTACGGACACTCTGCTGTGCAGACCTTAGGATGCAACACGTATTCTCAGAACGATTCCTCGCTTCATCTGTTGTTGTTCTTTATTTCCATTTAATAAATGTGACAGCCGACACAGAGGGATTGGAATGATCAGGGAGCTGAGCGAAGACTGTACATGAATATTCACTGGAACATGAAAATGGACCCGTGTTCCCTCGGGTATCTCCCTCATACTCATTACATCAAAGAATGTACTGATTATTTAGAAAAACAAAAAAAACACTTGACAAGAGGAGAAGCAGCAGTTTGGATACTGAATCATCTTCATGAACCTGCTGTGGAGCAACGTTCAATATTTCAGCTGCAAATGTTACACATGGATTTGTATCCATAATGTACATGTATTATTCTTTGCCTTGTTTTATTTATCTTGCATAATCGTTTATTCTTTATTTTAGCCTTTGTTCTACTTGACTGTGGGAGAAGAGTTCGTAAATGTCAGATAAACTTTGTCAGTCTTTCTTTCTTGTGTCATCTTTGCGTTGTTTTGGGCTGAATTCACCTTGGAGCATTGGAACATTCACAGGTGAGTGTGAAAACAAGCTGCGGAGTGTTTCAGCCTGGAAACAGCGGGACGCCCGGCGCAGCAGGAGGAGGATTGTCCTCTGGTCGCCGACAGCTTCCTTATTACCACCATAAAAGGGAATAATAAATCTGCCACCGGCTGAATGAGCCAACAACGGCAAAGACAGGCAGAGTTCAGGGAGGAGACGCTGGGCCCAGAGGACGGGGGGAGGGACGGCGAAGAGACGGGCAGTCGATGTGGACAAGGAGAGAGGGAAGGAGGCAGCAAAGGAAGAGAGGAAGTGAAGGAACGGACAGAATCCATGGAAATGATCTGATTTACTCATGAGGCCTGTGACGGATGTCGAGCCAGGTGGAACATCCCCTGATGTGACATTTAACGCCACAAACGATGACCGTCGCCGCCAACATGAACCCTGATCAGGCCGCAGAGTGAAACAGTCCTTTTTTAAACCTGAACCGTGTCGTGTCCTGTTTCATGTCAAAGGACATGATGACCTCTTTAAATTCTGTCTTTCCCTACGTATTATTAATCGTTGTGGGTGTAAACCACCCAAAATGTGTGTAGACATATCTGCATTATCTGACTGATGCTGAAGTATAACGTATAAAAACGTATAAAATAAAGAGTTTCAA
>CAAKHB010007634.1:12236-32794 GCA_901007665.1 Aeoliscus strigatus | reverse complement strand
AAACAGAGCACAAGCACAGCAGAGCCAGAGAACGAACACACACACACACACACACACACACACACACACACACACACACAGACACACACAACCTCCTGTCTGCTCCTGTCAGCCTGAGAGGAGGGTGAAGTGGAGGGAGGAGCAGCGTCAGACGACAGACAGAGGACGTGATGAACATCAGGGGCAGGAGCAGAGGAGACCGATGAAGACGGACAGAAAGAGAATGGAGGACGGCACATCGAGACAAACCATGTGGTTGTGGGGGTGGGGGTGGGGGAGGGGGGGCACCGCTCTGCCGCTTTGGGATTCTGGTCAGAACAAGCCTCAAGGTGCACGCACGCACAGGCACGCACAGGCACGCACACGCACGCAGAGATGGCCTCTATTAACCTGCCGCTGACCCGACTGAGCAGAGCCTCAGCGGCAGCCGTCGCCTTCCACAGACCTTCCAGGAGGTTCTGTTTGTTTGTCTGTTAGTAAAATAAGTTCTGAATGTATCGTTCTGAAATGTGTGTCCGTCACTCATCTTTGACAAGAGGTTTTTAAAAATGGTATCTCATTCGAATTCATACACACATTAGGGGATGGGGTGGGGGGTGTCCACTGTCAGGTCACAAAATTACATCAATCAAAACGGCAGATAGGAAAAAATCTGGAAACATGGGAAATCCCATTCACGAAAAAAAAAAACCATTTCACTTGGAATTGGTGCGGCTGGTGTAGAATGGTCATATCTACTAACCTGACAGGGTTCATGAGGATTGGATCCAGATTACAGACGTGTCAAAGTTCAAAATTTGTAACTTTGAAAAGCCCATTTGCGACACTTAATCGACCATAAATCAGTGAGAGTGTCTGATTTCCTAGAAAACTATCCCCCAGAATTCCACCAAGTTTCATCTGGATCCAATCCGCGTTCTGGATGGGTGGATACGAGCTGCTTGCGCTCTCCGAGAGCTTCTCTAGTTTTACAACTGTATTAGTGTATTAGTGTATCAGTGAAGGAATCATCGTGAAAGTAGGTCTCCCTTCATCTGTGCACGCTGCCGCACAACAAAGACTCTCTGACCTTGTAATTCCTTGAGGAATAAAGCGGAACTCTGATAGCTATCAACCCTTTAACACCTACGTTATTGCCAGCGTTTGGTAGTAAATAGTAACTACGTGACTATTTGCGGAAAACTTCTCAACGTCCACGAACCAATGGACATTTTCTCCTTCTTCACCCCAGGTAGACGAACCGAGTGACACTGCTCAGCTTTCAGGAACTGTTCTCTGACAATCGCAGAACAGTCCCGTAATCACGGTACTCCAAAGTATGCCCGCGTGAATACAATCAGCAGCGATACCATCTGTGTTCATCTGATGTTTGACTCCTAAATGGAGCATTTAATGGTTCAGAAACACCATCATCAACCTCTCGTTGACACGTAACCTCCTCATCACCGTCCTCCTCCTCTGCTCCTCCTCAGGGTGCAACCCTCGCTACGTCTGACGGAAGAACAGCAAAGTGACTTCTCTGGTTCTCATTTTCTCCGTTTCCATCTCCCTCCCTCCCTCCCCAGCAGTTAAGTCATCAAAGGCCCGCCTGCTCTTGTTGCCCATGGTGGAGAAAGAACGCAGCCGAGATGTGAATTTTCTACTACCCTTTTTATTCTGTTCATATCTTTTGTTACACACACACACACACACACACACACACACACACACACACACGCACACACACACACACACACACGCACACACACGCACACACACACACACACACACACACACGCACACACGCACACACACACACCTCCCCTGCCCTTTTTCTAAAACTTCCTCCTCTTCTGACTTTGATGCTACCGGAGATGTCGACACAGCAACAATAAGAGCACGGACGGGCTGAAGATCAAGGTAGAAAAAAAAGGCTGAAGGGTTGAAAGGGGTGAGATAATGGGATGGAAGGGAACGGTGAGTGAGAGAGAGAGTAAGAGAGGGAAGCTAGGGGAATGGAGGTTGAACTCATCTCCGGACTCTCTGCAGTCGTGAGCGCTGAGAGTCAAGTAGTTATCGTCTCTGCCGTCCACTGAGCAGACACTTAACGGCTTCATTTGTCGACGTGGCAACGACTCGCACTTCAGTAGCCGTTTGACAAGACTCACTGCTCTGAAATATGTCAACCCCATGTTCCTTATTAGTACGGTAGAAAGACGTAGGCTCTGGCAAAACACCTCTGCACGCTCAGAGAGAGGAGTCCATGTCAGAGTTTCTGGAGACTCGATGGGAGACGATGGGATGGAAGCGGGCCTTCGTTGGTCTTTCAAAGAAACTCGTTTCCCGTCGACGCCAAAGACGACTCAGACAGCAGCAGACGTGTTGTCGTCATCCTGTTAAGCCCCGCCCACATCAGATAGACGCATGTGATTGGTCCAAACGGATTCTGTGAGCGGTTAATGATCCAGACAGACCTACACAGATGATCCACATTTACTTGAGGATTAACAACAAATAATTTGAATTTCTCACAGAGATCAATAAAGTATCTTTTCTTCTCATCAAAAATAAAAAACAAAGACACGTGAATGAGCTTGAACAATGGCTGTAATGAAGGGAAACAACTCAAACACCACAGCAGAGAAGCATCTGCATGTAGAACACATGCAGCTTATCATTATCACTAGTATTATTGGCAGTAGGAGTGTGCGTTCATATCCTCTCCATCTTCATCTCTCATCATGTCAGTCTGGACTCTTCTGCCTCGGATGTGCTCATATCCTGACAATATGATCAGGTGTGGAGGTGTTCTAAGAGAAGGAGTGCGTTTATAGCTGGAGGACAACGTTCACGTATTCATGCTCTCTATATCTAGTACCGATTAAACGAGCACAGACGCTCGGCCCAGTTGTAGCACGTATAGGAAGCACGTGCACGGATCATATCTACACCATCAGCGCCATTCCAGCACTCTGAGGCCTCAGTGAGCTGACATCAGCATGCTAACAAGTCGAGGCTAAGCAGGCGTTACCTTCAGCTGACTTAGCAATAAAACCTTGTTGAGGTGAACTTGGTGAGGTCCTGTAGGGAAAAATGAGAATTTAATGACAGATAGTTTGTCTTATTTCTCAGCGACCAGCTCACGTGTGTGTGTGTGTCATGATATACACATCTGTGTAGCAGCGGTGTAGTCAAACAAAAGTTGCTGTAACGAACGCTCAACGTTCCAGAGGATTCTACATGTTCAGTCTGATCACGGTTCAGACCGTCGGTGATGCTCTGACCAATCCGCTGGTGACGGACACCCACTTGGTGTGTGTCTGTGGCTACAGACATGCTAACAAACATGCTAACTTTTGGACCACTCATCACTACTAGAAAAGCCCTCATAGACCTCAGACCTCCTCCAATCAGGTGATTCCTGCCGACATCATCATCATCCTTCATTCGCTGATCATCAAACATGACATTGTCTCAGTTATTAACACATCATTAGACACCTTGTAACACAAATCATGACCTCTGACCTCCAATGAGCTCATGGACATGGAACCACAATCACAACAAACACTCCCTCCGCCCACTCACACGTTTCATCAACTTTGACAACGTGCAGTTGACATGAGGCAGAAATGCTGCTGAAGGAACGTCTGGTGGAAGGACACGCACACACACTTCACCTCTATAATACTACTAATAACACATTTCTCTCACACTGGCTCAGGGTTCCTGAAGCTTCTCTCCCTCCTCCATCTGCACCAAACTGCTTAATGTGATAATGAGTGGTTGTTAATTAATTTGCATATAAAAGCTGCCGTGTCTGTGTGTGTGTGTGTGTGAGTGTGTGTGTGTCTATGCGTGTGTGTGGGTGGCACAAACAGATCCTGGATCACAGTCTGGCTGCTGGCGATGCTTTAGAGAAGGCCAGAGAAAACAGAGGGAGGAGGCGAGAGAGACAGAGAAACAAAGGGAGGAAGAAAACAAGTCAAACACAAAGAGACACTGAGATAGAAACAAAGATGTGACAACGAGAAAACACAGCTAAATCGAATGAGTCCAACACTCATTGTAAAGCGACATTGGCTGTGAGTGTCTTTGTCTTTGATTCATTCCATCTGGGACCTCATTCACCTCTAATTACACTTCTTCTTCTTTTTCATACAGAATTCTTACACATGATTTACACCTGTTTGCCCCCATACACCCACAGTCATCCATCAGTGTGAGTCCCCGCTAGAGATCAATAATGCTTCAAAGAGGCTTCATTTCCTTTTTTTTCTCCAACAACAAAAAAATCAGAGTTCATCTGCTTAGTTGTCATCCCAGACACAACCCACTCAAGCAAAGTCCCGATACACACAGATAATCTCTTTGGGAACAATGCGGGGAGCTGTGCACCCATGTACACACCCCCACAATCTCTGCATCCACACAACCGAGGCTGAGTCACTGACATCTCCACTTAGTGATAAAGAACCTAACGGTGTTTTTCAAAGGTTATTTTCCCTCTGCATTCAGATTCAGACTGCGGCGCTGAGGAAGGGTTTCTATCCACTGGTGGAGTCTTTGACACAGAGAAGTCAGTGCTGGCGCTCGTTCAAATGTCGATTCAACTTTAACACCACAGCAAACCCTGCTAGGTGGTACACGTCGGGGGGGGGGGGTTATTTCAGTCCCTCACCAGAAAATCATTTATATCTGAGCGTGGAGATTTTCTGAAGGAAGTGACAAGAGAACGATGATTTGAATGTGCGTGTATCAACAAACGACTGAAGTTCCGGTTCAATGAAACGGTTGAAAACGGTGTGTGAACACAACGTGAGCAGTCAGTGATCAGAAGGTGTCGGTACTCACCGGAGCCGCCGCCTCTTTGTCGTAGTACTTTTTCCTTTCATATTTGTCACGGATGAAGACCTCCACTGCTCTGAGGGATCAAGTTAAGGAGTTTGAATTCAGCACACAGACTTTGTCTGAGATATAAGCACACTGCACACACGGGGCAAGTTGTAACATCCAGTGTCATGAGACTGATTTTGCTTTTAATTGATAAGAACCTGCAGCAGTCGGCTGAACTTTGACCTACAAGTGGAAAAACAACTACGGATGGACGGACAAACGCACGTTACTATGGTTACCAACGCCTCTCAAACATGCTCAAATCTATCTGAATTTGTTCTTATTAAAAATATACTGTTTTTCTATACAATGTTTATATTTCAACGACATTTACTTTATAAAAAACATCAAACCCACTCGACCGACAATATAACCAACATTCGCATAAAAACGCTTTAATAGTGTATCAAATACAGTAAGGACACGGCTCCACTCCAGACACATTCATGTAAGACACAATAACCAGAAGAGACACAAACAGCTGCAGTAACCAGCTTGTCAAAGTGAGTAAAAGCCCCGACGTGCACTAAGGAAAACACTCTACAGCTCCTGAATGTGTTATCTGCTGCACCCCGAACAGAGTGAAGAACAACCAGCCTCCAGGAACAGGATGGGGCATTGAACAAAGGGAGATTATTAATGGGAGTGTGCAGGTGGAAGTCACCATTGTACAGGCACCGTTTAAGGTGTGTGGACGTGCGCAGCCGCAGCCAGCCGCAGCCAGCCGCAGCCAGCCGCTTTGGACTTGGCACTGAAGACGACGGGAGCGTCTGCAGACGAGGAAATGAGTCAGATGAGACGCCGTCGTTCGTCTCATGTTGAAACGTGGATACGAGCCTCTTTCACGTCTCATGCGAATTTGACATCAAGTCACATGAAAAGACTGAACGCCCGTCTATTTTTTTATTTTTATTTTCCTCCTACACTTTATTTAACCCTTTATGGAGCAAGAAACCTTCCATCTGTCTCCTTTCTCACTCGCTGTCATATTTTTTTTGTGTTTTTTGCTGGAACTTGTAATTTTGAAATAAAATTTAAAAAAAACTGAAAATGTAAAATAAACTCTCTCTGTATTATTATTATTAAAATGAAGAGAATAATATAATTGTTGTTATTATTATTATTATTAGGTCACCGACAATAATTCTATAATTATTACTGATTTTTCAGAATAGATCAGGATAGATTGTAAAATGTC
Source organism: Aeoliscus strigatus (assembly GCA_901007665.1). NCBI lineage: Eukaryota > Metazoa > Chordata > Actinopteri > Syngnathiformes > Centriscidae > Aeoliscus > Aeoliscus strigatus. The sequence goes on along the minus strand of CAAKHB010007634.1, from coordinate 26,721 downwards.
TTTCCTCAAACTGGCAAGAAACATATATGGTCATTTCCTTGAGTCCTACGGTTTCAATTCTAAATTCAATTGGCTCGTGGTGTGTCCAGAGACACATGTGTTCACACATTTCCATCGTGGTCTACAACAGAATGAGTGTTGTGTGTTAAAGAAAAAGTAGAGCAAAGGTAACGAGGGGTCCTGCAGTGATGTGATGTATGGGTTGAGATGACGTATGGAAGCGTAGCCGTTGACACTGACACAGCCGTTGATACACACATCTGACAAACAGGCAGGTTTGATGCATCTTCATGTCAGCGGACATTCACAGCCGGCGGCTGAACACACGGCTGGCGGCAAAGGGGAGGATACTGGTCGGACTGTGGTCGACTGAAGTTCTCTGGGAGGTGAGCTTCGTACAGCTGACGCGCCCGGCCGTTCCCCATGTCCACCATACTCTGGAAGGAAGAAAAGTACAGGAATGTGTCATGAAAACAAACATCCATCACGCACAAAAGAGTACTGAATCCGTACAATCCATTCCAAAGAAAAGATGTGTTCATTAGTTTTAGAAATGTTTTCACTGAATGAAAGAGACCAACATGGATTTTAACATGTTCCACATAGTTTTAACTGATCAATAGTTTGTTCATTGTTCTCTGTCGGTCGGAAATTGCTCAGGACTCAGGTTCAGTGTGTAAACGAATCCACAGTGAATGAGTTCATCCATGGGGAATCAGTACATTCACAGCACAGCAGGACCTTCATGGGGGTATCAGTCCGCTCAGTGAACTAGTTCTTCCAGTACACTCAGTACATTTGCTGCAGCGTCCGTGATTCGTTCAGTGATTCGTTCAGTGATTCGTTCACATACTGCGCAGTGAACAAATTCCTCCAGTTCACTCAGTACGTTTGCTGCAGCAGTTTCGTTTTCAGTGAGTGATTGATGTCAGTCGATCGTTCACTCAGTTCACTGCTGCACTTAGCTGAATGTTGAAATGAATACATCTTTTCAGCCAGTGACTCAGGACAGTTCACAAAAAGAGTCGTTGTTTTGAATGAACAGTCCATGGGTTCAACACTAGCTTGTCAGAAACCAGGACAGGACTGACATGGTTCAAACACAGGTGATGTTTTTACCTGGATCTGCTCTGAGGTCCACTGGTCCAAATTGACCGATTTCACCCTGGAGATGTGGACGCCCAGGTTGCGGTGGATGCCGGCACAGCGGATGCACATGAACACACCAAGGTTCCATGACGCCCATCGAGGTCCTGAGGGAAAGCGGAAGAGAAAGAAGTGTTTTTTTCCTGCACATCTAGTGCACTGAAATCCTCATTTGGACTGAGTAACAGCAGGAAAACTTTATTTCATAGCCAGCAAGTAAGACAATATGTTTTAAATTAAGTTGGTGAAAAGCCAGCAGGAACCACATAATCACACTTTAAATATTTAGTAGTCACTCGCAGAAAATACAGCACTCAAAAAGTTAAAAGCAGAGCACATTTGAGTCAGAGACACTTTGCACAGGTTCAGATTAGTTATTAGTATTAGTCAAGGATCCAAACAGCAACAACATTCAACGACTGAACACTGAATGTGTCATTCCCAGTGATGGGAGAAACGGCGTTAACTTTTTTCAGGAACAGGCAATCAAACTAATTACTATTTCCATCATTACAATGACAACGGAGCTCAGTGAAGCCGTCGTCTGACTTGGCTCTCAGGCAGACAGACGGTCACAGGAGCTGCAAAGATTCGCTTGAAAGAATCAGGGTGAACCTGATTCGTTGGTTCGTTCCCTGAGAACGAGTCGAATCACTCTCTGCCAAACGAAACTCACACAGAAACTGTGTTGGCTACTTAGCGACTTGTGACAAATGTAGTGACTCTTCCTGGCGTTGCCGGAGACTGACGTGATGACATGATAACGTGCATTACCCTCCAGTTCCTGTCCTCCAGCAGCAGGTGCTGCTGTCAGCCCCCCCCCCCAATTAATTTCATTTTTCAATTTTCATTCCCAAGGGGAGTCTGGCTCATTTCAGCATTCAAGACACAATAGTTACTTTCCCTGGTAACTAGTTCCTTTTATGATGGAGTAATTCTGTTACTGATGCAGTTGCTTTTTGGGAGAAGTATCTGGTAACTATAACTAACTAATTACATTTTAAAAGTAACATCGTAGGTTAATACACAGGAACTAGTTCTGCTACATAGTGTTATTGCATCTTACAGACATTTTAACAGACGGATGACGGGACGTGAAGGTCAGAGCGTACGTTTTCCAGAAATGTCTGTCGGCTCAGCTCCGTGATCCATCATGTTCCGTCATGAGACTGTTTGTGGCTTCGGACAAAGAGATGACGTGACGGTCTGAGGCCAGAAAAACAGGACAAGAACAAGCTCACGCAAACTTACAAAAATCTTCAGCTATCCGACACAATTCTGTTGAGCGGGTGAAGAAAAACAAACCGTCGGCCAAATGTCCATGAGGATGAATAGAAGCTGGCACAGAACTGACGGTCAAATCATTTTAATGGGCTTCGGTCGCCAGCATCCTCATGCAGACTGTGTGCATGCAGCTTACTGTGTGTGTGTGTGTGTGTGTGTGAGTCAATCTGATGAAGGATGTAACAGTGTCTGGTCAGGTCCAGTGTGACGGCAGTGGCGCAGACAGCTCTCCGGTCGTTGCTAAGAGCATCAGGGTGTTAACGCCACTAATGCGCCCGATGGCCTAAAGGAGCATTAACGCAGGGACGACTGCGTGTTAAAGCTGCACGGAGCCGCTCAGCCATTGTAAGCGGGATGCTGCTGGATATCTATCAGGACGGATTGGACGTTCTATCCCGCCTACGCTCAAAAAACGTCCCGAAATAACTGCGAGGAATCTCTGCACTGGACAAAAGGAGTGTTCATCATCCATGAATTGTCTAGATCCGTCGTTGGGTAGATTCCATGGTGACAGATGTTACTCAAATCCAAAACTGATGTCAAATGTGTGTTATTATTATCATCATCATCAATAATAATCTGAATAATCTGAATAAATTATCATGATTGTTATTAGTAGTCTTACACTGGTCATACTTTGCTCTGTAATGAAGAATAAAGAGGAGGAATACATGACACACAGACAGACAGACAGACAGACACACACACACACACACACACACACTCTCTCTCTCTTCAGACAGACTGGTGCAGGAGCTGACTGCTGACCCGATTAGACGTGAGCGAGCTCTCCTCAAACTCTCACACACATAGAACCATCATGCCCAGTCACAAACAGAGTCATCACGGCGGAGAGACGCACCGGCAGTCACACCCCAGAGCCGGAGCTGCCACGGCTGACGGTGGAACTTTCCAACTGGGAGAGAGGAGGTAGCCAGCAGAGCATGAAATTAAAGTCCCAACTGTCAACCGCAGGGCAGTCGGGATGGGGACTGAGAGAGTGTGTGTGTGTGCAGGTGAGTGCGTGTGTGTGGGGGACATAAATCTCTCCAGTCAGTCACATTCTGAGGACTTCCTGTCCCTCGCGGGGACAAACAGAAGTCCCCGTTCATTTCATCTTATGTTGTACAGAGAAAATGAGTCTGTGTCGGTTCACTTTTTTTTGTTTTTGTTCTGAAGTTTTCATTTCTTCTCATTTTCCACATTCATACATCTCAGTCAGACGGGGTCACAGCACATCCCTGGCGTCTGCTACCTACATATATCTGCCAATACAGAGTACTTCACCCACTGCGATTAGAACATTGGTGGTCGTGTCCACTCCACAAACAGTTCCATGCCCTCTCAGTTCTCTCTCTGCTCCCCATCATCATTTCTGTTCATGTGACTCTATTATTTGTCATAGTTCCAATCCAGTTTTAGTCTGGTGGGGATGTACTTTTCCAACGCCTGAGGATATTTGTGCTCCCACCCAGAATGATGGATTCAAACTACATTCCCATAGCACATGTAGGAAGTCCCTGCTGCTGTTTCCAACAGAGATTGTCAGGTAATAAATCTCTTTGTTCAAATTATTCTGAATTTTTCTGATTCCTGCAAATTTATATAAATGCGATGTTTATTGTTTGTTCAACATCAGACCCAAGTTCAGAACCCAAGATGGCGTCAGTTAGTGGGACTACTGCGACGGTGTAGTTGTACCACGACAACTAGCGCAAGAATGGCTTTTTTGATGTTTCCATTGTGATGAAACTGGAATGCGAACAACTGTTTTGATACGGAAATTACTAGTTTAGACGTGGACATCTGACACAACTGGAACTTTGAACATTGTGTGTGATGCTTTTCTTAACAACAAAACACGGAAGGCTAGACAATATTTAGGACTTCTTGGAATCATGGTTTCCTGATGCAGTTTAATTGCCCCCCACCCACAATTGTAATGAGACACAACAGCCTGGGGCGAAGGAATAAACCATCTCTGTGCCGAAATACCCGATATTCTCCTTCAGAGGAGGTTAACAGCCTCTGTTACATAATTAAAACGATGCCCTCGTGGTGAATCATTCTGCCCAAATCAAGTGTGTGCTGCAGAGGAGTGGAAGGAAGGATGCTCAGGGGAAAATAGAAAGTGCAGTGCTGCTCCCTGCTGGTTCATTCAAGTCATTAATGAGGAGTGGATAGAGCGCTTCAACGCACACCTCCATTTTCCTCTTCATTATTACATGAAGAAAACCAATAAAACCTCATTATTGTGTTATGGGCTGCTCATAAACAAATTCAGGATTGTTTGGATCCAGACAGTCAGTTAATCATCGCAGCCCCATGGCAAGGAAAAATACATTTACAGGTAATAAAGGCTGAGGCCGATACAGGAGGAAACAGGGGGCCGAGGTTTGACACCAGAGCTGAAATCAGCCCCACGGTGTGCTTGGTACATGACAGAGATTACATCTGAACGCCATTTCACTTTGATATTAAAATAATTGGCCCAGAACAGTGAGAGAGGTTGAGAGCCATCTGCTGGTCATAGGTGATACGACACATCTCTCTGCATCCATCAGACAATTTCCATTTGTTTACATCTCATGAAATGAAAAAAACCAACATAAAACCATTGTCATTATCAACGTGTTCCATTTTGTGTGTAAAAATGTGAAGATCTGTGGAGGATCTGTGGAGGTCAGCCCATTAGCTGCCGAGTGACGACCGCTGGCGCTCATGTCTTTGTGTTTGATTCATGTGCAGTGTTTAACACACTTCAATCCATGCGTTTCTCCTGTGGCAACGCTGCAAGTCTGCTCTTCAGCAAAATTATTAAAAGGAACTAAATGTACATTAACAATCAGCTGAATTGTACACACTGTGAGTGTGAAACCTGTTATCACTACGTTCACTACAATAATCAAATGTAGAGGACATTTTGTAACGTGATTAGGAGATAAACTGTAAGATTCCTGGAATCCTGCAGTTAGAACTGGTACTTTGAGGGGAAACATTATGCTAATGCGACTGAGTTTAAGACACGCTTTGTGTGTGCGTGTATGCGTGTGTGTGTGTGTCTCCGTATTTTATGTGTGACAGCAGCGGAACAGACTAAAAGGAAAACGCAAGCGAAAAGAAGACGGTTCATCAAATCCCTCAGTGGCCCGCAGGCCAAGCTCTGCTGTGCCAGCATGTGTATGTGTGTGTGTCTATGAGAGGGAGAATGAGAGAGAGAGGGAGGGAGAGAGAGAGGGAGAGTGGGAGAGGGAGGGAGAGAGAGACAGAGAGAGAGACTATATCGTGAAATGATTTTGCTGAAAACAAAAGTGACAATGATAGTCTGAAGTGCTGTTGGCAGCGAGATGCCAAGGTGGACAAGAAAATGGACTCTCTCACACACACACACAGCACAAGCTGGACAGGACTGAAGGTGGAATTAGAGCTGAGAGGCTGAGTCAGTCACCACACTGCGGCGCTGGTCGTGGGACGGACACACTCTGACTGTGAAGGACACAGCGTCTGCAACAACCAACTCACCTGTGAAACCCTGAGCTGTTCACTGACAACCGAAACGCCAACAAGGTCACAACGCAATGCTACATGACTCCTCCCACCAGCACCACAAAACAGACTGAATTATTCTACTCCATTCTATTCTAGTAACGGCATTATCTATGTAATGCTTGTATAAAAATATCTTATATAACATATGACTCATGGCGCAAAGCTACATGATGCTGCTTTGTGACACATGCATGGATGCCTCAGGCTGCGTGTGTGTGTCCATTATCACGCTTTAATCATCATCATGTGTTATCATGCTCCTTTCCTTTTTTCATGAATGCGATCCTTTCAAACAAAATTCAAAACACATAAAAAACAATGCAATTCAATAGTTATTTAACACGATCCACAGCAGCACCGACTACTTGTGTGTGTGTACAAACACTGCATGTTAACATCAAGAATCCCTCTTCGAAAAAAGGCTCCTGTAATATCATTGTTTGATAGATAATTATTATTAGTAGTATTATTATTATTATTATTATTATTAGATTACATCTGTAGTTCCTTTAGTTTAGCTGTGTTGAAATCATTAAATGATGCATGTTTGTTCAGAAACAAAGAATGAATATGCCTATATACATACAGTATGTATGTATAATGACGGATTTCGTTTCAGAGGCCAGCCCGGACGTGACGTCATTGCCCATATGGCCTGGTGATGACGCACATGTTTAACACCATTCATAGGTAGATCCTCTATGATCCGTTCAAACTCAGGCCTCCTCGCAGACACGCAGTCAAATACCGGTACATATCAAACGCCGATACGAGCAAAAAGTCATGATGATTTTAGAAAACTCTGTTAACAAATTGCCATTTTTGTCTCGGTGCAAGATGACGACTGAAATGTGTTATTTTGAACGGGAGTTTGGTGGGCGCGTCTGTTCAAACCGCAGCATCCGTTGGAACGTTCAGAGTTTAAACTACAGCTCTAATTTGTCGTTGCAGACGCAAAACTCGTTTTCCGTTCATGAATAAACCAGTCAAGGACGTGACATTGATACTGTCGGACATACGACAGGCGTCAAGTCCCAAACGTCACGAAATACCACAACCGGAAGTACCGTACAAAGTACACGGAATCTCATTTGTCAGCTGCAAAAATACAACATAGTCACACATATGTCTATCAATCAAATAAAAATATGTATTCAATTGATATATCTATGTACACATTAAACATTTACGGTACACACGGTACGGTACACACAATTAAGTTATATTAAGTTAGAGATTAATTACACCTGCCTATGTAGTGTTTCTTTTCACGCATATATTATAATCATAGACATTATTATTACTATTTGTCATTTTTATGATCATATCAATATTTAATTCTTAAAAACACACGATGTCTTTATTTTGAAAGGGTTGAACGGAAGTCTTATTTTAGTGGGGGGGGTTTTACTTGACAACACCTTTATTAATGTCATTGTTTTAACATTAACTGACTCCTACGAACACTCATGTCACCTGTGTCTTCAAATTACAACCCGAACAAACGAGTTAACTGGAACATCTGCTACCGAGCTAACGAGACTCGGACGGTTGTGTCGGTGTCGTTAGCTTTGCAGAGGTTAGCAGCCAAGTTGCAGCATCATTTGGACCGTTTCACCGACCGTTTCCGGCCCGGAGCTCGCAGGTGGACCCACTCACCTTTAGCTTCGCAGTCCGCGCAGAATTTGTTGTCGTTCTCTCTCAGCAGTTTGGACAGAATGGCCTGGTGTTGCTCGTTCAGTTTCTGGGCTTTTTCTCGCTCCGAGCGCGTTGTCATCTCTGCTAAAGTTTGGAGCTTCGTCCTGCTTCCGTGGAGCCGATGGGAAGTCCGGAGCCGGCGTTAAAAGGGCCGTAACATGTCGGTGCGGAGCAGCAGCCCGGTTCCGCCTGTTGGCGCCGAGTTAGCATCAACCTGCTAACGAGGGAACCAGCACATGCGCTGCGTTCACGACTGTCGGAATTGTGGCGATTACAGAATGTGAACGAGTGTACGGCGTAAAAATGACTGTACTGTCACTACCAATGTGTGATTGTAGAGCTGTGTAAACAACTAATAATAATAATCATCATCATCATACATACTATTTGTATATTGCTTTCCAGGGTTCCCAAAGACGCCTTGAAACAGTATAAAACAAAACAAATAAACATAAAACAAATAAAATGGACATAAAACCACTTGAAATATCTGTCATCTTTAAGTAAAAGCCCGTGAATTGTTTACATGTGCAACATGACAATAAAATGTTTCTGGTTCTAAAAATTCACCATCATTCACCATGATTGTCACCATCATTTGGCAAATCCTTATATCTAAATCTACTGATTCTCAGTTCTCAGTCACACGTTTAGCCACTTGGGTACTGAATGGAGGGAAAAGCACTTTGGAGCAGAAGAAAGTCAGTTTGAAAAGAGGAAAAGCAAAGGAAGTCAACGGAGGTCAAGAGGTCCCGGAGAAGTCCCAGAGACTCAGGTCAGACGCAGTCAGAGGGTTTGTTGTTTCGTTTCACACATGAAGATGATTGAGTCGTCGAGACCAAAACTACTTTGAGGCCGATGAAGAGGAACAGGGGAGACTGAGGGAAAAGTTACAAATCTGCCTTCTGCTTCAGCACTGAGGGATAAAACACACACACACACACACCAACGACCCAGAGCAGAGCTAGAGCCATGAATGACGTTCATCAAACGACAACAGCATCTGAAAAACCCCACCAACACATCCAGTCACATCTCATGTCACGTTTACTCATACAAATGTTAATCTCTTAAAAAAAGAGGATTCTGATTCTGATAAGCGCATCTTCGCCCCATTTCTATCGCCTACAGACCTGCACCAACGTTTATTTTAATGTGCCACAATCAACATCTCATTTTTATGTTTATGAAGTTCCTATTTAAAGCTATAATATTCATTTTAATTGATGCAGTCAGATTAAAATCTAAAAAGTATGTGACGATTCAGAGGAAATAATCCCACTGAACAGACCCGGCTGATTTGTTTTGTTTCACCTTTAATGTTGACACACAGCAGGACTGGAGACACATCAGTGTTAGACAGTGGCACAGGCAAGGCAGCAGCTGGGAATCAGACAAAAAGGTGTCTAATAAGAAGTTACCGGATCAGTTCTTTGAAACAGCGCATGACAATATAAAGTGACATTGAGGGAATGAACATAAAGATACAAAAAAGTTAAAACTATTAGAATAAATTACTATCAAATATACATATAAATCCGTGGTTAACAGACAAATTAGTTAGTTTCAAAAAGTCATATGAAATATAAGAAATTTTCAAATGTACGAGCTTATTTCAGGCAGTTTCAACATGATTCAACGTTTAAGAAGAAAGAGAATATAAAATTAACTTTTTTTTTTTTTTAGACTTTTTTTAGACTCCGTCATCTCTACCCCCCATGAACGTTAAATAAAACAAATAAATAGGAAATGTTCAACAATGCCTGGGAGACACACACACACACACAGATGCTGTCACCTGCACATCACCACCAGAGGGCAGCACAGGTCCAGCTGCAGTTTGTTGGGTTTTTTCTCCTCCTGTGCTCATGGTTCTGTCACAGTCGACACACAGACAGTTCAAGGCAAAGGAGCAAAGAATCCGTCGTGTTACACGTTAAGACTCGTCCACATTCGACTTCATCAGATGAAGAAAAAACAAAATCCAAACAGGAAATAGAAAGTTCAAAGCGCCAGTTTGTCGCTCATGCCAATTTTTCATGGAGGTGTGAGTGGACCTCACGTCCTGACACGTGACAGGTGGGAACCAAACATCGGTAACCTACGGAAGGAGCCGCTGGAGTGTTTGATGTCGTCAAACTAACGTGTGAATTTACCGACGTCGTTGTCGCCTCTGATTCAAAACATGAACGTGACTTCATCACGGCGCCTTCGAGCGACGCAACCGCAGCAGTTGGATATTCAAAGTGTTTTGTTACGGTTGTCCAAAAATATATCATTTAACATTATACTTCTAAAATTTGTACCTATTAAGAGTGTGGGTGCTATTTTTAAAGTCCATGTTTGTGTTTATCAGTGGTCCTGGACCTTCACAGGGGGTAAATCGGTTTTTCGTCGCGTGTGATAATCATGTTCAGTGTCCCGATGCGGGGTCATGAGGTCACTGGTTCAACCCACAAAAATGGGCCAATTCGGAGGGTTAATGTTTGACGCCAACGATCAACAAACACGCGTCTCAGCACGTCCTCACCTGGAAAACAAACGTTGGCGCTGTCGTCATGGGGACAGTTGTTGGAGGCTGCTGGACGTGTCAGGAGGAGGCCGTTTTCAGGAGCCATACTCGTGGAAAGAGGTCCGGTGGTTGACGCGTCTCATCTTGGAGCTACTTCCCTCCAGTCGCCACCATAAGGACAAGGACCCCCTGCCCCCCTCCCCCAGGACTGAACTCGACTACCGTACTGTGTTATGCCTGTTTACTATTTTGTACCATTCAGTTTATCAGAGCTTTGTATGCACATTGACCGTTTCTATTTTAGTTTTGTGTTAAAGTCAAATTCCCGTGTCCACTGATTCTAATTCATGAGCCTGAAATCCAAATTATCCACGTTCATGTCGCCGTGGCAGAGCACTGGACACGTGACGTGAGCTCGGAGCAAAAGACGCACTTAACCAGTGACTCAGAGTGTTCAGCTCAGAGCTCCGTGATCCAAAGCGACCGTGACCCCCCCTGAGGGACGAGATCAGCTGCTGCTTCCTCCAACAGAACAGAGTCGCTGCTGCTGCCGTCCGTCACCATTGACAATATCTAATCTAACACAGCGAGAAGTGGAAGTTGGGGGTTGCTATGGAGACAGAGCAGCTGTGTGACGGCTCATCACAGCTAGCCTGTCAAACTAGCCTAGCTCTGGAGAACTGGTTTGGGCTGGAAATGTTTCACACCCGCAGGTAAAAAGGAAAAAAAAAAAAAGTCGTCCGAGACGAAGCCGGAGAAAACTTCAGTCGATTTCGAGAAAAACAAAGAAGAGCGTGAGGACACGAGACTGACCGTTCTACAAAGTGTGAGATTAAAAAACAAATCAATGGAGGAGTTCATGAAAATGGTTGACTGGCAGTCTGATGTTTCTAGAATCATCTGAGCTCACAGGACCGACTCGATGGCCTCGGGCGTGGCGGCCGGCGTCTTGTCGAGGTGCGTGACCAGCGGGGAGACCTCCTCCTCCGCCTGCACGTTGGCCAGCGTCTCCACGCGGACCTCGGCCAGGTCGCCGTCCTGCTGCCGCTGCTTCTTCATCTCCTGCTGGTTGATGTGGTGGAGGATCCCGGCGCCCAGAGCGTCGCCCTCCACGTTCACCACCGTGGTGGTTCGATCCCTGCGCGCGCGCACACACACACACACACACACACACACACACACACAAAGGAGAAAGGTGAGCGTGGGAACAGTTGGGCTCTGAGGCGCAGTGGGCGTCCACGAATCAGAGTCCAACTGCTCCGACAACCAAATGACGCCGCTTGATGGGAGGTTGAGTCACAGCTTTGGACCACGAGATCCTGAGGACCAAACATCTGGAGCCTCTGGTGGGTCGTCATGTTTGTCTTCATCGACTTGGTCGACATCTTCATCTTTGTCATCTTCATCTTCATCTTCGTCATCTTCATCTTCGTCATCTTCATCTTCGTCATCTTCATCTTCGTCATCTTCATCGTCATGATCTTCTTCGTCATCTTCATCTTCGTCGTCTTCATCGTCATGATCTTCATCGTCATGATCTTCTTCGTCATCTTCGTCTTCTTCATCTTCATCTTTGTCGTCTTCATCTTCACCATCTTCTTTGTCTCCTCCTCTTCTTCACGGTTTCACTTCCTGTTTACTCTTGTTCCGGTTCTTTCTGAGGGCAGAAACCTTCAACACTCACACGATCCAGTCGACAGCCAGCATGAGGGACAGGTCGTTGGTGGGCAGGCCGATGGCCTCCAGGATGATGGCGATGGTGATGATGCCGCCGGCGGGGATTCCTGCTGCGCCGACGCTGGACGCCGTGGCCGTCACCCTGGAAACAGCATCAGTCACAGAACACATTGACGCCGAAAAGGTGAGAAGATAATGGACCTTCTTCTTCTTCTTCTTCTACATGCCGGCACTCACAGGATGGTGAAAATCTGCCCGGCGTTCAACTCGGCGTTGTTGAGCTGAGCGATGAAGATGGCAGCGATGCACTGGAAGATGGCCGCCCCGTCCATGTTGACCGTGGCGCCGATGGGGAGGATGAAGCGGCTGATGCGTTTGTCCACGCCGTTGTTCTCCTCCACACATTTGATCATGGAGGGAAGAGTTGCTGAACTGGACGGAGAAACAGATTAGTAGCATGAGGTCACGTCACCATGGAGACCAGTTCAGGCGAATCAGCACATTTGCATATGAAACAGTAGAAGAATCTGCCAGTGGAACAAGTGTTTTTCAGGTTTTCCGGTGATGCGTCTTATTCCACGTGTAACGACCTTCTGACTGGACATAAGACAGATATTCTTGGTAAGATTTGGGTTTTTTGCAATCCAACAGAAGTAACTTGTTCAGATACTCGGAACCGGAGTGACATCGGCCCGTTTACCTGGAGCAGGTGGCGAAGGCGGTGGTGAAGGGCGTGATGAGGCCCGACAGGAAGCTGAAGGGGTTCTTGCGCGTGAAGGCGAAGTAGATGAGGGGGAGCACGATGCCTCCGTGGATGACGTGGCCCAGGATGGACGCAAAGATGTATTTCCCCAGACTGGTGACCAGAAGAACCACGTCCTCCATCTCCACAATCTTACTGCCCACCAGGAACACGATTCCAAACGGGATGTACCTGAAGGCCACGACCGTTTACCGAATACGGTCGTAGAATCCTGCCCGACGGCACGCTGACGTCACTCACCACATGATCCAGGACACCAGCACCATGGTGGCCTCGTTGAAGGAGTTGAAGAAACGGATGAGCTCCTCTCCTTCGTGGCCCAGCTTCCTCAGCGCCACGCCGAACACCATGGCGAACAGCACCAGACCCAGGATGTTCATGCCGTCGGATTCTGTCCCGACAGGCACCTGAACACACACACACACACACACACACACCCTGACGGGGGCTGCTGCTGTAGGTCCAGATCGAGACGGTCTCTCACTTTGTTGAACATTGTGAGGTGGATTGTTTTTTTTTGGTTCCTCTCTGGAGAGAGGCTGTCGAGACGTGGAGAAGAGGATCTGAACAGAGGTTTGAATGAAATACCTGTACATGAACATTTAGGGGATTAACAACACAGTGTGTTTGTAATAACACACACACGTGCTGACGTGGAACTGGAGGAGTCGCAGGGCACACATGAACAGAGACACAAGCATTCCCAGGAGGGCCTGGAGTACCTGGAGAGAAGCAGGGCAGAGACTCCCCACAGAAGGAATCAAACTGGGGACACTGTCACTGTGAGGCGACAGCGCGTGTGATGGTCAAAACAGTTCTGTTAGGTTTACTGAATCACTAGATTCCGTTCAGTAAAAAGGTTTTTTTTGAAAGATTCGTTCGTTTATCTTATGCTATGAACTGAACACATATGTTAGATAACGTGATGTGACGTAATCAACTACGTTCATCTCTGAGTTCAGATGAAGTCAGTTTCGTTGTCAGTGAGTTATTCGTGTCAATCAACTCGTTCACAGGGAACAAACCATGAATCGGGTTCACGGCTCACAGCCACACTGTGAAATGAACGAATCTCTTCAGAAATCAATTACAGTTTGTTCACCCAAAGGATTTGTTCTTTTCAACAAATCGTTCCCGAACAGGACGACACCAGACAGCGCTAACCACTGTTCCACTGTGTCGCCCGTACCAGGTACAGCGTCTAACAAATCCTCCGTGTCCTGTGATTTACGTAGCATGTCAGCCAACGCCACAGCTGAGACGTGTCGTTAGCGTCACGTCCGTCAGTTGTAATCTGGTTTTTGATCAGGTGATTTTTTTTTTTTTTCATCCCGTTCGGATCAGTGATCTTCACCATATCTGCTGGACTTTTTAAATCTGTTGGCACTAGAGGGCGCTCTGGGGACAGACACTTGCCATGTTTCCATCCAAAAGTGATTTGAATCATTGGAAATGTGCACTGAATGTTCTAGAACATGTTGAAATCTTAGTTCATCTCCATCATTCACTCATCATTTTCTAAACGGGCTGATGGAACATGGCTGCTGACATTTCCCACACGAACACGCTGAGCTGGAGCCCGTCTGGTGGAGGCACGGGGGGGCGTCGGTCTGCGGGGCGTTCAGGGATTCACTGAGCAGGACGACGGATGGAACAGGACAGAGACAAATCCTGTCCATTGTCCCATCGCTCTGCCAGCTCGACTGATCTCAGAGGATCATGGAGTCATCTGGCTGGCGCACACACACACACACACACACACACACACACACACACGATGAACGGGTGAAGACGACCTGACCGACGGTCAGAACTCGTCAAACAGCAGCTCGGCGCTCGGACTTCCTGTGTCCGTC
>CAAKHB010007633.1:97316-148732 GCA_901007665.1 Aeoliscus strigatus | reverse complement strand
AGCTCCTGGATAGCTGTGCTGTTGCCGATGAAGGTGGCGGCCATCTTGAGGCCACGAGGAGGAATGTCGCACACGGCGGTCTTGACGTTGTTGGGGATCCATTCCACAAAGTAGCTGCTGTTTTTGTTCTGCACATTCAGCATCTGCTCATCCACCTCCTTCATGGACATGCGACCACGGAAGATGGCTGCCACCGTCAGGTAGCGGCCGTGGCGCGGGTCGCAGGCAGCCATCATGTTCTTGGCGTCGAACATCTGCTGGGTGAGCTCGGGGACAGTGAGCGCTCTGTACTGCTGGCTGCCTCGGCTGGTGAGGGGGGCGAAGCCCGGCATGAAGAAATGCAGACGGGGGAACGGCACCATGTTCACAGCCAGTTTACGCAGGTCAGCGTTGAGCTGGCCGGGGAACCTGAGGCAGGTGGTGACGCCACTCATGGTTGCAGAGACCAAGTGGTTGAGGTCGCCGTACGAGGGGGTGGTGAGTTTGAGGGTGCGGAAGCAGATGTCATACAGGGCCTCATTGTCGATGCAGTAGGTCTCATCTGTGTTTTCTACCAGCTGGTGGACTGACAATGTGGCGTTGTACGGCTCCACCACAGTGTCTGATACTTTTGGGGACGGCACCACGCTGAAGGTGTTCATGATGCGGTCGGGGTACTCTTCACGGATTTTACTGATCAGCAGAGTGCCCATACCAGAGCCGGTTCCTCCTCCCAGAGAGTGGGTGAGCTGGAAGCCCTGGAGGCAGTCGCAGCTCTCTGCCTCCTTCCTCACCACATCCAGGACTGAGTCCACCAGCTCAGCACCTTCAGTGTAGTGACCCTTGGCCCAGTTGTTTCCAGCACCACTCTGGCCTGGTGAACAAGGATTAAGATTCACTGCACTGATGTGCATTTGGAATGTTAGCTTAGCTACAAATTAACAGACAAGGAAAACTTACCAAACACAAAATTGTCTGGTCTGAAGACCTGACCAAAAGGTCCAGATCTCACAGAGTCCATGGTACCAGGCTCCAGATCCACCAACACAGCACGAGGAACATATTTCCCACCTAATGATGCAGAAGAAACATTAAATTAATGCATCCCGGCCTCCTTTGTAATTTAAAATTTAAAACAAAACAAAGGCTTTTACCTGAGGCTTCATTGTAGTATACATTGATCCTGTCAAGTTGCAAATCACTGTCACCATGGTAGGTGCCAGTCGGGTCAATGCCGTGCTCATCACTGATCACCTCCCAAAACTGAGACAGCAAACACGAGACAGTGAAAATACTATTAATCTTTTTTTAATAAAACGATGGATTTATCATTAGATTTGTGTGTACAATTATTATCCAATAGTTATCCGCTATCTGCTAGCTGGATGATGATTTTGAAAATTCATGACTACTAACCGACAGCAGCATCTTATTCTGGTAATGTTAACAGTGAATAAATGTATCTGTATGATACACAATATCATACAGACTTACCATTGGCCATAGTGTAACAGGTCAAATTGTAACTGTAACTGAAGAAATGTTTTGTTTTAAAAGAGTGTCTCGACAGAACTACATTAAAATACATCCACAGAAGTCAATTGGAATTATAGTCAACTGGCAAAGTTATTCCTAATTATGACAAAATGTGAATCACTGGGTCTGGTTTATGGGACAAGAAAAAACGCCAATTGCTGGAGTAATATGTGGTATTTCTGGAGAGAATTACAAAGAGCATACACAGGTTAAATTACTAACCTTAGCACCAATCTGATTGCCACATTGGCCTGCTTGGAGATGCACAATTTCCCTCATTTTGGATGCTGAGTAAGACAAAGGTTTCAAAGAATTGGTGATAGCCGTCTGACACCGAGGCTCTGACACAAGCTTCTAAATTAGAGCAGCATTTCCCTTGAACTGCACTGCTTCAAAGCCGGCTTTGATGCTGAAAGTCACGTGACCGATGACATTTAAAGCAGTGACTCCTTTGGTTGCCTGAGTGAATCACATGACTGGTTCAAACCTGCCGATATTCTTGATACCATCACTCCCAGCAAGCAGGGGTGGCGTAGGCAGTGCAAAAGTGAAGAGCAGGCGGCTGGAAAGTTGGGATAATTTCCATGCATAGCAAATTAGCACAACATAGCATAGCACGGCAACAAGCATTCTAAATTATTAACGTTAGCTTAAAAAGAAAAGAATGTCGGGGCACTGAAACTAACTAGCCTACGCTTTCTATTGTTTTTGTGATTGAAAGTGTGCAGGTTGGGTCTGTTTGTGCAAAAGGTGCGAGTGGTGGAGCGAAGGCGAGAAAGACATAAAGAGAGAGAACTGTGACCACAGGGAAGACAATGAGCCAGTATAATACACTGACAATATCACCATGTGAGTTGCAGTGTTCGTCCGACTAGTTTGTGTACAGATTGCAATTCTCTGCTCGATCTGGTGTGTGTGTGTGTGCGTGTGTGTGTGTTTGTATATGTCTTCTTACATCCTTTAAAGGAGTTGAACATCTGATGATGCGATCAGCTGAACCTCGTTGGAGATTCAATATCAGTGAGGTCAGAGGTCACTTAGAATGAGTGAAAAAAACAGCTCCTCTGCTTAAAAACAAGTAATTATTACTCAGTGTGGAATGGGAGTCTGATTCTCTATAGTCTGGAAGATTATAGTAGATTATAGTATCAAGGCTTGCGTCAATGATGTACAGTGGAGAAAAGTATGTATTGCAGCCATCAACATTTTTCTCAGTGAATATATTTCGAATGGGGCTACTGATGAGAAATTGTCACCAGATGGCCATATGTAAACGTATGAACATATATGCCCATATATTATATTTATGTTTTTTAAATTTCTTTGTATGTGTGGATCACATAGTTTGATACTAACATCTGACATTGTATATTTACTGGGAAATATGTTGATGTGTTCATTACTTATTTTCCTTGCTGTTCCTCACGAAGAGGTGATATTCGAAGATGTACCACATGACTGATTCAGGAAAGGCGGTAGATCCCCCCCCCCCCACACACACACACTTTGTCGACCTGAGGTGTGTAATTTAGCCATCTATTGCAGCTTCCACACCATAATAAGTTCAGAATTCCTGAATGGGCATTCTGAGTCAATGGGTCATCCATCATCATCGATGATAGAGCCACATGAAGGCCAGACAACCTACAGACAAGTTGTAGATTAACCTCAGCATGCCTTTGAGGTGGGAGGAAGCCAGAGACCCTGAAGAGAAGCCATGCAGGGAACCAGGGATCTTTTCACTAGGGGGCAACGTTGCTAACCACTGTCCACTGCTCCATGGTGTCGCCCTGCCTGTTTTACAGGTTATTGTAGTTGCGAGTAACTGCTAGTTATTGAATTTGTGCAATCAAACAAAAAGTGCAATATATAACTGCATCATTCAAACCAACATTTACCGGAAGTAGTATTATGAAAGGACAAAGCGGAAGATGATCTTTGGTTCTGTCGTCAAACTTGTCGAATGTGTACAACGCGGAGCGCAGTAGTCTGAGACACACACACGCACACACTCACGGCAAACAGCTATGATGTGTGCAGCAGGTCGATGACTGGAGCATTTTTAACCTGAGAGGAGACGGAGGAACTTCTCTGCCGACAAATGGTGAGTGTGTGTGTCTGTGAGAACACGGTGGGCGCTGATGAGGAACGGTTCTTTCAGTTCTTCAGCCACACCATGTGTCCACTGAATGAAGTCAGAGATGCAATGACCTCATTATTTTCACATCTTATAGACGCATGTTACTTTAGTGAACTGCAGATTTAAACCAGCTTTTAGGAAGGTTCAGCTGTTGTGTGTTAAGTTGTTCAAATACATCTCAACCAGCCGAGAACATAGTTTTGACCGAGTGAGGTATTCGTGAGGTGTGTGTTGTCTGCTGCTGAATTATTAATCCGGTAACCACACACACACACACACACGCAGCAGCAGCAGGTGACCTAACTAACTGGAGGGAAACTACCTGTGGGAACTCCTCTAGACTGAGTTCTGAAGATGAACACTGCTGAAGAACATCGACACTCCACTGAATGAAGGGAAAGATGCAATGACTTCATTATTTTCACCTCTAATAGACACATGTTGCTTTAGTAAACTTCAGTAAACATTTTTATAGCAGTTTTTCGGAAAGTTCTGCTGCTGTTTATTTTTTTTCCCACAGACAACAGCAATATCCTGGAGAATTTTCTGTTTCGGTATTAAAGAAGGGCTGTAACCAACAATTTAATCAGTAGTGAGGTCTAAAATATATTTCAAAACCTACGACCTGGTTTTCACAGTACTGCACCACATCATAATAATTACTATTTAATGGTTTTCATTACATTAGCTGATGACTGGTGCTGACAGTGATGCGTTGTGTGTGAGAGAAGTATGTGATATACAGAGAGACCTTTTCTCACCCCTCATGGTGCAGTGAATATCAAATATCCCATAGCCAAAAGCGAAGTAAACACTATTGTTGTATCTGAGTGGGCTTCTCATCTGCCGGTTGGTTCCTGTGTCCTCTCAATCCATTCTGGCTCATTATGTCTCAGTGTTGACTGTCTTCGATCATTATTATTTCAGTAACTGGATGCACTTAAGTAATATTTTTTTTGATAATTACAATAGTGTGTCCCTCTTCTGCAACCTGCCACAGAGTGTCAAGGCAGAACTTGGAACTGCTGAATGTCCAAACTTCTGCTGTTCACACAGTCATTGTGTGTTTTCTTTATGGCTCCAGTTGTTTACATGGATTATAGATTTGAGCTATTTATGCAAGTAGCTTACAGAAGTTGAATGTGAGCTGCAGCCCTGTCAGGAAATACACCCAGTGGTCTTAATTCTACACTAATCCTTCGCTTATGGTTTCAAATTGAAGAGACATAATGTGTGCACCATCAGTAATTTAAACCGCATTGTTCGAGCGTCACTTTCTACAGAAGCAAACTTGTTGTTAATCCCATAATATTTCATCCTGGCTTATGTATCTAGTTCACGTTGTTCAAGACGCAAAATGAAAAAACAAAAACAGGCTTTGGTGTGAGCCGTCACTTCCTGGAATGAGTGGTTGACTTATAAGGGGGTGTCACTGCACATAGCGGCCCAGGGGGAGAGACCATGGGACAAAAATACACCAGGGAGCAGAATGTCGCTGTCACTGATGACCAGATGGGCTGCTGTCAGATGAGAACGGCCAAGCTAAGCTCCAGTACATCAGATGATTCTCAGAGACCCCAAATGTGAAGTGGTGGATGACTTTAATAAATGCCGACCAAAATAAATGGAAAAAACAAAATAAAAGAAACGTAAGAACAATAAAACCTGTTTTGAAATTCAAAAACAAAACTAGCTGTAAATGAAATATAAATAATATTCAAAGGAAAGCACCATTACAGAGGTGCAGGCAAAAATTAGTTAAAAGCTGCTTCTTAAACCTTTTTGGGAACTTCCAGTAAACCAGCAGTCGATGAACACAGTATCTATGAGGGCGAAACAACATTTGAAGGAATTTGGTGAATATTAGCAGGAGGACTTTGGAAGTGCCGTGCAGCCAAATCCGGATGATGTCCTGTCTCTTTATACCGTAGTTCTGTCTGTAATTTGTATATGTGTGGGGTATTGTGTCACAACTGCTGGCGACCTGTAAACTTAATCCAGCCGCAAACTCCTCCTGTGTGTTAATACTGTGAGGATTAGGAGTTTGATTCAGGACTGGCATGCACCACTTAAAGCCGATCTCAGTACAAGCAGCCATATGGTGGCACATTCAGATCAGACTGTGTGTGTTCGGTCGGGCTGAGGGATATGACATCTTAACACCTGATGTTTGGACACTCCCTGTGCTTTAGTGCAACCTTTGTACCAAAGGTGAGAATCAACACAATGACCATAATAGTGAAAGAAACGCACCGTGTGATGAGATAAATCCTTCAAAATACACTTTGTCCACAATACAGACATTTGACTGGCTGCTGAACTCAAATATTCTTATCTCCTTCCCCTGGAATTCTCTTGATGGCGAACTGCTTCAAAGTCCCTAAGCTTGTTTTGTTGAAGGAAGTTGCACTCTTCAGTTCATGGTACATACAAACTTAGTGTCTTATCATAACTGCGATTGATTCAAGTCTAAACTAACTTTGATTCTCAGTCCTATTTTTGAGTTTGACTGAAGGAGAATGTAAAAAAAAGGTTAATGATTGAAATGTATAGTCATGTAGGAAAATGCAAATATTTTTAATGCGGCTGAAGTTGTTTTTCCAGACAATCCAAAAAAATCAGGTGATGAAGGTAAAATATGTTTACATTTGTAGTTCACAGGACATTTTGAGCCTATAATCAGTTTCCAGGTTGAACTCTGACTCTTTGATTAAACTGTAGAATTCCTGAGGAGTAAACCGTCTCCACTGTGTCAACACTTTTAAAAGCAGCTTGTCTCATTTGTCTTAATGTGTATATATGTTTTTTTTATTCACATAACACGTTTTGTTGTTACTACTGAGTCAGATCCAAGTAAATAAACAAACAAGAGACTACACACTAGGAATCGCATATCTAAGTTTATATAAATTCCCATTCAACTGTCACTGTGCTCCACAAGCTGATAAACAGAAACTGCCTCTTTCTGTGTCTCACATGTCTTCATATATGTTCAGTCTGCCGAAGACAACGGAATCCTTGCTATATATTAGCAGTTGATCGTATGGAAGGAAATTAGGAATGGTCTGACTTTTTCCTTCAGAATAATTGAATATTTTTTAGTATTTTGTCCAGAATTCTAAGCCACAAGTCATAATTTTGAAAACCTAATCTCAAAATGTTTTTCCAGTGACCCTAATCTCTACTGTATAATCTAACAGTTAAAGTAAGTTCACTTCAAAGAGAGCGATGTAAATGTTCAGCAAATCTGTGTAGCTTTGTCATATAAAACTCAGAGTTTTACCTGTCAGTGTTACTCTGAGCGTTTGCAAATTGCTGACGGCAGGGAAAGTCAGTCTGTGTGACAGGAACGGACAGGGCAGTGTTGCTTTTGCCAGATGGGATTGTGAAGGACTGATTTTATCGCTGGTGGGGCGGTTTAAGAATAAATGTTACTGAGACCAGCAATGATGATGAACCCTTTTGAGGAAAAAGAAGTGACGGCAAAGAGCAGAATGGACGTCATCCGAATGTGGTTGCAGCTGCTCATAGATTGATAGAGCTGGTCTGTCATCGTGGTGTCTATTGACTGAGGGTAAGGTGTGACGTTGGGAAGTGATGTGTCAGTACGAGGCCTTTGTGGATCTTTCACATGTTCGTTGTTGCAGCACATTCACCTGTGTATGATTTCCACAGAGATTTTCATATATTTGAATTTCGCCTGTCTCATAATTTACATATGATGGAGGAGAAGTTACAAATATGTCTTCCCTTTTCCTCCTTCCTCCTGTTAAAAGTCATTATTTCATTTGAAATAACATTGAAGATGTTCAGTTGAACCGGATAAAAACATCGTGGACCGATCAAACTGTTGACGAAGGGAGTTCATACTTGTCGAGCTTCTCAGACTTCAGTGTCAGATTTCAAACAACAGAGGTCATTGGCATAAAATGAAGCAGAGGTCTGCAGCTGCTTCTCAGTTATTCTTTATTCTGTAACAAACTTTTTCTCACTAGTGGACAGAACACTTGAAATAGGCTACACCTTGTCACCTTCTGTCATAAAACCCAGCTGTCCTCATACAGGATCAGTTTTCTGCTTCTGACTTTACTGAATTTATTTTCCTTCCACCAGCTTCCTGCATACATTCTGACAAAGCAAACATTGCATGTCTTGATGCACTGATATATTTAAATAAAAATGGTTGTAAATTATGGACACACTGTGCCTTTTTAATTTCTCCATGCTACATTTTCAGGTAACTGATGCTTCTTCCTTCCCTCTGTTTTCCTGTTTTACTTAATCACATATCTCATTGACACCACATGCATTTGTCTTTTGCCCTGTATTTTTACATTAATGAGCCACTCCACCGTGGTGTGGTCTTGCACCAAGGGAATAACAAAAATGTAGCTGATGAGACGTTCGGGCTGTTATCTGCATGTTGAGTGTGGGTGTGTCGCTCACAGCAGCAGACCAGCCTGATGTTACTTATAGATATTCAGTCGTAAACTTCCCCTCCGGAAAGGCCTTCGCTGTTGAAGCTTGATCTAACCAGTTGAATACGGTGATCTGCTACTTCGGCGTCTGTTGTGATGTGGACTTGAACAGAGAATCTGCCCTCAGATGAAGTTCTAAAGACATTTGGAAGGACTTGATCATTGACCATAACTACTGTTGTTGTTCAGAGCAGTTTGTCACGAGTGTTGTGGGCTCTAACCTGTCAGCCAGCTGAAGCCTCTTTATGTGGAGTTTATATGTTTTCTTTACGCCTGTGTGGGTTTCCTCCTGGTACTCTACCCACAGACCCCACATCTCACTCCAGATGTGGGGTCTGTGGGAATGAGAGAAACAGTACCCTTCTGCTAGCTCCTCCAAAATGGCAGATTCCATATCTGTAATGGTGAGAATGATAACGATGCTTTCAGAAACTGATAAACAACATTTATCTACTAATCTTGAAAGGGATAACTTGGCTTCAACTTCAACTAACTAAAAATGCTGGGCTACATGGAAGCAAATTTGTCACGTTCATTCTTTCATGTGGATGTTTTGCCAAACAGCATCCCGAATGAGCATTTCTAAAGTGAAAAAAAAATCATTTTGACTCGTAAGTATAAGTAAATGATACAGTCGATAAGTAAATGTCACAGTTTCTGTTGTAGTTAAAGAGGGAGGCAGCAAAAATATCTCTTAAAGATTGTCTTGGTATTTGCAGCGTCTCTGGCGTGTTCCAGTCATTCCCACATTTTTCAACAAACCCACCACTCTCCACACCACACCTTCTCTCCAGCATTGCTGAGAAGGAAACAGTTGAAAACACACACACACACACACAGTCGAGGTATTTAACTGTTAATCTCCATAAAGTCGGTCACTTCTTTTCAGAGGGTTTAAGAATGTTTTGGTTTTGATTGTACTTTGGTCTGAACACCAGACAGTTTGTTCTTAACACTTATATAGCTTTAGGTTTCCACACAAGAGATTTGTGTTTTTCTTTATCAAATTCTTCATGAGGCATGAGCTAAGACAACTGACTCCTGTCTGTTGGGAAGTGATGTTTCCTGATAGTGGATCACAATGGATGCAGTCTGCTGTGTAGAACAGCTGACATTCGTCTTCCTCAGCAAGTTGTTTCTTGTGCGTCGAACTATTCTGCAGCCGAAGTGTTTGAGCTTCTCCCGTGACTGCTCAGATGAACCCCCCCAATCACGCACTCCTAATCCTTTCAGGCATTCAGTGGAGCTGCTTGTATGTACAGTCTAATTGTGACTGTTTGACCTGCACAGGCTGGTTGTTGCAGAGGAGGAGCAGCCGAGCACAGGGATGTACAGTCACTACTGTTCCTCTGAGCACCTCACGCAGAATGCAGGATATGGTAGTCGTGCCTATATGAGGCAAGACAATCACCTCTGGTGTTTATTTTCAGAGCAAGACGCAAACATTTCTTACAGCTTGTGTTGTGATGTCAACGTTTAAACATATTCAGTGAGGAGAGATGGGAGGAAGATTGGAGAGGTTCATGAAAAAATGTTAAATTCTTTACTCACAGTTCAAGCAGCATTTTTGGACAAACTTTTTAATTAAAATTCAGTGATAAAATTGAGTGCTCACAGGTAATGTTCTTGACCAATGAATTTGTTTTTATGATATGAGTACAGAATCATTTTTCATTTACTGCATAACAATAACAACTGGAACTGAATTATGATCTTAATACAAAATAATCAAGAAAATATCATTAAATGCATTTAGTTTCTGACCTACACAGACACACTAAACAACAAATGAAATCATTTCTGGTTCTTTACTAGGTAGGAGACAGAGAGGAAGGCCAAAGAGGAGGTTTATAGATGCAGTGAGGGAGGACATGGAGGTAGTTGGAGTCAGAGTAGAGGATACAGAGAACAGGGAAAGATGGAAATCAATGATTCGCTGTGGCAACCCCTGAAGAGGGACAAAGCCGAAAGAAGAAGAAGAAGAATCAACCAAGTCAGAGACTGGAAATCATCGGATATTCATCTTACATGACAAATCTTTTCCACCATTGTGTATTCTGTCTTGTTATGTTCCGTCTAAAATTCACCTTCATTTTTTTGTGTTGTCAGAACCACCTGGTAACGGTGGCCTCGTAGGACGTGTTTCTCACAGAGTGAAAGGACCGAACAGGAGCAGAAATCAGAAGAAGAGAAAGGACACAGTTAGCCCTCAGAGCCAATGGCTGAGACGGAGGATGAGCGTACGGCGCAGGCCAGCCAGCTCTTTGAGAACTTTGTCCAGATGTCTACATGTAAAGGGACTCTGCAGGCCTTTAGCATCCTCTGCAGGCAGCTGGAGCTGGATCTTCTGGACTATAGCAACTTCTACACCTCGCTGAAGGCTGCAGTCAAGTCCTGGAAGGTCAAAGCCCTGTGGACCAAACTGGACAAAAGGGCTCAGCACAAAGTCTATAACCAGAATAAAGCCTGCCAGGGCACCAGGGTAGGTGGAGTGAACACTTTTTTACAATTAGATGAAGCATTGATGATATCTTGTTTGCACAGGTGGTTGCTCAAGAAGGGTGATAAGGGTAAGGGTGTCTTACTAGGTACAGTAGATGGTGACCAAACAGTTAACGTGCTGGGATTGTATTAACGCTTAGATGCATCAGTGGGTCAAACTGACCTAGTGAGGTCATTTTCCTCCAATATCTTCAAAATAAAAAATTATCATTTCTTATTCCAGGTATTCCTCAAAGATGTTAGTAATACCATGCCTTTTAAATTTTTAACTCGCCCATCATACATTCTTTGTATCACCACCCTAATAGGTGCGTTTGAAATGACCCCCATTCACTTCCTGTGAAATTTTATTGGAACCTCTCCCTCTGTTGCTCTGTTAGAAATGTGAAAATATATAGATATTTTAGACATAAAAGCATTATTGTATGGACCAAAATCTAATTGAATATAACAAAAATGATAATCTAAAATGGCATAGAAACATTGATTCTAACATGTCTTTGACCAATTTATGGAAGAGTGTAGGGTCTAGTCATTCATGCAGCTAAAGTAAAGGTTAAAAACTCTAAGAACATGATTCTCACAGCACTTGTTGCTGTAGAATGATGACAAATTGACAAATTCCTCAGCCAAGATTTACTGCAGGCATGTTTTACTCTATCTGGAGTGTATGTTTTGGATGTTTGGGGTTTTAGTTGAGGTGTCTAAGGCCTAAATACAGCATTTCATGATATACTTCATGTACGTTTCTGCCATTATATGGTATTATATAAGCATGCCAAAGTATTATGAGAAGCACATTGAGCTTGGTGTTGGAATAACTTGAATTGTGAGGGAAGAGATAAGACGCCTGGAGGGAAGGAGGCTAGAGACTCAGAGGGATGATAACACAACTGGGTTTGGCCAAAAATAACAGCTGAATTATTATCCCAGACATTTTTCAGGAGAAAACACTGTTTGGGGAAAGATGCCGGCCAGTAACTGGGTGGGCTTTATTTAGAATTAAAATTAGGCCACTTGAGTATGAGAGTTACTGTGTATTTGAACTGCTCCACTTTTTCATCTGGAAAATCAACATCAATTTACCCTCATATAACTTTGACAGCTGTGTCATTTTTCATGCTACATCTTTACGACGATGTCCATCATTTTAATACTTATTGACTATTTGGCTTTGGAAGTGGAACACAGTGTTCTCTCTGTTTGAGGCCTTTGGGCTTTTGGTTGCAGTAAAACACAGGTGTCTGTGCTGTTGTTAACATACGCTTTTTGACTTTGTGTTCCGACACAAGCAAAATATCCCAGAAGCTGCACAAAAACATGCTCTCTCATAACATTGCATATATGTTGTCAAATACCTATTTACGTATTCAGACACACACGTTGCAAAATTGTTTGCACAGGTCTATTTTTATTCAGTATGTGATTCATCAGCTCTAAACTCATGTGGAGCAGTAGGCATTATGTGTATTCCAAACACTTCAGATGTCATATAAGGCTAAAAAAAAAAAAAATCAAGCGAAATCACAGATGTGAATGATAGGGCTGTGTTACTGTACTACTGAAGGTTCTTTAAACACCCTCCACCACCTTCATCATCATCTTCCCCTCCTTGAACCTATTCAGTGTCTGATCATCGGCGGAGGGCCTTGTGGTTTGCGGACAGCCATTGAGCTGGCGCTGCTGGGCTGTAAAGTGGTGGTGATCGAAAAAAGAGACACATTCTCCCGCAACAATGTGCTTCACCTCTGGCCGTTCACTATTCATGACCTCAGGGGCCTGGGAGCCAAGAAGTTCTACGGCAAGTTCTGTGCTGGCTCCATCGACCACATCAGTGAGTGTCATTTCTCTCTCTCATTGCGTTGTTCTTCTGTTAATGCTGCAGTCGTTTTCTGATTTAACATGGTTTTTAATCTGTAATGAAAAGTTGTTCAGTATGTTCATATTTGTATATTACAATAAATCCAGCAAGTATTTTATGTTAAGGTGACATTTTAATGAATACATCATTTCTGGAAAATACAGTATCAGGTGTATACATGGAAATCTCTGAGTCACCTCCCCAGTGCTGTTTTACTTCCTGTTAAAAAAGAGATAACATGCAAAAACAGCCGGACGCCAACATGTAAATAAGGGCTGCTGTGTGAGTCTGAGTGTGCAGATAAATGTGACTCTGTGTGGAAGCAGAGCCGTCCCCCCACACAAGTGGCTTTCATTTCTCTCCTCTATATTTAACAGTGTGGTATGACAGAGGTGCTATTTGCTGGCTGCAGGGCTATAAAACCTGTGAGAGGAGATTGCCCAGCAGCCTCCTTTGCTGCCACTTGTTTCAGCTCACTTCTTCCTTGTTGTGTTGCTCCATCAGCTCATATATCACACAATTCTCTCAAAACTAAAAAAAAACTCAAAAATCATGTGTTCATTTCAAGGTCTTTAAACGTTTTCCAGAAAGCACCAGCTGATTAAAAGAAGGAGCTTCCACTCCCCTGAAACACAACAACACAGACCTTATACTCAATGAAAATAACATACAGTTAACATACAGGTCAAAATGATTAGCCCCCTGGGAACTTTGGGCAGTATTTTATTTTAGGGAAATATTCAATCATTCACCAATGATATTGCCCCATTTTGGTACACTTTGGAATATAAAATAAATATTCAAGATTTCTTTATGAAAAATGTGGTGAAAACTGACATGGTCAAAATTACAAAATTACAAATTATTTTTACAAATTTTAATTTCTTTAAGTTACAATAATTTTACAAATTTGAAGATTTGAAGCACTATTTTCTCTGACTAAAATGTGTGTGTGTGTGTGTGTGTGTGTGTGTTTGTTTGTCCAGGTATCCGTCAGCTCCAGCTGATGCTACTCAAAGTATGTCTGATTCTGGGGGTTGAGATTCATGTCAACGTAGAATTCACCAGACTGGTAGAGCCACCTGAGGAGCAGACCAGCGACAGTAAGTTGTAAATGATAATGATGATGATTGGGAGTGACATGTGTCTGCGTATCTCAGCGTTATTGGAACACTGCAGAGGATTTGCAATGTGCTGAAGTGCTCAGAGCTTCCGACAGAGGAGACGTTTACAGTGGCTGCGAAATGTATGGAAAATATCTATTGATAGTTCGCTAATAGCTACAGTCTTTGGGTTTTGCTGTTCTAAGTATGTCATATATACATATCAACACCAGAGAATACGAGGCCTCATTTCACTGACTGTGACAAATGACTGTGAGAAAGAAAGTCTCCCTGCAGATCAGCACTTCATCATGATGTGTATCAGAGGTGTAATGAAACCAGCATGGATCCCAGCTGTCCACTAATGACCTTTGTTATACATCACACACACCAAACTCCCTGTTTTTTAGATGGATGTTCACCTACATGCTCCTCAGATGTTCCGTTTATGGTGGAGTATAATGGTTTGCTGGTTTGCTGTGACCTTCCTCAGGTCCTGGCTGGCGAGCAGATATCCGTCCTCACAACCATTCTGTCTCAGACTATGACTTTGATGTGGTGATTGGAGCTGATGGACGCAAAAACACATTAGATGGTAAGAGAGGGATTTAACTGCTCGCTGAACATATCGTCTCAGTCATCACACAGTCTTGAGTTCTAAGAATTTTTTACCTAAATTTGTAGACAAAACACTGTTTGTTACTGTTTGTCAGTTGAAAATGAGGTGAGGTGTCACAAAGCTACTTTCAGTCACAGGGTGCAGCATTTCCTGTTGACACACTTCAAACGCTTGATATTGTGCATTAGGTCGTTGTGCACGTGTAGTTTGTTGACTGCTTGAGAGCTTTTGTCAGCTGTAGAAAGTCAGGGAGAAAGGCAGCAGAGTCTGAATAAATGATGAGGTACAGAAAATATTTTTAATATCTCTCAAATTTTCAATGAGGATAAGAACAGCGGCGGCTGAAACATCAGTTATGTCTGGTCAAATAAGGAAACTGCCTCCTTGAGTCAACACAGGACAAAAATATTAACCACTGTGTTTCTGTTCCTACTCTGCAGGTTTCAGCCGCAAGGAGTTTCGCGGGAAATTGGCCATCGCCATCACAGCTAACTTTGTCAACAGGAACACGACAGCAGAGGCTAAAGTGGAAGAGATCAGTGGTGTGGCCTTCATCTTTAACCAAAAGTTTTTCCTGGAACTCAAGGAGGACACAGGTGAGTTAGACACTAGATTTACAGCTTGTTTGTCCACCCTGTTTATCTTCTTCCCCACCAGTCTCTCCAGTCCACTCAGTGAATTTGTCCCTGTTTTCAGGAATCGACCTAGAGAACATAGTGTATTACAAAGATAACACGCATTACTTTGTCATGACTGCGAAGAAACAGAGTCTGCTGGACAAAGGGGTCATCATCAATGTGAGTTCAGTCACAGTCACACACACACACACACCATACAGAAAACTATTTTGTGAAACGAATCAATATTTCTGTGATGGATTTTCTGTGATTGTTCGTTCCATCCAGGACTACATAGAAACGGAGCGACTGCTCAGCACCGACAATGTCAACCAGGAAGCGTTACTCTCGTATGCCCGTGAGGCAGCTGACTTTGGCACAAACTACCAGCTGCCATCGCTGGACTATGCCATCAACCACTACGGGCAGCCTGACGTGGCAATGTTTGACTTTACTAGCATGTACGCCTCAGAGAACGCTGCCTTGATCAGGGAGAAACATGGACATCAGCTGCTGGTCACTCTAGTGGGAGACAGTCTGCTTGAGGTACAAGTGTGTGTTGTCGCATTTGAATTCCTTCTTTCTGTCCTCATTGTGGTTGAAGACAGAATGTTCTCTGCTCGCAGCCCTTCTGGCCGATGGGTACAGGTTGTGCTCGTGGTTTCCTGGCAGCATTCGACACAGCTTGGATGGTGAGGGGCTGGGCTCTGGGCAGGAACCCTCTCGAGACTCTGGCTGAGAGGTGTGTTTACTGTCCACTCGTTGTAACAAGATAGTCGTATTTGTCTCTTAGCATGACGTCATCACAAACATCAAGTGGCTCCATGTAATCTTTGAAGTATCTTATCTGCTGTCTTTACCCAGGGAGAGTATCTACAGACTGCTGCCTCAGACCACCACAGAGAACATCAGTAAAAACTTTGAACAGTACACGATTGACCCCGCGACCCGCTACCCCAATCTCAACTCCAGCTGTGTGCGCCCCCACCAGGTCAGTTTAATGCTTGCGTCTAAATGAGACACCAGAAGAAAGACAGAAATGACATATCAGGATTGATCTTCTCTCATATCTCTGGTGTGAGGGTTGACTATACTTTGCATACATGCTGTTTCTGGACTGTCACTGCACTAGAATCTACTGAATTTAGTTTACTTTTTACTTACTTTATAATAATCAGACATATCTTTCTGGATTCGCTTTCTTAGGTGCATCACCTGTTCATTGGTGGCCTGCAGGACTCATGTTGCCTGGAGAGAGGTGGTCCGACAGGTAGATCAGTCAACCTGTCCAGAGGAGGTGAGTTGGAGCACAAACTTGATGATACTGTTATGACTGAAGATCTTCGGATGGTGTGGTTTGAAAATGTGATTTTAGCTGATTCAAAACTTGATGTGAACGCCTGTACATTTGACTTCTCTTTCTGCATCGTGTTATGGGAGAAGAAAGCAGAGACCGAGTTTGTCTGATATGTTTTCATAAACCTCAACATTTGCATGATGAGTCATTACACAATATCATGATACAAGAATCAAAAAAGTATTTTGACATCAGATTCATGAATATTACACAGTGTGGCTTCTTAGATCTGTGTCTTTGTTTTGAAAGCCACAGACTGACTGGTATAATATCTTAATGCTAAGTGGTGACAGTCAGCTTTGACGTCATTTTAATCTGATCATTCTGTGAGATGAGACAGGAAAGCTCATTGTGATGCGTTCATGTGTTTGTGTCAGAGTTTACTGAGTATTGAATGGGTTGAATGAGTTACTGTTGATAAAACAGCTGCAGTAAAGCTTTGACAAAGTGCAGCGTAATCATTCTCCATGATAATAAAGCTATGATTCTGAAACTGATCCACGTGGGGGAGAAGGGTTGATGTCAGGGAGAACTCATCCCCAGCCCCTCCCTTGGGAAAACCTTAGCCTGATCACAGCTACAGACTGACACACCTTCACAAACAATACAGCTGGATTACATTACACCAAGAGGGTCAACCATGAGGCCTATCTGAGACATGTGCTGACCTGCTTTACTCTGCTCCACTTGACACACTGTACGAATGAGTGAGGTAAGGCAGGTCATTGTTTATGCTCAGGTAAATGTGAGAGCAGTCAAAACATCAACCAGCAAACATCCAAGCATCAATGGTTGTAACACTGAATGGGTTTAGTCCTCTAGCTCTGTTGGATCCCCAAAAAGTCACAAGATTGTTGCTTTGGGCATTTTTAAAGCAACAGTATGTAGCTATGATACTGAAGCAGCAGTGGCCTCTGCTGACTTAAGAAGTAATTGCAGTATCATGGCATATTTAACATGACATGAATCTGGCAAAGTATTATGTCGTTTGGTATCGGCAGAACAGACGGTAAGGGAAACATTAAGGCCGATTTACACTGGAACCGCCGGTGGTGTGCAATGGCTGCACCGCAGATCAACTCTGTTCCCAACGTGATCTCAATTCACACCGGGAGCGTTTCAGCAGTGGAGCGAGAACGCCTGACGAGTACCACAAGACAATGACATAGCATGAAAGTCACAAAACGGCTCAGTTCCTGACTGATGCGCTTCAGTTTTTTTTTTGCCACCACACATTCCTCCTCGATCAAAAACTGCAGCAATTTCAAGCTTGATCTTATCTGATGTTGGCCTTATAAAAACATACAAAAAGCCTGGGAGAAAATAACTATGTGTCTGATGTTGTATGACCAAGAAGCCATATTTGATATTCCTGTGTGATCTGTACTTTTTGCTGTTTCCCACCCTCAGAGTCTGAGGTGCGCCCGAGCCGTTTGCTAACCTGGTGTCAGAAACAGACTCAGGGCTACAGAGGAGTCAACGTCACTAACCTCACATCATCCTGGAGGAGTGGCCTGGCCCTCTGCGCGCTCATCCACCGCCAGAGGCCCGAACTCATGTAAACACACACACACACACACACATACACACAATCATGGCAGCTGCTGATATCATCATCTAGTGAAGTGATTCATCTGACTTCATCTCAGAATGACTCAATAACAGTTTGTTTTTTCCTGTTAGATGAGCTGACCAAGCACTATTTCATGCAGAGAAGGTGCTTAAGTCATGTTACCATACAACAGCTTAGTGACGATGTTTGGTAGCGTGTAGCATTAAGTCTGGTGTCTCATAATCTGAGGTGTCCTAGCATGCAAACTGAACAACATCACTACCAACTATATTTGTAATATTCAAGAAATGGAACATGTCATTTCGGCACCTTCATGCATGTGAACATACAGAAAATGTTTCTTTTTCAGATGATCTTTTCACTTTTGCTGTCCTGTATTTTATACTGAGCTACGCCTTGTTTTTCCAACTCAGTGATTATGACTCGCTCAATGAGGAGGATGCGGCAGGAAACAACCAGTTGGCGTTTGACGTGGCTGACCAACATCTCAGTATCCAGCCAGTGACAACAGGAAAGGAGATGGCTGCCGAGATGGAACCAGACAAACTGCTGATGGTTCTCTACCTGACCAAATTCTATGAGGCCTTCAGGAACTCACCAACTAACTATGGTCATGGTGTGTATGTCATTCTTCTGTCACAAATAATCACAAGCTTAGTCAATGTGTTTATTAGTATTGAACTGCCTTCCATTGGTTTAGCAGCGGAGACCATAGTTTGAAATGATCAGAGTCCTGCCAGTGCTGGTTTGAAGGAAGGAAATTATTATTTAACAAAGAATCCAGACACACAGAACACACACAACTTCACCCAAACTGCCAAATATTGTAACACTATTCCTGACCACATAGAGCTGTGAAAGCACGGCTACCATTTCTTTCTACTCCAAATGAAACAGTGAAAGTGCTTTTGCAAATATCCATGTAAATCACAGCAATAGTCTGGAAATGTCTTGATTTATATGATGGAATAAATGAAATGAGGCTTTCTCAGACAAAAGTGAAAGAACTCAAATTCAGCTGCTTTATTCTGAAATATTTTCATGCGTACAGCAGTGTATTTACTGAAGGTGATCATTTGATTTGCACCGTCACATCTGAAGTGTCTGATTCTTTCCAGGACAAATAAGATTGTTCTGTGGAAAACCAAAGGAACAAACTGAGTTTGAAATGGCTTCAGACTGTTTGGTCCATGTGTCCTACTGTTGCCTGTTGACTCAACCTTTTGCTCACTGGTCAGTTTAGTTGGTGCCAGTGATATGACTGGTATGTGTGCTCTCTCTGTGGAAGCCGTATCTTGGACTTGAGCTCCATTAACACCAGCACTGTGAGCTCCAACTTCAGCCCTGTTTCACTTACACTGCTTTAACGTTAATGTGCCAGTGACTCCTGTGTCATCCACTAACCTGTCAGCTCGGAGAAATCCAAGCCCCTCAGAGGCTCAGACACCATGTGCTTATAGCCAGCGTGAGTTGGTTTGCTGAGGATTAGCAGATAGCAACTCATATATTTAGCTTTTTTTCTCATGGGTTCTCCTTTTTGTCAAACTAAATAGATATTTATTGCAAGATTGCTGCATTGGTTAATGTGATTAAGTGGCTTTTATTCAGTGTCTATGTGAACTTCTCACAGAGATTAATAAAGGATCTTCAGTCAAGAGTAAAAGGAAGTAGCTCCCAACAATAGCATGCCTGACTTATTATTATTATTATAGTACTTTTATGAGTACCATTGCTTTTCCATGCTTATTCCAACGTAGCTTCTTCTTTTAGTGATATTTCGAAGTACTGTCACATGGTGCACGGCTATTTTGAAACCTTTATATGTTATATACCATATAATATATGTCACATTATTAATAATGTGGAGAAATTGCAATTGTCTCATTTCCCAGAATGGCAGATTCTGTTGTTGCTATGTGCTCAGTCTTTTTAATGAGCATCTACACGCATTTTCAACACATGCGACTGCAATGTCTTATGTAGGTTGGAGCCTCAGCTATGCATTCAGTCATGTGTTATACTTCAAGACTAATGGCAATTTGAAGTCTGCTCAGAGTTTTGAAAGTTGTGTGAAATCAAGTTCATTTCCTGACATGACATCACTGAGTTCACAAAAAAAATAAAAAAGTAACCTTATAGCTGTTGAGCAGCTCACAGAATCAAACCCAGATATGTACAGTTCAGTGGGTTCTATTGAGTTGCTTTTCCTCTGGGCCATATTTTTTAAAAATCCTTTTTTCAACCTGACCCGGTTGTGTTAGTGCAGTACTGAATTGTGTGTATGCTGGAAACCCTGAAGAGAAAACCACCTGAAATGTTTCTTGTCGTATGCTGGCAAAGAGCAGAGCATGGACATGGCATTTTTCTTCTAATTTTAGTATTGTATTTGAAGCCAAGTCGTTTCATCACAACTGGTTTTCCAGTTTTAAGTTACTGCTTCATAAATTGTTCTGAACAGAAAGTCTGCTATTTGGCTTTTCAGTTACTTTAAAATGAAGTAAATGAAGCCAAGTTTGTTCTAAATCCAGTGTCCTTTTCTTCCAGGTTCAAGAGAACTAGATGAGAACAGTGAAGCGCATTCAGTTCAAAGTAGCCACGCCCTCCTGAGCCTGCCGCAACCCAGGAAGAGGATACCCAGGGTAGAGAGCTTCTTTTTGGGTGTTTTCTCTTTCACTGCCATTCAGAATTAAAAGGCCGATCTCTTCCCTCCCATCATTCACAGAGGTCCGTTTGTAACAAATGTGTTAACCAATCATGACCTGGACGCTGATGAGAGGATTTCTTGTTTTCGTTCTGTCTGCATGATTGAATCAGAAGAGTTGGATAAAGCTTCTAACTCTGAACAAAGAGGATATAAAACTGAGGTTTGGAGGTCACTGGAAATGAGTTGTTTTTCTGCCTGCTGTCATAGGATGACAAAAAATCGGAGGATGACTCTAAACGACGACGAAAAAACAACCGCTACCTCACTGAGGTGGGTGAAACATCTCCAAAACGATTTGTGCATGAAAAGAGTCGTACTATAAGAAGCCATAGCTTATAACCACTGTTCTATTTTTTTTCTGTGTCCTGTATCAGTTGTCCTGTCACAGTGCTCCCTCTGCAGTTGAGGACCCAGAACTACGTGAGAACAAGGTTCGATCCATGGCAACGCAGCTGCTCGCCAAGTTTGAGGAAAGCTCCTCAACAGCAAAGACACGCAGCAGGGTGAGAGTTTGAATGCTGTCAGGTTCATATTGAAGACACATTTTTAGCTTTTCAGATTAGTCCATTTTGTTATTGATGATATATTTGTTTATCAGATTAAATCTACCCAGTCTTTCTATCGAGTCGACATTATCCTTATCGTAGATAACTATGTAAGCGTGAATCAACGTGTAGATGAATGTTAAACTCTTGTCCGACGCAGAGGTGAAGAACGACACCTCTGTGTCATTTAACGCACACCTACGCATTGGTTAACCCGCTTATATGGTCATTTGCCAAACAAACAGAAGTGTGGTCATTAATTTTTGTTGTCACTGTTATACCAGCCCTATCTCATGTGGGGTGGATCTTCAAGTGCCACTTCCCTGTGCTGTTTTCTTGTTTGAGTTGCATCTTTTCTTCTGTTTTCCTTGTCAAATGTTCAGTTGTTAGTGTTGACAGCTGTGCTCGTGTGCTGTTTAATGTTGCCAGTGTAGCAGGTTGTGCCACAGATGGATATTAGAAAAGTTAACCTGGAGCCAAACAACGCATGCATTACACAGTTTTAACACACAGCTGCTAGCAAAAACAAATTGTGAATTTCTTTCAGGAGATAAAAATAAAGTATTAATCTTTTGTTTTCTGCTCTGCATTCAACGTTAGGGTTTGGATGTATGATAGTTTTCTGTGTGACAGTAGAAATGTACCCATTCGTGTGAAATCTTCATCTGAAGTATGCCCACTTGATCGGGGCAGATGCCTAGGTGAAGAGTGAAACTGTAAGCAGGAGGAGGCCTCCCACACAACAAGTGGTTTTGTCAGACCCCCCCGCCCCAATATGCTGTATTTGATATTTCAGCTTCCTTTCCTTTCCTTTCCTTTCCTTTCCTTTCCTTTCCTTTCCTTTCAGCCTGAGGAGGACCTGTCTGATACATCCTTTTCTCCTCCTCTGTCTCCTCCCTCCTCCCCTGTTCCTTTTTCTGATGAGGAAGAGGAGGAGCAAGGTGAAAACCCTCGCTTTGCTAAACCCAAAAACGCCCCCCCTGTTACCCTTCTGCCGCCACCTCGTCCAAAATGGCAGGTATATTTTTCAGTCTCTGGTCTTGGTGTGATGATGGACGGGGGCTGTTGTCTTGTGAGAGCCATTTGTGCACTCTTCAAAGATCAAGTGTGAAAGCTTGAGAGAGCTGACATTTGTCCCCAGATTGTTTTTCATATAATTTTAAAGAGCTGCAAGTTATATTTACATCACAAGTTAAAAACATTTGCTCCAAACAGGAGCAGCACTTCCGTTTCAGTTTCTGAATAATACAGGCTTTTTATTTTCTTCTATTTCTATTCATTTAATTTCCTCTCGCTCCATATCTTCTTTTTCTTCTTTCCAGCCTTCCGTCTACCTCCGTTTACTGGAGAATCCTACCTCTGTGGCTCAGCAAACCCGTTTCCACTATTCCCCCAAATCCTCTGACAATGGGAGCTCCAACAGTCGCTCTCCTTCACCCTCATTAGGCTCTCCAAGCCCCAGTGTAACTGAACATCACTACCCAGAATGCCCCTCTCCCGACCCGACAACCAGTCAGTTCTGTGCGAGTTCAGAGGAGACAATACAGCAGGTGAAAATGCAGGTTTCATCTTTTCAGATGTCATTGGAACTGTGGACCAGTTTCAAACACTCATTTACTTGTTGAAAAATAACTTTTAAATGTAGCTTTTTGTTTACTTTTGTCATCTCTCTTGCTGCAGCAGAGTAAATCCCAGAGACTGTCTACTCGAGAATTTACTCAGAAGAGTATAAAGGAGAGAGCCGTGCTCCTTTCCTCCTTGTTTCCAGGGTCCAACAAACTTCCTCTTGTTTCTCCTCTTTCTGAAGCTCAGGTTGTGTATTATGAACAAAACTCTGACTGAATTAACATTTCCTTGTGCATGATGATAACAGCCATTAGTGAGCATGTCTCAATCTTTTACATTTATGGACATGGTTTTTTTTTTCTGCGGCCTGCCAAAAGTTATAATTCTGAGGAATTAAATGTATATGTTTTGATCTAATTTTGATTCTTACTAGACTGACTCAGATCAACTATAATCATCCACATTCAGACAGTTTGCATGATCTGCATTTCCTGTACTAATAGTTCAGTATTATCCAATGCTTGTCTTCACAACTAACTATCGCCCACTGCTTGTGTGGGTGTGTCAGAGTGTGTCAGTGTGTGTCAGTCAATTAGGCTGGTCCATTAAAATAATAGCATGATATCTTATAAATAACAATACCAAATGGTTGCTTTTTTAGTGCAAATAAGTGCATGTACTTCATGAAAATATTTACAGTTATCGAACTCTGTTTACAATATTGAAATTTATTTTCTTTCCTAAGTAAAATATTGCAAACTCAATTTATCATTTGCACATTTGCAGTACAACTCGCAGCAGATCTACAGTGATGCAAAATCTTTAGTCGCAGGTATCTGGAACTGGGAAAAATACAGTTTTTCATTTTATTTGTCATGTCAACAATTTATCTAGATACATTGCAACATCTTTGTTGTGATGCAGACCATCCCAAGTGATTGACCATACAAATGATGGCGCTATGAAGGAAGAGAAATAATGTGATGTATGTATTTCATAACAGGAATAGCTGTTACTTGTAGCTAAAAACTGCAGTAGATTAATTCTATATTGGTTTAGATCCTTTTGCAGGCTGCTTTTGGCCCGCGGGCTGTATGTTTGACACCCCAGTTAGAGGATCTGAGAAATTCTAAAACTTTCTTTAACATTGCAGGGAATTTTTTTTAATGCCTCATGGAAGTTAAAAAAAAACCCCAATGTGATTAAAATAAGTAGTTTTAGAATGGGAAAATAAATGAATATGTTCTGGACACAAGTACATCACCATATCTAATCTGTGAAAGTGAATAAGAAACAAAATGCAGGTTTCAGAAAAGATCTGCTGTCTGATTCAAAGTATTCAAATAGTCTTTCTCATAATTCCTGTGACTCTTCTGTAGTTGGAACTGCCTTCTTATGTTGCTCCTCCTCCTCCCTCAGACCATCTACCCTGTTGTGCACCCTGTCCCTGACCCCACTGCCCATGCTGGTTTCACCTGTTCCCCCCGTTACACAATTGGACACAAGGATAAGAAATACTCTGAGCAAACTGACATCAGCAAATTCTCTTCCCATCGCTCCTCATGTTGCTCTGATGAGAGCCAGGAGGTTGACCTGCTGCTTTCTGAGAGTAACCATGAGACTGTTCCAGCTTCTGCAGCGCAGAAACATGTGAGGACAGTGTACAGTTCTCTGGACACTAATGAACCACATGATCAGGAGACAATCAGAAGCCACAGGCATGATGAAAATGGTCAAGCGAAGGTAACGGATGCCTGATATGTACCCAGTCGCTTGTATTGATACCCTTCAGATTTCTGCAGAGTATTGATAGTCAGTTTTCTAATGAGTACTGAGCTCAGTTTGTGAGTCAAAAATACCCACATTGGTATACAAGACCGCAGTGTTTTCTAGTGAAATAATATAAAGCACTGACAAGTGACCCAAATTTGTCTATTTTATATTCATCTGAGGAAAGAACACTACAAACAGCACACTGATTCTAATATGATGTCTATTCTCGTGCCTGTCTCAGAGCAATGGGAGCTCTGCTCTTGAGAACCCTCGAAGACATCCTCAAAAGTCAGTTGTTCGCTCTGAGAATTGTGCAGCTGGATACATTAAAGAGGTACAACATGAAATTAGTCTAACTGTTAGGATGACATGAATGATTCTGTTTTTTTCATGTTTTCTTTTTCTGGTTTGACATGGTTCCCACTTTTTTTTGCTCTGTTGTCCTTGTCCTTGCGTTTTTCCTTGATGTCGACATTAGCGTACAGTTGGAAAGGTGTCGTCAGCCATAGATGCTAAAGCTCAGCTACTGGCCGTCCTTTATGAGACAGACCACAGGCCAAATGCTGCTCCGGTAAGATGCACGTGGATGTTGCAGAGAGACATCTGGCCCATTCCTGCTGCAAAAGAAAATGACCTCCATAAGGGCATAGCAATAGCAGCTAGTGTGTTTGAGGTTTTACTTAGTTCTCTGTGATGTGTTGCACACTGATGCAGCTTATTAACAAGTGGGTGCTCTTACTTCTAATTATTGTTTGGTGGAGCACAGTAAGATGATGATCAACCTGGTGCTCACTTAACAAAACTAACAGCTTCTTGGTAACTGATCAGGTCAAGTATTGGCTGATAAAAGCATTTGCATCTTGCCTCTTCTTACGTCTCACAGTGTTGCTGACTTTTTCTGTGTGAATGCTGATGCAGCAAGATAATAGTGTGTTGTTGACCATCAGTGGGGGTTAGACTAAGGAGGCTTCTGGGGATTGACCAGTGTGGGTTGAGGGTGGATGTGTAGTCTCTGTGGCTGAAAGAGACTGAACAGTCATGTTTAGTCTCTGTGTAAGATGGAAGCACAATTCAGTGACTCCGATGAGGTTCCATTCATCCTGCAAA
This sequence comes from Aeoliscus strigatus, assembly GCA_901007665.1. Taxonomy (NCBI): domain Eukaryota; kingdom Metazoa; phylum Chordata; class Actinopteri; order Syngnathiformes; family Centriscidae; genus Aeoliscus; species Aeoliscus strigatus. Next base: position 123,272 of record CAAKHB010007633.1, on the reverse strand, counting down.
ACCTTTTGTCTGTTTCCATCATGTTGGGATGCTGCAGTTTGTTTTCAGCTTCCTCCTATAAGCCTCCCTCTTCTTCCCCTATTCTCCCCTTCACTTCCATTAGTCCTGAGCATGTACTACTATGAGCATGTGACCTCTTAACTGCTGGGTCACAAAAAACTTTACTACTTTGTCCATATATGCTACAGTACTCCCACAGGAGCTGTCTTGTAGGATCACAGTGCCTCCTTCTTACACTCCAGGGCTCGGATCAGGTTGAATAATGCCAGTTTCACTCTGGAGTTGGGATGCTTCCTTTTCATGTCACACAACTTTTTGTAGTCTTTATATAAAATCATATTTTAGTTGAAAAGAATCCAACTAGTCTGGTCGACTGACCAGACTTGATCAAAGTTGCAAGTACCCTGGATTAATAGATAAATTAATAGTTTGTCTATGTTGTATTCTGGCCTCTGCTTTATCTGACAAATAAACAATCTTCCTTCCTTCTTTTGGAGTAAAAAAGAGCATGTGTCCTCCTGACACAAACAAATATCTAACCTTGGTCTTCTCTCCCTCAGTGTGTGCCACGTAAGCATTTCCATCCTGGGCTCGGCGGCAGTGATATCTGCCACTTCTGCTCCAAGCGGGTTTATGTAATGGAGAGACTGAGCGCTGAAGGCTTCTTTTTCCACCGGGAGTGTTTCCGCTGCAGCATCTGCAACTGCACCCTCCGTCTGGGTGGTCACACCTTTGATTCACGGGAGGGTATGTTAGATTTACTGTAACTGCATATCATAGAATATAGTGCTTATCATCTGGCCTATGAATCTCATTCATCATCAATTTGCAAATTGGTTTTGATGTCCTTTAATTCCAGCCAAGTTCTACTGCAAGATGCATTATGCCCAGTGCCAGTCCAACACTCACCAGGGCAGGTTCAGGAGGAGAAAGGTACACGAAAGCACACCAACCGCTTCACGCCACACAATGTGCATATCATGACAAAAATTAGCACCTTAGCACCGAGCACAAAATTACCAAAAACAAATTGTCAGATTTAATGTCAGCAAGCAGTCCCATAGAATTAAGATAAAACGTCAGGTTACTAGTCAGGAACCATAGTTTAATTAAAGATAAATCTGGTGTCGTTTTGTGGAAACAGTATAGACAATTGCATTGCAAAGCAACTTGTGGTGTTGACGCTGTTCCAACTACTTCCATCTATAAATGTGATTATGTGTATTTGAATCCTGGTAGGATGACCAAAGCCGTGTCAAGCCCTTGTTGCTGGACAGTGGGAGCTACTCAGCGACAGGCAGCATCCAGACTCAACCCCCAGGTACCCTGGTTTCCTTGATTAGGCGAGGCCTGAGCTGGCCACGCCGTGCTAGCCGGGCTGTGTGTGTGTTGCCTCGACAGCTATTGGGAAGTGTGTGTGAGTCTATCTCAGCTGTGGGTTCACACATCAGAAGCTACTCACATGAATATGTGTTCCTGTATGAGCTTCTGAGCCTGGGATGTCCTCTACTCTGCGTGATGCACGAGGTGCTGGGACAGATTTCCCAGGAACCCCAGCTGGCTCAGCAGCAGCTTGCCACCTTCTAGTTCACATAGCCATGGAGTGACAAAGGCCTGATATGGATCACCTCACCTGAGGGGAATGTGTGCTTCTCAAATTGGATAAATCCAGGGTTAATAGACATCATGTGTGCTGCATGACAAAGTGCTGGAGTCCTTGTGTGTATCTGTTGTTAAAGACCTCAAATCCTCTGGTTTATTGACTTATTGATTGTTGGGGTCCCCTGATGTTGAACTCTGCTGAATGCATCTGTGACTCACACTGGCTTGTTCCAGGCTGCCGCCAACCTGCAGCCCTCGCCAGCAGGGTCATCACACTTCATGTCAGAAAACGCAACATTTAACTTAACAGGATAGCAAGGACGACGTTACTGCTCAGTGATTGGGCAGAACTCGCATCAGTCAATTCAGAGGTTTTTGTTTTTTTGTTTTGTTTTTTTAAATTTTTCTGGTGTCAGTGCGAGATCATACCCACTGGGAGGACGCAGTCTGCTGATAACACCGTGTATGCGGTAAAAATGGAAAACAAAATTACAAGCTACTCTAAGGTCTTTCCTTCATCATTGACTTCATCATTGCAGCATCCTCACAGTTTTACTATTCACCCTTGTTCCTGGAGACACCAATAGAATTATTACCGTTCTGTCCTGTGAGATTTTTGGAGGCTACACAGTTTCATATCATTATTGCTGCCATTTAATGGGGATGTCCTTCATGGTTAATTGAGCAAATACTGTAGACAGTTACACGCATTGGGTATAAATATATTGTTATACATTATATGTCGTACTTGTGAAGTAATAAGTCTGAACGAGAGTAAATTAAAACACATTGGTGCTTTAACGTTAAGCGTGTTCCTCCAGCAATTTCATTCTGGCAATGGCACGTCTATGTATTATGGAATTGAGTTCTGTCCAATCACAAACAGTGTTGTCCCACCCTTTCCTTAATTTGATCATGTGTTTTCCTAAGATCCAGGGACCTTGTCTGTCGTAGAGCAGCTAAACTGAGCTGACAGACTCCTTTGAGGAATCTGAAAGAGTTGTTTACTACAATAGTAACCTGGAACATGCCTGATGACTCTCATCATGACAACAAAGTTTATTTATGTTTGATATGAGCATGGCACATTTAATAAATGCCACATTAATAAAGGCATTTTATTTGAACAACTGTGCCTTGGACTTTTCTGGTTTTGAAAGAGCACCTGAACAAACTGAAGTCCAGGGAGCTCATTTCTGCTCCGTTGTATTCGTTTGGATTGTTGGCTTCTTTTCAATGCATTAAACATGTCAGACATTGACTGCACATTGCCTGCTGCACCTTGATGCTGCACCACCCAGATGTAAATGGGTTAATGCCAAAACCCTTTTTTCCCTACATAATTTCAAGAAATTGTTTGCAAGATTTTCTTTTGTGTTGAATATTAGTGTGTTTAGTGCTTTTTTTTTCTTTCTGTGGTCAGTTAAAGGGAAACCCTACCATGTTTCATGTGTGTAATCAGTGTTAATGATAACTGAAGTCAGTTGAATCACTTGTCAGTAAATCATACATTGATAGAACAAATCTACTCGACTTAGGGAGCTCTAACAGCAGTGCTCAAGTCACAGATAAACACAAACGAATTAACTGATTGTCGTAGAGCCAACCTCTCCTGTGTTTATCTGTCTGGCAGCAGTGAAATCTGCACCAAAGGCGTAAAACAAACTTTATTTGAAGGATGGCGCTTTGTAGATCACAACAAAGGAAATTTGTCGGAAATTTGTTATACATATTGACGTTTTATCCAGAGGTCTGACTAGAAGTCAACGCTCAGTTGCTTTTGTTTTTTTTGTGTGTGTCAGAATTCTATAAAATGTGTGTAGCTGACTACATTCATCACAAACACTGACTAAATATACCCAATACAATTTTAGCTTTTAAATGACATATTCAACGTGTTACCGTACATTGTAGGTTTAAATAATTTTTTGCAACCCAAACCTCGACCTTCAAGGACATTGAAAACTAATTGAAATTAAACCAGTATGCTGGTAAAATCTGTGTATTTTTTGTTTCACGACCTGTAGGGACCAAAGCTGAAGAGCCTGATCTATGATCATTCCAGGCAAACCTTTTTCATGTCATATCATGGGTGGACATGTTTGTTTAAATAGCAAAATCCAGAAAAGGCTTTTTGTTGGTGACAAACTAAAATTGACTGACTATTATGCAGGAATCGCAGTAGATTTTGTTTCACATTGTAAAAGTTGTTTAAGGTAAAGTCAGCTGTACGCGTATGCAGAATGTAGTCTGCAAAAAGAAAAAGAAACAAATGTTTTGACCTGTTATTTGAGTGGTTTAAATTTAATTTCTTATTGCAAAAAGTGAATGATCTGGAATTCTGGTTATTCGCAACACTCATGTTGTCTCAACGTTTTCTATTTTCATTTTTCACCAATATCTCAATACTATTCTCACTTCCTCATTCATTTCATTTGATTCTGTTGAAAGTACCCTATGCACCAGCCTCTGATTGGCTGATTTCTGCCAGCTTCTCTCATAAGATTTGGCCTGTTGCTTCTGCATCGGCTTTGTAATAGATGACCAATTACGAAGCATCTTCAGTAACGTGTTAGTTGGTGAAGTGAACGGGACCTGGAGATGAAGGAATGATTACAAATAAACTACAGGTTGATGAAGGAAGACCACATTCCTTGTAGCTCACTTATGTGATGTTCTTTGGTGGAGATAGTATTACGCCAAAGAATTAAGTATTTTAGGCTTTGGACACAGACAATCCTTGTTAGTCGGGTATATTTGTAATGTCTTTGCAAAAGGTATAGCACGTAGAATATCATATCCTTGAGTAATTATTCAGGTATTTTTTCAAACTGGAACCCATGTTACCAAATGTGAGGGTTGTCATAGTTTTTTGCGAACTTACTGCACTAATTACATCATTTAGGGTCATTGGGTCCATTATGCCCTAACAGAGGGAAATAAGACCCATGGTGAAAATTATGAATTATCCTTTGTTAAAATATGGAAGTTTCAAATGGATCACAACAATCAGACTTTCTTCTAAACAGATTTGGTCCCTCAAGTGCTTAAAGGTCATCAGGGTATCCTAATCTGTTAAATGTCTAGTTAAATGTTTAAACAATGCACACATACACGTCACCTTTCATTCACGTTATTTAACCGTGGTCGTTAACCATCAGTGCTCATCTCACCATTAACCCCGCTAACACTTGTGCTGTGCTGCACCCCACCATAACACAAACCATCTGACTCCCCCTGCGTGACCCATGTCTGTTTTCTGATGTTCCCACATCAGCAGCCGCCCTTTTCTCCATGCCAGTTTGACAGTAACATGTGTGTCCACATGTCTGTGGTCTGTTTGTGGTTCCCTCTGTTACAGAAGGAGACCCCTCCCCCCCAGAGCCCCTCTCCAGGTCCCTCTCATGTACTTCCTAGATTTGCTCAGGAGATCAGCATAGCAGCTTTTTGCACACAGTCGGCTGTCCTGTTTCTGTTTATAGCTGTGTTGATAGTACGTCTCAGAGCAGCCTGCTAGCCTTGTTATTTGCTTTGCCCAATTATGATAACTGTAAAACTGCTTGATTTCAGATTTTTATAAGCTGTGAAAAATGCAAAAATAAATTTCCTTTTGATTAAATCATTTGTGTCTTGGTTTGTTATGAGTGAACTAAACTGACCAGTTGTCATTCAGGACAGGCTCATAACACCAAAGTTACATTTTGAAATATTTCCGTAACTTCTAACCACAAAATTAACAACTTCATCAACTCCTCTGTCAAAATGAATCATTTTACCTCCTCCATTCTAAAGGTGACCTAACATCACCCGCACAAATCATGTAAACAATCACATAATAACTCGTAACACAAGTGTTGTAGCATTAGATGAATTAGCTGCAGTGGATCCAGTGGGAAAACCGTGAGAAGCAGCTCAATTGAATCACATGGCACTTCAGGCTTCTGCTGCTGCAAAAAATAAAAATAAAACAAAAAACTGAAATGTAAAACAATCAGAATCACTAAACTGTCAGAAAACTGCTCGACATGCAAAAGCACAATGAAATCCTGTTAAGCTACATTAACCTAACTAAAGCAGATTCATTGGGTCACACCACAACTGAAGACAGTCACAAGTCTGCTGGGCTCTACTGCTGGGTCTTCTCTATCCTTTCCACTGGTTTTGGGATCCGCACATTTTATGATTGTGCACTTTCAAACAGCTGTGAATCTTCTTCTCCTCTGACAAACCAAAGAGGTCCTGAATCTCAGAATACTGAATCATTTACTGTCCAGATATTTGCTTTGCTTTGACCAAGTGGAATCATCTTTGGAGTGTTTCTGTACAAATTGACTTCATTATCTGTGAGTATGTATTTATAAACATGTGTATGTCATTTTATGTTTAAAGCATGAGTGTCATTTTGTGAGTTGTTAAAAAACTTGGAGCACCATCAGCTGTTTCACTTAGCAGTTTTCTTTAAAGTCAGGATGTATGTATTCTTTCATACTTTGTTTTCATAATTTGTTTTTTGTGAATGTTTTATTTCATACAGCACACAAGCAGCAAAGTTACTGCTGTGTGATAGCTTCTCCATCCACTGAGCCAGAATGCATGCTCAGGTCCTTCTCACTGTACTTTGAGCAGCCTTTAATGCTAGTTAGTACTGAACTACTGTTTTTATTTCCAGACAGGTCATCCAACATGCACTCAGCGCAGCTTGATAAAGTTCAGACTCTTGCAGACGCAGAGATGGCTTTGGAAGCTCTGGATGCTTCCTGCATAGCTGCAGACCATGTTACAGGAGCCCAAAGCCAAGACCAGGAAGCTATCAAAGGTCAGTGTGGCTCGCCTGAGCCAGTACACAACATTTCATATATAATATCATGTGTGTAGATAGTTACACTCACTGTGGCACAGATGAACTCTCAGTCCCAGTTATAACTATAAATGTGATATTCCCTGAGGGATGATCTGAAACTGGCTGAACTCTAACTAGTGACCCTTCTCATAAAGTGTGTGTTTGTGTTGGAGTCCCCAGTTGTCTGCGGTCAAGGGTGCGGCTGAAATCCTGTAGCGTTTCTTCTTCACTTTTCCTTCCCCTGTTTATTTTACTGGAGCAGCCAAGCCTCCCTGGTCTGAAGCATCTGTCCACACATTGAAAGCAAATGCAAGCTCTTCACTCGTGAGCTGGGATATTTAGTTTGTTGTATAGTGGAGCAAACTGAAGTCTTCGAGACATAATAAACAAGTGTCATATTTCAATGACTGTCCTTGCAGAACCAATTTCTCTGACTTAATGTTTCTCAGACTTCATGTTAAGTTAAAGACCATCTGCATTTATTACAGATTTGTGTTGTTCCACGTTACCCATTTCCTAACTTAGACATTGTTTATTTTATTTTTACTTTGTGTACTGTATTAACATCCACCAGACTTCAAAAGCTGTTGCGTCTCATATTTATTATGTTGTCTTTGCTTCCACATCTCTGTAGATCACAGTAAAACCAAGAAAAATTATGGGTGGAAACAGAAAATTAGAGCAAGTGAGTATCTTTTTTATACCAAATATCCCTGAATCCCTTTATTCCAGTGGGGTAAGTAACATAAAACCAGATGAAGAATGTGAAATAAAGCAATTCCAGAGAGTTACCGAAACTCTACAAACCGCCCCAAACATTGCAGAGCAACTAAGGTTTGTTTGTACGTTGTTTGTAGGTCTGTCGGTCAGTAGGTCTGTTGCATCGCATTACTTTGCATCTATCACCTTCTCTTAACAGCGGTTATGACAAATAAACTGCAGCATACACTGTGCTGACATAATTTAGGGGTCTCAGTCTGATTTGCAATGTTTCAGTGATGTTTTTCTTTCATGTGTCTCTTTGCAGCATTCCCTCTGTTCTTCGTGAAACATTTCCAGAGAAGCTGGTCGGCAGACAAAGCCGGACCTGAGACTGTCCCTGAAGTCGATTCTGACTTTGAGGAGATCACTTCCGCAGAAAATCTAACTGTATGCTCGATGGAATGTATTTTATTTGTATTAATGCTCTTTCACATTTCATTGTGCAAGGTCATCATGTCGTTCTGAAGTAGCAGAGATATTTTGTAAAGACGCTGTGTGAATGGACAGACTTTGCATCAACTGATAAAATTCTTACTCTCTCAGAACTCCGAAGGCAACTGCAAGACATCAGCAGGTTCCCAGCATCCTTCACAGGAAAATGAGAGAAGTGAAAAGCATTCAGCCACAACAAAAACAGTCAGCAAGTCATCCAGCCCTAAGAAACGCTTGATTTTATCTATTGCTGAGAAAGAGAAGCTTCTGAACTGGGACATTCTGCTCACACCGGAGGAAAATCCAATTGGCATGGACCCTGAGACCACACAGCAACTCGAAGACCAGGTTTGGACTTTCAAATCTGGTTGTTTCTGTGATAAACAATTCATTTATCTCTCGCTTATGTCCTGCAGTGTAGTACAATGGCCCAAAAGCAGAGATGTGGCTTAGATAATGGGGATTCATCAATTCTATGTTAATATCCTGCATTTTGCTGCCCTTTGATGTCTTATCAGGTACCAGCAGAGGCAGATAAGCCTGAAACAGACTCTGGCCAGGACGGAGAACCTGCTCAGAGCCAAACGTTTGCCTCTTCGCCCTTAGCCCTCCAGTTTATAGCCAATGCCTTCAGGAAGGCATTTACTGTGACCAATCCCTCCAGCACCACCAACCCAGCGGTTATTATGTATGTATGAAACTTAAATAATAATCCTCCAAAACCACATCAATGCTGCCGTGTTTCTTTTTTAGTAAAACACACTTTTGTGGCCTATGTTCATGGTCTGCCTTTTTACTTTAACAGGAGGTCCAAACCTAGCGGCCTCCGCAAACAGAGGCCAATGTCTGAGGGAGCATTAAACTTGAACTCGCTCTTCAGTGCTGCAGGACCAGAGGCAGGCAGAGAGAAGAAGGCCAGAAAACGAGAAGCGGGGCTGGACCTGCCCTCTCTGCTGCAGCAAGTCTCCATAAAGAGCCGCAGAGACTCTGGAGGGGTCTTCTCTGATGACATGACCTCGCTGTCCAACAGGAGGGTCAACCTCTTCTCCTCCCTGAGGCTGAAGAAGACTGAGTTGTCAGACAGGGAAGGAAATGATCAGGAGGCACAGAAGAAAATCCGGACGATCCTCACCAACCTCAGAAACAAAGGTCAGTTCATGTAAAATATGTGATTTACTGTTTCTGATTGTGTGCTTTTTCCTAAAATCTGGTTATTATTATTGTTGTTGTTGTTGTTATAAACAAATATATATACAGTATTTAAACTTGTGAGTAAAGACGTCTGACGTCATGACCTATTTGTTAACAACCTGGAGCTAATTGTTTACAGAATGCCTTTTAGTGAACAGTCATGCATAGAAAGTCATTCATTAAAAGATTATTGACAATTGTTGCATGTTTTCCTCATGTAGCCTCGAGTCAACAGAATCTAGACGAGCGCTCCAGTGATGATGAAAACGACAACACTTCATCTAATCAGAGGGTTTGTACAGACCACTTGTACCTTCAGTTCGTCTACTAAATGAGGGAACACCCTGTTTCCATGTTTGTACAAATTCTGAAGTGCTGTTGGCTTTGGGTCCCAGCTGTGCTCACAGAGACAGAGGAGGAAACAGGAGAAGACGGTGGCCCAGCAGACCAGAAGAGAGGAGCTGAAGAGACTTCACAGGGCTCAGGTACAATCGATTCAAGGAAAGCTTGTTTCAGTGGCGTTAAACTAAGTTGACAATCTGTTGGGAAAAATCCTATTCACTCAAACTCACTCCAATGTCATTCTGGACAATTTATTTGTGAAGCAGCAATTTCAAATCTTTTGCCACTGCCAAATAACCAGTTGGTTAATAGCATCATGTTCCACTTCTGAAAGTAATGATATGACCACAGTCACTGGTGTGTATGGATTAACTGGCATTTTAATTAATTTTGTGTGTGTAGAGAATGATTTAATGAAAACAAACTTAATGGAAAAAAAATCTAAAAGCTAACCAATAATAATTTGTTTGTCAACTCAGCACAAATAGTCTCATCATATTTTGGCTCATTTTTTGCATTACCTAGGCAATCCAGCGGCAACTGGAGGAGGTTGGAGAGAGACAGCGAGATCTGGAGGAGAGAGGAGTGTCTATAGAAAAGCTTTTAAGAGGAGAAACAGGTACTGAACAAAGCACACAAGTCTAACAGCTACTCGTCTACCAGTATGAACTGTCACTTGTGTGTTTTTAAAACGATGCAACTCAATGGCATTCCACACTGAAAGGCTCAATTTTCTGTTGTGCTCACATTTCTTTGACCATTTAGAAAAAAGTTATCTCCTTGTACTTGGTGGCTTAAACCCTCAGCAAGCAGCTAATGGTTGAACTCACAACAGATGATGATTGGATTTTTACCTGGTCTTTTTAACAGTACATGCAGTGTTTCAGTTCCATTGAGCAGCAAAGCAGATTTGCACTGTTTCATACAGTGGGGATCAAAATTATTTGATACTCTCCTGAATTTGTTTGGTTACTTGACTGAAATGGTCAGTCTCAAATCTCTATGGTAGTTTCATTTTAATGGAGAACTCGCATTGCATGTCATTGAGGGAAATAAATATTTGATCCCCATGTACTTGATGTAGAAGTACAAAGATGTTTTTTGTAGTTGGTCATCAGGTTTGCACACCTCAGGAAGGATTTTGTTCCACCCCTCTTCACAGAAACACTTGAAATCCTGTAAGTTTCTTGGCTGCCACTTGGCATCATGATGCTTCAGCTCCCTCCACAGGTTTCCTTTAAGATTTAGGTCTGGAGACTGTCCATGACCTTCATGTGCTTCTGGTCTAGGCTTTGTGGCCTTGGCAGTATGTTTTTGATCATTGTCATTTTGGGAGACACATCCACAACCTCTCTCCAGGGTTGTGATTGAAGGAAGGAGGGTTTCATCCAAGATTTTAACACACACACACGAGCAGCACGTTCCAAAGTCTTAGAAGAGTCATTTAGATGTTCACTGGCAAACTTGAGACCTGTTACCAGTGTTGTCCCAACTGTTCTCATTTCATGAAAAACCTCCTCCTGTTAAGTCTCAGCCATGGTGTTGCTATTAGTTCTTTTTCCACACTGCTACTCTAATCTCCTGTGTCACCCCTTAATGCTTTTATCACACCTCCGTCCTTACCTACTTTTTCTGTGTTCCTTTCAGAAGAGCACCGGGCAGATAACGGTGATGATACCCAACTTTATCAGTCTTGGTTCAAACTGGTCTTGGAGAAGAACAGATTAGCACGCTATGAGTCTGAGCTAATGATCTTGTAAGTGACTGCACAGAAACACAAGTTACAGTGGTTGTACTTTCCACCCTTCACCAGCAGAGGTCACACATTGTTCTCCTCTATCCCAGTGCTCAGGAGCTAGAACTGGAGGACACTCAGAGCCGACTGCAGCAGGATCTTCGACGAAGGATGGCGACAGAAGGTAAAGTTGACGTCCCACATTCTGATCTGATCTAATAATGGACTACTTCATCCCACCTTCTGTTCCATTCTTTTCCTCCAGATACTAAGAAGAGTGCTTCTGAGCTGCAGAAGGAGCAGGAGATTCTGTCTGAACTCATGAGGACAGTGGAAAAAAGAGACATGCTGGTGTCTGTACTTGAGGAGCAGAGGTTGAAGGAGAAAGCTGAGGACAGAGACCTGGAGAGCCTTGTGTTGTCCAAAGGGTATGAATTCCACTGGACCCAGGTGGATGACAGCTGGGGTTCAGAAGAAGTGGGCGGGGTGGATAGAGAAGGGCATAAGGGCATTGGATGCCTATAAACAACACTAGTTTAAAGAGACATGGTGAACTTTTGCCATACTCTTCTAAAGTAAAAAGAAAGTGATGACGATGGAGATGTGTCAATATGGTCATTGACCCTGGAGAGGAATGTGAGGCTTCCTTTTGTGGCTGCAAGCTGAGCTCTCAGAAGAATGGTAATTGAGCCTGGCCTCAAATAGGGCTAATGACATCCTTGTAGTGATGGAAGCTAATAATGTCTCCACCATTAAGGTTATTTAACCTCTGTTCCCCTATTGTAATCCATCATGGCCAAGGAAAATTGATGTACAATAACCACTTCAATTAATGGGATGGACTTACTCATCAACACCTACCGGGTGCTTTCGTTAACGGCTTTCATATAGTAACACTGTATCCTCACTTTATATAACACAGAATGACTCAACACTGTCTGAAGTTTTAGTGTTTTGCACAACTTGAATTTTATGTGTGTGTGATTGGTCCAGAGTTGTTTTATCTAGTTCACTGTTTGTCACTTTGTAGCTACGTGTGAGCGAAAGTTCTCCCGTGAATATTTTAATATTTTCACTTTGTGCTAGGACACAATTAGACTTGAATGTAATTATACCCAGACACGACTGAACACATGAGAAACCGTGAGGTCACTGAACATTTTCCTAGATTGTTTACTAAAACAGAAGCGTCATTTATTATTCTTTTTCAGAATACAGCTGCACAAAGGTTTAAGTCTTCATGCATGTTCTACATCTGTTGTATATCTGTTGTGATATTATTGACTGAGGCATGCCCAGAGATATGTGTGAATTTAAGCCGTGACTTACTACTGCCAGTGATTCACTGTATGCATGCAGCGACTTGTAAAACCTCTTTATGTTTACATTTTAACCCCAGAGTAAAGAACCATATTTGGCCCGCAGAGAAATATATGTTGTCATTGATGAAGAATGAAAATTGATGTGTGCTGTTTCTGTGCTTTGGGTGCTGCTTTATTTGTTTTAAATTGACATGAATCTTAATAAAACAAACTTTTATTTTGAAAAATAATTTGGAGTGTTGCTGTAATGGCTAACTCATGTCTTAACTCAGCTGTGGAAAATGCTTAATATGCTGTCCTGTACATTTACTGGATTCTGATGGCTGTCTGGGCTTCTTTTATTCATCAAGGTTCTCTGAAAGTGATCCCACTGGTAGTATTCACCTTATTGCTTTTGTTGTTGCAGATATGACTTGGATGGTCAGTGGAGTCATTGGATATTTTGGATTTTCAGATCATGGGAATATATCTGCTCACAGAGATTAACAAAACTTGGTAAAAACATAGTATTAATAGTGAATAGTTCAAATGTAATTAACGTCTGCAGTCTACATATTGTTATAGTTTACAATTGGTCTTTCCTCCAGAGTTGCTACAATTTGCAGAAAAAAACGTGCATTTTCTGTGACTTCCTGTGTTCTAAGGCCCATTTGTATTATTCACCAACGAGCTTCCATACAAGCTACCTAGCATAGCATTATTGTATTTTGTTTGTGTCAGTCATTCACACGCCATCAACACGCATTTTAAAATCTGTAGTTTAATGTGATCATAAATTTTTCTGGCTATTTTTAAGAGCTGCTGAAATCACACGGTGATCTGTGAATTAGCATGTTGTGAAAAATATGGATTGATGAATATTCAAATATGGAACAAAAATATCAACAAAACATCCTGAAAGATTTTTGTGTGGGGCAAGGTGCTTCCAATGTTGAGAGATGTTGCATTTCTCCTCGTTGCTGTATTTTATCAGAACGAGATTGGGTTTAATACACTGGCGTCGTCTGACAAAAAACGGTCTACATGCCAGAAAACACCAACTAACAAAACTACATACATCTGATTTTAATAATGGCGTGTTCCTTGTAGGCTTGTTATTCTAATGTGTTTTACAAATGATTTTTCGGCTGCCCATGGTGCCTCCATCCAGCAGCTTCACCCTTTGATGCCGCCTCGAGTCTTCCAGTCCGGCCACCGACCGTCTCGCGGCGCGGTCAGTCTGCTCCTGCGTTCCTCCGGGTGGGAGGGGCTTCACACTCCAGTCAACTCCGGGGAGAAAATGCCTGGAATTCCGTTTCCGCTTTAGGGAGTGGACGGTGACTTCCCCCGCAACTTTTATTTTCAACTCAAACAGTTTTAATTGATCTCTTGCGGATTAAACTGTGGCTGCGACGATGGCTTCCTCGCCTCAAAAGTCTCCGTCCTCTCCGAAATCTCCGACGCCTAAATCGCCGCCTTCCAGAAAGAAAGATGACTCTTTCCTGGGAAAACTTGGTGGAACCCTGGCAAGAAGGAAAAAGGCTAAAGAAGGTAAACAGTTAGCTACAACAATAAGACACAAACTAGCATAGATGATGTCAGCGCCGCAACTTTTAGCAGAAGTACAGATGGGAAGTTGTTAGCCGCTGTTCACCTAGCTAACGCTCTACAACACAACTGCGCAGACACATATTATACAGCTAACAGCACAGATTTATGTTTATTTCTGAATACAGTTAACTACATGATACATTTCCACTATGGTGTGTGTGTGTGTGTGTTTGTGTGTGTGTGGGGCGCGCGCGCGCGCGCGCGCAGAGAATTCGTGGCTGCGTCTGTCTCCATGTATGGAATTGAGAGTAAGATGTGAGGAGTGAGTCAGTAAACAGGCCTCTGTATCTATCACGTCTGGATCCTCCACACTCTTCTCTGTTGAACAGCAGCTCCACAGCAGGTCAAAGGTCACTCACCGAAGAGCAACTCTGGAGCGCACTGCCATTATTTCTCCACTTTGCTCTCTTGATTTTTACTGAAGAGTGTGCTGTAAATATGAAGCCTTTTTAAATACAGTTTTACACATACAGGGATCCTTTAGAAATACATCCTGCTCGTGTGAGCCTGACACATTGTTAAAGGCCAGGTTTTATCACTAAGTGGGAAAGGTCTCCTTCAGATGGATGATTACTTTTTGTCATTCAGCTTTGCTCTTCCACAGCTGAGCCTCATTTTATGTTGTTGCATCCCTCTCATTACATTCATTCCGGCCTGTAGCCCCGCATGCACTGACTGCACTTAGTGTGTGTGTGTGTGTGTGTCTCCTTATTTGATGGAAATCCTGGGCTGGTCTCTCTTCAGTTCATCATTGATTAAATTTAAGCCACTGACGTTTATGGCCGTCACTGTGTGCGAGCCAGAGAGAGAGAGGCCAAGCGAGTTGAACCTGAGTAGCAGTGAGACGAGGAGGAAAAAAGAGGACAGGAAAGAGAGCTGTGCGATGGGAACAAGGTTGTATGAAGTGTAAGGAGACATCAGAAGGTTTGACAGAACACATCAGTAAGGCTGTGCTCACATGCACACCAAATGTGCAGCGTGGACATATTGCAAATACGGCAACGTGTTATATGTGTCAATCAGTTGTTTGTGAGCCCAGCCTGAGGAGGATGAGCTCCAGGGGAGAGCGCCGGTCCTGCTAGCCTGGAAGGATGCTTGAGACAGGGGGTCAGACAGACAGACATGGGCTGTGGAGCGCTCTGCCCTCCAGGTAGGAGAGAACAGCACGGCTGTCTTTTGTCACAAGTAGACATTGCATAGGATAGGAAGCATGTTCCTCCAGGATGCATCTCTAGACATGGCTTATTTAATTGCTTCTCTTGCAGCAAGTGCAACATTTGCATTCTCCTTTTACAATGCAGCTTGAGAGGGGGAGGAGTGATACACAGGACACTGTAGGACATGGGGGACTCTTCTTCATCAGTTGGCTGATAATGTCATTAAATCCAACAACACATACAGCGTTTCTTATATTGCAATATATTTGTTATATATTTTGTAACAGGAGAAATGAAGCAAATAAGAAACCATTCAGTTTGAAATGTTTATATTAAATAGTATTTACCTGTTCCCCCTAAGACCTCTCCATCATTTGCTCATATTTATTTGTTTTTAAATAGCACAAGTGGGTGATAGCAACAGAAACATCACATTATGTTAGTTACCAGGATACACACAGCTATGTTCCTTGTTTGTGAATTAATGATCCCACAGTAGCTATGTATCTCCTTTTCTTTGCTTTCACTCAAATACTATTGATTCCGTTAGTAATATTGTAACCTAGAATTTACGTTCATAAATTCCATTTGGGATATTGATGTTTTGTAAGATATTTTATGCATCTCAGATGCCCTGATTCACCATTTGCATTTGTTTCTTTCACTGGGATTAAATTGATAAATTCGGGACATGTGACATAGACTTTTAATGCATTACAGGGATGAACGATGCCGAGACTGTACCAATTACTCATTATTTGTTTCATGGCTCCAAACCCAGTCCTAGCCCAGGTCATCTTTTTATCTTGCCACAGTTAAATACCTCACTTTCAGTATTTGTCCACAATAAAATTCAAAACATTTAATTTAATCGTACAAAATATGTTGTTGCTAATTTATGTAAATCCACCAAATCTGGTGAGTGTGTGTGTGTGAGTGAGTGAGAGATGCCTGCCTGCCTTGGTGGATGGTGTTAATGATGCAGCGGATATTGCCCCAGTGAAGAGGGAGCAGTACACAGGATGTTCACTCCATGCTGTCAGCACACATACACAATCCTGCACACACTCATAGATCCACTGTGAACAAGCCTCCTTAGGTATCCAACACCCTGAGAGGAATGGCATGCTGGGTGTCTTTGAAGCCTGCTGTGAAAAGGAAGTATGGTGTGTGTTTGTATGACTTGTTCATTGATGTTTGCAGAATGAGATACGACTGAAAATGTAGAGATGGTTCTTTTCTCGACCTTTTTGGTAGTTGTTATTCATACAGCAAATGTGTCTCTGGTATATAGACACAAAGTCCTATGTCCACTTAGCATGAATGCGCCATTCCACAGACAGATTACAGAAAGTAAGACAGATTACTTTCATGGTTAAAAAGGTTAGTTTGAGGATGAGTGATGAGTCGGGCTCATTTGCTGATGTTCACAAATTTCATCAGATTTATCGGCAACAATTCACATCCATACTAGATTACTCTTTTATACCCAAAAGTAAAACAAAACATGGAGATTGGTGAACCAACAGTCAGTGTTGTTGTAGTTGTGTGAAAGAGCTTGACGTTTGTGTGATTTCCATGAATGTATCATAATGTTTGTACCACATTACCACAGTGTCAGAGCTTCAGGAGGAGGGGATTAATGCCATCAACCTTCCTCTCAGCCCCTCCCACTACGAGCTGGACCCTGAGGATACCATGCTAGGTAATCATGACACATATCAAACTTGTTACACAAGAACATAGTGCTGCAGAGATGGGAAGGAGACCACAGTTGAAGCTGGTCGTAACTATATGTTCTACATATACAGTAACGTACGTTGATTGCACTCATGGCAGCAGTACACTAATGAATGTTTTGCAACTAACAGTTCATGATTTGGAATGGGAATTGAGAACGTGTTCCAGGTCAAAACCATTTCACCTGGTCCATCACTATCTTATGCCCCTGTGCTTACAGATTGTGGTCAATCAAGCCCTAAAACAAGGAAGAGTAAAAATGTAACAGTATATATATCCAGGTATATTTGTGCAAGTGACATCTAAATATATTTATAATGTGTTGTAAAGAACTGTTGCAAAATAAAAAACTCAATTCTATAGTTGCTTTGACAAAAAGGGCATGTAGCTTTAAAACTGTATTTCTGTGGTAAATGTTTTCTATAACTGTACATATATGTCAAGCGTTGTCTATTCTCCAAATTGATTTCTGTACTTGGACTTTGTTTCTGCTCAGCATTCAGATTCAGTAATATAAACAATCTGACCTTCAGAAAATTAAATTGGAATTAGTAAAGGGATTGTGACCAAATCAGGCTGATAAGCAGACTCAACAATGATATCATCTACATTACATTACATCATTATATTACATTAGAATCACTTTATTTTCATCACACATGTTAAACAAAAGGGAACGAAATGCAGGTTGTTGTCAGTGCACCACACAGCCAGGCAATCCTCCTCTTCCCTATAGGCAGACTTATCATTGTCCTTCCTGAGGCCAGTCATTGTGGTCTCATCTGCAAACTTAATGAAAGTGTTAAGTTTGTAGTCATGGTTGAAAACACAGTTCAATTTCCATCCCTGTTACATCATTTAGAAAGTGATGAAATGTCTTTTTCATTCTCTGTATATTGTAGCATGCATAATCTCCTAACCTTTGACAGGTGTATCTATTTAAAGTTAATGGTTTAATATCACTCCCTGTCATCTGTTAGAGGAGAATGAAGTGAGGACCATGGTGGATCCCAACTCCAAGAACGACCGTAAATTGCAGGAGCTCATGAAGGTAAGAAACCTTTCACAGAACTTCAGTCAAAAAAGCTGAAATTGATTCAGGTAACAGAATTCAGAATTCAGGTACAGAATGTGGCCCGCAGCACAGGATTTTTTTAAAGAAATCTAGCTACCTTAATCTAGGTACCTAACTATACATACGCACATACATACAGTGCATACATCTCTCTCTCTCTACCTCAAATGATCTCTACAGCACGTGGGACACACATGATATTCGAGACAATGCAGTAATCAGTTTCCCTTGCTCTGTGTAGGTGTTGATTGACTGGATAAATGATGTTCTGGTTGGGGAGAGAATCATTGTGAAAGATCTGGCTGAAGATTTGTATGATGGACAGGTCCTGCAGAAGTTATTTGGTGAGTACTAACATTATTCATGTAGTGGGAAATGCCACAGACTTAGGTAGTAAACATGTACACATTCTTACTGAAGATACTTGAAGCTGATTCCAAGTTTATTGGCTAAAACTACAGGTTAACACAGCAGCCTAAAATCCCCTAAATCTTTATGATTAGTTTGTGTGGAACCTGCATCAGTTTGTGGTGCTTTGTATTGTACCGCCACAATCCCCACGTGAATGTCATGTTCCTAACTTCATGTCTGTGTGCAACACTGAGAATGATTTTGTGTCATGATTCAGAAAAGCTGGAGGGTGAGAAGCTGAACGTGGCAGAGGTGACACAGTCAGAAATCGCTCAGAAACAGAAGCTGCAGACTGTTTTAGAACGCATCAACGACTCTCTCAAACTCTCCACCAGGAACATTCGCTGGAATGTCGATTGTAAGTCACAGTAATGCTAAAACTAGCAATCTTACTGACTTCTGTAATTTTTTAAAATTGTTTTTATGGTTTTTGCATTATGTACATCATTCATATTTGTATATTTTGTATGGCAGTTATATATATACACACACACACATATATATGTGTTTAGATAATGAGCTGGTGATTTGAGAATCTTTGAGTAGGACATTATACACACACACACACACGCAGACATATATATATTAGACAGAGCAAAGAAGCGGGACGGAGCAGGACGCAATCTCTTACATGGAAGTCACCGGTCGTGGGTCGCTGCATCAGGCTCTTAGAAGAAATAACACTGATAGTGTAATGTGATCTGTCTAAATCCAGTATGAAATGAATAGATTGACAACACTGCTATTTTCATTTAAAAGAAAAACAGAAATAGTACACTTTATACAAGTCATATATGTTAATCAGGTGTATACATGAGACAATAGGGTCAGCTAGTGAAAGTGATTAGTGAAGAGTTTTCAATACATAGATATCTTATTAGTTGGACATTGCGAGACACAAATGACAAATATGTATTTAGGTTCATTTAGACATTACAGCTTGTCTACCAGTGAGCAGATGACAGAAAATCAATTTTCCCGCTAATGACACATTCAAACGGGAGCATGGTTGATGTAGGACATCTATAGGATAATTATTATATTTAAGAGTATACAGTTAATACCTGAAACCTTAAACATAAATACCAGAAATATGTTGTATTTCTATCTTTAATATCTGACTGTAGAATAAAGTATTCCCTTCACACAGAGACCACCAGCAACACGTACAGACATTGATTTACACACTCAGAGAACAGCAGCAAATGTGGTCAGTCAATAAAGTTCTAAACCTCTTCTGACGGCACTCCTTTATCTTTGAGTAATGATGATTTCAATACGGCTGCCAGCACGGCGCCCCTACGTGGGTTTTGAGCAGCTTTGCTTGTGTAGGTAATTAGAGAATCATGGTACAGCCACAGAGAAGCTTTCATACTGCATGTGGGATTGATTTTTGTGAGAGCACTGTGTAGAGCACTGAAGAAAAGCCATATCAATTCATTTCAAACTAAAGAATATGAAATTCTTAAATACATCACTAGGTTTGTCCTTGATAACTTTTCATACAAGATGTGTTAAAAATGCTAAATAGCCAAGAGAATAACAGGAAATGGAATGAGTTTTGCTGTCCTTTAATTTCAAGAATTTTCTTTTACTTTATACTTTTACTTTACTTTATATCATTTCAAAAGCAAGCAAGCAAACAAAAAAGTATGGCGCACATCCTATTGAAGCATTCTGCCTCTTCAATCCACCTGTGTTCAGCCATCTTTGTCCACCGAAGCTTTTAACTAAATCCATGTTGTTTTAAAGTTTTTTTATTTTCTTTTTCATTTCACACATTAAGACAGCTAAGTCACACTGGGTTACAGTGGATCCCTGGTACATGGTACCTACATATGTGTACCAATACAAGGTAATTCACACCTTTACATTAAAACCTAACATACATATCAACTAATTAGTCACAGCTATACCATCTCCTCCATTCATATCTTGTTGTCTCTTCCCCTCCATCATTGTTCATTCTCGCCAACATCTGCTCATGTGAACGTTCCATTTTAAAGTTACGAATGTACTTTTCCATACCCTGAGGATATTTCAGGCTGCTGTGACCATCCCGACCTTTATAACTGCAAAGTCCTCTTTTGACACTCCCATTATTTGTGTTTGGTCACTCAATAAGCATAATCTTGGTGAGACGGCAATCTATCTCCAGTGCCTTCCCCAGCTGCTCTGTATCAGACTACATTCCCATAGCACATGTAGGAAAGTCTCTGCCGTTGTTCCACATTTCCAGCAGAAATTACCAGGTAATAAACCCATCCTATGGAGTCTAGAGGGGATAAGGTAAAATCTATGTATTAGTTTATACTGGGTAAACTTCTGGAGCTAATGTGACGGCCCCTAGCCTGCTCACTGTCATTTCACTTAGACACTACTATGGTATGGTTATGTTTGTTAGTCTGAAGGTGAATTCTATTCAGAAAGTCTCAGGGTTCCAAATAGATACAACACAACAGGTAGTATGTCTGACTGAAGTATGTCAGAATATTTTTTCATATTAATTATTATTTAATCAAAGCGTTTTTGCTTTCTTCCTGCGCCTTAGAGGCTGATGAAGCTGTTCCAGAAATTATTTTTTGTTCACATTGCTGCCATTTTCTGTCTTTTGCTCATTGTTTTTGTTTTTTTCTAATTTTATTCCACAAATAAAAAGTTATCTTTTCCCTCTTTAGCGGTTCATGCTAAGAGTATAGTTGCCATCTTGCACCTGCTGGTGGCGCTGTCCCAACACTTCAGAGCACCAATCAGATTGCCAGACCATGTGTCTATTCAAGTCGTGGTTGTTCAGGTGAGTGACCTGCTGGCTTGAAAGGCTGCCCAGTATGCATATGCATTTATCTACTTTTTTAGTCAAATACTTGATGCAGTGATTAATTTCCTCCTCCTCATGTTCAACCGATTCAAATGTCATTGTTTCTTCATTGCTTTCAGAAACGAGAAGGCATTCTCCAATCCAGACAGATTCAAGAGGAAATCACTGGCAACACAGAGTAAGTACAAACACTCAAATATCGTTTAAAATGATTTTTTTATCACCTGACTCCCATAACCAAAAACTCTGACATTAATATTTGATTTTATAAAATCAAATATTAGAATCTCCAATAAGACTCAAAACTGAATGTGAAATGTCTTTGCCTCTACAAACAGACCCGTACTTTAAATCTGTTTCTCTTGTTTTGACTTTGTGCCATGGTGAATAGCCAAATTGGGAACAATTGTATCTGAGCAGGAGATTCTGTGGTACCCCAGCAGAAGAATTAGACAATTTAAATCACACACACACACACACACACACACACACACACACACACACACGTACGTTCTTACACTCGTCTTCCTTGCTACGAGGCAGTCCTGCAACCTGACAGCAGCACCGAGGGAGATAACAGCAGGCCAGCACACACATTTTGTCATGGTAGATAGATACACTGTTAATAACACACACACACAAAAGAACACTGAGGCTCACACACATGGTCACAGTGGAAATACGGTTATTACCACACCACCAGGACCATTGCCCAGACCTGCCTGCCTTTGATTACACCATGAACATGTGTGAGAGTGCCTCTGCGTTTGTGTCAGCGCCTGCCATTTCTTGCTGGCCTGCCCCACTGTGATATCTTTTCCTCGGAGACATTTGTGCCACAGGGTTTTTTTCCCTCTCCAAACCTACCTGACCCTGTCCAACATCACTATCTTCCAAAGTGCTAACATTGTAATAATGAGCGAGAGAGGGCCTCTGTCCCTGTAGAAGACCTGCAAATACAGAGGCACGTCTTCATGCATTGTATCAGTACCCACCAGTATTACAGTGCTTTTGAGATTTCTGCATTGTGTTATATTATGTGGATGTCCCAGTGATGATACCCAGGTTATTGGAATACCCACAGTGTACCTGTGTTTGTTGTTAATCAAATTGTAATGCCATAGCTACATCTATTGTTGATGGTCGTTTCTAATCCCTCCATTCTCTACATTCCTCTGTGATTGAGTTGGAAGCACTTTGCACTTTGTGGACTGCGAATATCCAACTGTTAATGCAGGTGTCAGTAAGATACCCAATTGTGTATTTACCTATTTTGTTTCTTTTTTCCTTCTTATTTTTCCCTTTTATCTCTTAGGGCTTTCTCTGGAAGACACGGTATGTAAGAACGTATTTCAGGACTGTTAACCTTTCAGTGTTTTTCATTTGATTTAATTTTTTTTTCACTCTCCAGAGCGTGATGCCTTTGACACCCTGTTCGACCATGCTCCTGATAAGTTAAATGTTGTCAAAAAGGTATAGCACTATTTATCTGATTTATCTATTTATACTTCAAGCGATAGCAACTCGAAGTGAAT
Source organism: Aeoliscus strigatus (assembly GCA_901007665.1). Taxonomy (NCBI): domain Eukaryota; kingdom Metazoa; phylum Chordata; class Actinopteri; order Syngnathiformes; family Centriscidae; genus Aeoliscus; species Aeoliscus strigatus. The sequence continues at coordinate 100,720 of CAAKHB010007633.1, read as the reverse complement.
GATCTTGTCACTGCAGTAACTTCCAAGAAGATCGGCATAATTTTCTGCACACTTTTTGGAAAATCACGTGACACACATGACATTGACCTTTTATGAAATAAGTCATTTTGTCGTTTGTTTTCATCGTAAATTTGAATGTGAACCATTGCATTCTCTATGGAAACTATGCTCTGTTGATAACAATGTCACTTGTGCTTGTTTCTCATCTTTGTCACCCTTGACCAGTTTGCATGCCTGCAATTAAAAAGAAAAACACAACATAACTAATGTCATGCTGTAAAAATCTGTGCCTTAAAAGGATTGTTGCAGTGGACCAGTGCTGAATGTAATATTTTGTGACTGTGGCTCAGATACGGTTTATTTAGATGATGGATGTTGTTTTGTTTGTTGTCTTTCTATCTCTGTTTTGTGGTTGACTTTCCCTTTCTATCTCCAGACTCTGATCACTTTTGTGAACAAACACCTGAACAAGCTCAACCTTGAAGTGTCTGAATTGGAAACACAGGTACTTAATGTACACACACATACACACACATATATATATACATATGTATGTGTGTGTGTGTGTGTGTGTGCGTGCGTGTGTGTGTGTGTGTGTTACCTTGACGTATAAATGAAGTCTGCAACATAACTTGTTTGTAGAAATGTTCCTTAACGTCCCTCAGTTTTAAAAGACTGATTCATTGGAGATCGTTGGTCTTCCAACGATTACCTCCTTCTTTGATTGAAAGTCCAGTTTAGAAAAGTGTTTCAGTTTAGAAATGTAATCCTTCATTTTCAAAGTAAGGCAAGCAGAAAAATGATTGGATCGCTGCCCTTGACCAGCTAACCTTAGATTGAAGCTAACTGTCGCTTATTCTGAGGAGTCAACAAGAGTCCCTTGGCTCACTTGTGCCCCCTACCACGAGGCAAAAGAACTCACTTTGTGCCTCTTCACAGCTGTTTTACGATCGCTCAGTGCACGAAAGACATCCAGTAGCAAGTGTTTGAACATTTTATTGGCCACACACAGAGAGACAGCAATACGATCTCCCTGTTAGCAGCCAGCAGTCATTGTCAATCCACAGTAAGGTACAGGTAGCTGGTGCCTCACCACACGTCTCTTCTCAGTATTTCAACAGAAAATTCAGAGATTTTGAGTAAAATTCATCTGAAATTGGTGAAGTTGAATGGAAGATAACTATACAGTAACATCAATGGATACTATTATTATATATTATACTATTTTTTTATTTTCAATTTTTTTCCATGATGGCATGTACACACACACACACAGATAAACACACAATAAACATCCATAGCATAAATAAAGGTTGCACGTATCAACATTAAGTAAAGTATCAACATTTACCTCTGGTGTTACCTGGTCACATGCAGTAAATCAGTTTCCTCTTTCTCCTGTTTTCCAGTCATCACAGCTGTCTGGTAAAAGCTGGTCTTTGTGTTTCACTTGTCTCAGTTTGCAGATGGTGTATACCTGGTGTTGCTGATGGGGCTGCTGGAGGGATACTTTGTGCCACTCTACAATTTCTTCCTCACCCCAGAGAATTTTGACCAAAAGGTGTGGTCATTTTTATACATTAATCAGTCAACTAAATCTTTCTCAGTGGTCCTCATGTTCTTGCTCAAGGCATCAACTGTTGTACTGTTAAACATAAGTCTGATTAGTTGACAAACGTATGCAGTTAACTGCAGTGCTGCTTTCATTCAGATAGGAGATTTAATTTTGATTCTCTGCTATAAGGATGTTTGATCATGGTGGTTTGCTGTACAGTAGACTGAAAAGTAAAGGTGGAAAAACATCAAATGAACAGAAAATTCAGAATAGGCTGCTATCAATATCTTTAATCTATTATTATTATAAATTATGCATTTCACAAGAGACACAAACTATTTCCTGGTGTATTTTGAAGCAGCAGACTGTTCAATCAATGCACCATCTCTTAGGAACATCACACACACAGGGCCAGGACTGTCATCAATAGTACGATGAATGTCTGTTTTCCCCAGAGCCCGGTCAGTGCAGACAGAACCACCTCGCCTCTCCATTGGCTCCTCTAGTACTACGGTATTCTGAACAGGCAATCTGCAGGGACACCACAGTAGTCTTTTGTTTGGGTCTTGGCCAGCGACCCTTTGCCAAGCTGCTAAGCAGAATGGGCATCAGTGATACAATGTGTACATACACACACACACACACACACACACACACACACAGTTGGCCCAGAAGAACAGGCCCACAGCATCTGTAATCTCTTATTGCACAGGGAAACACTGGAGTGGCTTAGGGGCTCAGCTCTATTACTCCTTGTGTGTGTGTTCATGTATGGGTGCATGTGTACAAAAAGTAGCTTCTGTTCTTGAAGCAACATATTTACTTTTTTATTCGATCACTGTTCATACCAATGACCCACACATATCTATCACTAATGGTTTTCTTGTAGTTGGCGCGACATGGAAACCTTCCTGTGATAAGAGTGCTACTCGTGTGTTTTTATTAGTTAGTTAATTATTAGTTAGTTGGGGGTTCTACGCCACTCTGCATTACATCCTATACAATGGATAGTACAAATGAGCTGATTAATTTGGAGTTGGAACTAATAAACATTCGTCAAACGGGTGAAAAGCGCTCCAGTGTTAGTGGAGATGGTGTGTATGTGTGCATTTATTGCTGTAACTGTTAACATTTATGGGAAGGTCCATGTCAGGGATAGGGATTCACGTACATAAGCTGCAGCACATTGTGATTGTCAACAGTGCTTCTGTCTCGTATAAAATGAAGTGTCACAGAAAACATAAATTTTTAAACATTTATGTGGTCGCCTGAAAATATGTTGTTTGCGTTTGGAACAAATGTCAGCATTGTTTATTTTGTTCATCATAAATGTCCTGGACAAACCTTATAAATCCCGTTGCCATATGCAGTTCCCCCAGTGTGATATTTGATGCATATTCTCTGCCTCCATTTCTTGTCTTCACACAATAATATATGAAACATCATGCACAGTGCTCTGAAGATGGGCAGTAACTGTGATGCGAGGTTTTTGAGTGACACTTGTCAATATTTATGTTTTGAGACCTTAATTAGCAAAGTGTCTGTCAGCTGCTATTTATGCTTCTTCTGTGTTGAACTGACGTGGACCTTCCGTGGAGGCCGTACGCCGTCATGAGTGTTTTTTTTTTTCCTGGCTATCTGTGTTTTTCTTCAAGCAATAATGACGAAGTGAAGTGAGCGGATCTTACCACAGTAGTTCAAGATCAGCATATCTGTCTGCTGCTCCCTACATCGTAGGTACACTGTACGCCGCATACATTGGTTTTAGAGAATAGAGGTGTGCTGTTTGTGCAGACACTGTACTGCAGCTACCCAAATGAATCAACAGCAACCATGTTCCATGTATCCC
>CAAKHB010007633.1:66467-97061 GCA_901007665.1 Aeoliscus strigatus | reverse complement strand
ATTTGTCAACCTGTAGACATCCTGTTCCATCCTGTTCCCATCCTGTGTGTGTGTGTGTGTGTGTGTGTGTGTGTGTCTGTGTGTCTGTGTGTCTGTCTGTCTGTCTGTCTGTCTGGAGTTGTCTAATATGTACTTTCCCCACAGACTTCGGTTGTGTGGGGACACAGTGGTGAATCTTTCACCCTCAGAGCTCTGATGAATGTTAACAGACACGTTCTCTCTCTGTAGGTGCATAACGTGTCCTTCTCCTTTGAGCTGATGCAGGATGGAGGTCTGGAGAGACCAAAGCCTCGACCAGAGGGTAACATGCAGTTTAGACTTTGTCAAACATGCTGAATTGTGGCATTACATAACTTGAAAATGTACATTTGACAAGGATCCTGTTTGCCCAGACTTCATTTAGGATCACTTCAATCGCTCGTTATGTTGTGAGAATTATGTTTTCCTTTTCATTTTTCCTTCCTAACCCTTTTGATAGCATTTTTGAGGCTTTCTGCTCTTTGCTTTGGTTATATGCACACATATGTATTAAACTTGAACCACAAGAGCAATTAGGAGTTTGGTGTCTTGTACAAGGACACTCTGACATACACTCTCACGGAACTGGAAAAAACTGAATCCTCCTGTGCCTTTCCCCCGTAGATAGACTGTGGCATCCTTAGTGTGTTGTAGCATCTGTTGATGCTGATTGCTTTTCTTTTATTCTTCCTTTTCAGATATTGTGAACTGTGACCTTAAATCCACCCTGCGTGTTCTCTACAACCTCTTCACCAGGTACAGGAACGTAGACTGAGCACACAAACACAGAAGGACCCTGGACTACATTCTCACACTTCCTCTATTTCCTTTGTGTTGTTTTATGAGTCTGTTTTTTATCTGAGTACATGTATTACATTTTCTTCCATTGTGATAATGTAGCATATAAGGCTTTCTTTCTAAAGGGCTTGTGTGAAATCTTATGTCATCTAGCAGTCAAGGTGGAGGCTCTTCCCCCTCCCTCAGGAAAAGCTGCAATCATCTGTATGTACAATCCTACAGGTCTAGACGATTAACTTGTAAAACACAACACTAAACTGTTCTATGACATCATACTCAGAATTGATCAACATGAATTAAATTGCCCTGAAATCATGAGGGAAGTACTGACTGTTCGCAGACCGGATCACATGACACATGACATCAGTACATCATCAACCTTTGAAGATTCCCTTCAATTCTTAAAGTCAGATGAGAGGCTTTCCTTTATATAGTTTACTGCCTTCATCAACAGTGGCCAACATACACTGCTGGTGATGTACTTGTGGAAGTTGTTTCCATGACTATGATTATAGGGTACATGAATTTCCCAGTAGTATCCACCATTCACGTCTGGATAATTGCTGCTTCTAGCTTTTATTTTGCTGTGGTGTTATTGCAGTAAACCTACCAAATTAATGAGGAATTCACATCACAACAAACAACTTCAAATCTTCTTACTGAACTGCCATTGAATGTCCTCTCCGTGTGGACCCAACTTGATCCCCCTGTTGCCCCTTGTCCGTCCTCTGCATCCTCCGTCCACACCATTTCTGTGGGAATTGTCAGTGAGATCAACTGATCCTGAATGTAAACATGTCCATGGTCAAATGTTACAGACTCTACTAGCTTGGTAAGAAATACAATAGGTTCAAGTGAGTAAACTTCACCTTGTTGCAGAAGAGTCATGTGGATGTAAAGGGTTCTTTATAATCTTCCAAAATATAATGAGTCTTTAGTTCCAGGTGATAAAACAGAAACACGTTAATCAGTATTCTTCAGTTTTTGCCAAATCCCTAGAAACAATACAAACTTTAAATACATTGTCTGCCACATGGTCATAGTTAACATATTTAATAAATGTATGTCAAAGTACAAAGTCAAATAGTTTAAGTCCAAGTCCAACACTACGGTCATAAAATAACAGATGCAACATTTTTGTCTTTGATGTGGAAAAATCCTGTATTTATTAAACATTTTGATATACTTACTTTTCCATAGTTTAAATATTGACTATCTCTTCGTGTTTTTGTTGTTCTTAAGTGCCTTGATTTTCCAATGACAACACTGTCCCCGGCTCATGCTGAGTGAGTGAGACAAAGGTGCTGCTGGCTGTCTTAATTTCACGTTTCCTTTTTGTGTGTGAAGGTACTTCTGACATTTGACCAAAGCTTTCTTCACATTGTAAAGCATACAGACGCTTCAGTGAGCAGGGAGTAGTTCTCCTGTGTCCAGAACTGAGTGGCGTACATTGCGGTCCACCCTATAATCACTCTGCTTACGTGGTAAATATATCTACTTTTTAACACACATTTAGCTGAATCGATCACATTCGTAGAGAGAATATAGTGACATCTAATGTCAACTTTGGGAATGAGTGTTAATGGTTCGAGCTGCCAACACCTCCTCTAACCTCCTCTAATCTATGTATGTTTTAATGGATTACAGTCAATAAAACATTCAGTCCCTAAATACTGTTTCATTCTTTGCTACTTACAGGAAGCAAGAGGAATGTGTTTCGTCAGCACATTTGAATTTAAATATTTGTCTCAAGCGAATACACACAGGTACGATGTGAGGTTTGATGTCTGTACACTGTATTGTGGTCAACTGACTTGTAGGCTACAAGCAAAGTCAAAATACAAGACACTGCTGCAAAGTCATGACAATGGTGGCAAACAAAAATGAAGTCGCTGCTGAGTTGTAATATCAATTGAATTTACTCTCAAACTAAAAACCTTTGTGCAATTTGCAAACGAGTGATACTATAACATGTGCGTATGTGTACATGCCCGGAACACTGTAACATTTCACTCGAGTAACAGGATCCGCTAATGATTGTCCTCGGACGCTTCCATGTCAGTTGCAACAGATCCTTAGGGATCTAAAACCATGTTATCTTCATTTCCACTCCACTCCTTCGCCCGGGGAGCAATTCAGCTCCTCTAGTTTTTACTTTGTTACGTTATTGTTATTGCATTATTGTTACATTGGCACTCTGTGTGAGGGTCACATGGGGACACAGATCCACATACCTCTGATGGAAAACACCGCAGTAATGTAGAGATGGATGACAGGAGCTTCAAGAAGCAGAAGGTTCAAGACATTTTATCCTCACAGAATGACAGAATCACAGAATGAGCTGAACATCAGTGTGGTTTACCCTTTTTCCTCTTTATGTCTCGCACCTTTTATCGACGTCCAAATATTCACTTTCTTCTTATCTGGTCAGGCTAAATGCTCCAAATGCTCTACTTGAAATTCTGTAGTTAAGTGAGCGTTAACGAACACAGGACAGACGTGTAGCTGTTTTGCAGGTCTCTGTCACTCCTGTTACATTGCTTCCAGGACGTCTACTCAACACACATTTAATAGCTTCATTAGAAGGTTTCATCAATTATCCTTTCATGCCATTTGCGCGAGTTACATCCAAATAAAACACGACTGACAGATAAGCTGTAAAGATGCTCAGCGGATTGTAGTTGTTTTGTACAATTCAAGTCTTCAAAACAATAGAAGTCGTACATACCAGATCAGTCACGGTTTATGGTAGAAATGACATTACTACAAAGTAAAATAATTTACCTGTTGGTGTAGTACAGTGATAAAGACCAGCAGACCCACCATTCATGGTATGCATGTTCCTGAGTCTGTGCAATTGAATAAAGAATAGAAAGGGACATGGTCAGAATAATAGCAGTGGGGAGTTCAATTAGTGAGGTCATTCCTTCTGGGAAAGCAGGTGTGAGTCAGGTGGCAAGCACATGTCATACTAGCATTTCTTTCTGACAACCTGACAAAAATGGGTTATTTCAGACATTGTTCAGAAGAACTAATAACGTTGACTGGAGGAGGGGAAAAGCAATAAGAAGTGCAGAAAATGATAGGCTGCTCGGCTAAAATGATCTCCAATGTTTTAAAATGGAAAGCAAAACCACAGAAATGTGGGAAGAAAAGTGAAGACTACCATTTCGAATGGATCAAAGAATATCCAGAATGGCTCAGCCAATGATCAGCTCAAGGGTGATCAAAGATGGTCTGAAGTTACCTGTGAGACTGTGACAATTAGAAGATGTCTGTGTGAAGCTAAACTATTGGCTAGAAGCCCCCGCAAAGTCCCACTATTAAATATGCTGAAGAGGAAACAGTTTGCCAAAAAATACATGACTCATGAAAGTATGGAGTGGCACAGTCCACTGCCGCCTCATAGCGAGGTCTCTGATTCGATTACTGTCCTGGGATCTTTCTGGGTGGAGTGTCCTGCTCTCCCCATGTCTGCGTGGGTTCTCTCTTTGTTCTCCAGCTTCCTCCCACCTTCAAAAGCATGCTGAGCTTAATTGGTTTCTCTTAATTACCCATTGGTGTGAATGTGGGTGTGAATGGTTTTCTGTCCTTGGACCTGCTGGCTCGTCCAGGGTGTACCCAGGGTGTACCGCTTCGCCTGTTGACAGCTGGGATCGGCTCCAGCACAAACGCAATTCAGTAGCGAAGCAAGCGGGAGAAGATGAATGAATGCAAATAAGGGCTGCAGACAGTTTCTCAGACGCCCCCAAACACTGAATTTGCGCCACAGTACACTGTGAACACAGTGAAGCAAGTTGTTGCAGGCATCGTGATGATGACAGTGGCCCAGGTGCTCTCTCACCGTACATTATGCTGTTGTACTGTACTTGTACTGTATAATGACAATAAAAAGCATACCATACCAACTGTGGATCCTCCATGGCTGGAATGTTTACAGGTGCCAGAAACTAGTTGACTTCAATTTGACTACAACACAAATGTGAAGTAGTTCTCAAAAACAGTGGCTATACAACTAAATTTATCAACTTAGTGACTCACAAGAATCCTACAATCTGTGTCCTTTTTCAGTTTATAGGGTAAATAATTAAGTTTGTCAAGAAAAATGCAGACTCTGCTAGAAGTTTGACCGCCCCTGTTACCGCACAAACACAAGTAGTTTCTAGGTCGATCTCCTAACACAGACACAAAGCTGTAAACCCAAGGAAACTCCAGTCTTCTCAAACAACTGCAAAGTTTCAGAAATATCTATATAGAACCATGAATTATCTTCCACAGAAGAGCGTTGTCCTCCATCTGCTCTGAGCAGAAAACGTTCAATCTGTGTGGAAGTTCAAGGACATGACAGAAGTTGAGAACACCATTCTTTCCAGTCTTTCACATGCAGCCTCAGGATTTTGTCAGACACTTATAAACTGCTGCTACCACTGTCCTTGGACCTCCTGTGTTCACTGTGACGATCAATACTGTATCCGATTATTATCTGATTTGATGATGTTTCGTTGTCCCTCTAGAGCAGGATGGCTCCATCAGTCCAGCTGTAGTATGCAGGTATTGTCCCCCTCTAGTTTTCTTAATATTTGGGATGTGGAACATGGTTATTATTATTATGCAGTCTTCAGGTATAAGACTGATTTCTAGAGGTTTCTGCAGTGGTTGAAAAGAACAGTAACAGCAGCAATGCTAACGACATGGATGTTTAGCAAGGAATATGTGTCAGCATGCAGTCTGAGGCTCATGCAAATATCAACTTTGCTCACGTATCCATATTGGAGTGTTGACCTGGTGATGGCAGTAGAAGAAAGAACATCGAAACCTGCTGGGAATATCATCTGGAGGACATTTCATGGTAATCCATTCAGTATTAGCCAATACCAAGACATTTAAAAAATAAAATGACATTCACTTGTCGCTGGTAGAGTAGACTCTCTCTCTCTCACACACACACGCACACACACACACACACTCCTTTCTGATTTATTGCTCTTGATTTACTATTTCTAATTTAATATTTGTGTTCTTCTCCTTGTTCTGATATACAAGGACCCCTCTCCCAAATCCGCTATGTCCACATTCATCAACGAAATGATGAAATTATGAACTATTTGATTGTAGTGAAAAGGGCATATTACTAATAGTATATTAGTAATAATAATAGGGTCATAACAGTACAAATATCAATGATGACTTTGCGCTGGCATGTTGTTTTCTCTCCTTGTAGACTGTTTTGGACAGCATCTAAATGCTTCGCTTCATTTAACAGATTGTTGTCTCCTTTGAGAATGTGGATCTATTGGAGCAATGCAAACCATTTACCAGTACAACTTTTGTTCATATAAGTACAGTAAACAAAGTTTGTAGTCTACCATACTCAACATAAAACGATATAATAATTGTTTACTAGAAGAGCACAGACCTTCACCGACGTCCAGGCTCTGTATTTTAAAAGCTGTTAAAGCTGTTCAAAGCTGTTTTTTAAGTGCACATCTTCAGAAAGTCATTGAAAATAATATAAAATGAAAGTAATTTTTGAAACTCTCTTAGCAGTGAATGTGGCTCTTCCCTCCTGTAAGAAAAATATTCAGATCAGATTGTGATCTCTACGAGGAAATCTATCGATGACGGCGGGACGTCATTATTAATGTGTATGTGATGTAGTATGCAAACAGAGGGTGGCTAAAGGAGGCAATCAGCAGAACCAGCTCCTCCATTTAAAGGTCTTCATCACCTCACTACTGTTGTCTTGATTGCACTGATTTTTATTGTTGAAATAAGGAGAGACATCCCAACACATGAACTCATGTCTCATGTCCTTGCTGCCTGATACTTTCTAATATTACATTGACATCTCTACTACCACCTGGGGTGTCAATGATACATCAGCATTCATGCAGCCTAAGTCAATAAACTGCTTTGAAACTCAAAAACTGTTACAGGTTGAAGATTTCTGTTCAGCTTATTGGCATCTTGCCCTTTGTGAAAGGAAAGTGTGTGTGTGTGTATATATGTGTGTGTGTGTGTGTGTGTGTGTGTGTGTCTTTATCTACAATACAATCCAGTTTCAAGGGTAGCTTGTTCTCAAGTCATCAAGTTCTGTTAAATGCAAGCCATATGTAGAGTTTTTCTTTTGTTTTCATGTTGATTTATCCACCCCTTTGGTTTCTGTGACACTGAGTGAGGATGGATGAAGTATATCCTGTGATGTCAGTGATGATTTGTTTACTGCTGACAGACTGGAGCCCTGCAGACTTCACTCGAGAACTAAGGATCCATTCTGTTTCAGCTGGAAGGGACTGTTCAGCACAAGGCAGACAACATCATGGAGGAGTCAAGAGTGGAAAACACCAGTTTGTACCACTCAGTGAGGATGGCGCATGGTTGAATCCTCACGCACAAACAAAACAAAGTTGTTGCTCTGTGAAAATGATGTGACATGTTCAGGTGATCGCTCATCTTTCGAAGCAAGTGCACTGAGTGCATGGCTGCCTATCTTAAAAAAAAAGATGTGTGATGTCTTGACCTGTGAAGATATATTCTTATCATAAATGCTTCACCATTACGAGGACTTCCGACCAGAGGCACAGGCTGCGTTAATAAAACATCAGGAAACCAGGTGAGGTCAGATTTGGGGCAGACTGTTGACCATAAGGTCACTGAGCTGAATGTTTTACCAGCCTGTTTTGTGTCTGTGCGGCTGAGACGAGGATTACGACCCACGTCATCAAATCTAAGGAGGAAGCTGGCTGTGTGTGTGGGCATGTTTGCCGGCGTCTGGGTGAATTCCTCCTCCACATCCAAACACAGACATGCTGCCATGCTGCATTCTGCTGGCCGGCCTGCTCTGGTGTAGGGTTTCAGGAGGTGTTCCAGGCTGTGACCCTGCTATATCTCTGTTTGTTTTATGTCGCAGCCCCTCCCTCTGGGGAGATGACAGTCCAGCGGTGCCTGAGGGGATGAAACCTGAGATAGGCAGAGCTTAGTAGTAAACAACAACTCCTTTATGAGGCCGAGGCGGCTGCCTGCTGCACTCAGACATCTGAGAGAGAGTGAAACAAAGATTTTTTTTAGGTGAGGGTCAATATAGGATCCCGGCACTGCCAGGGGGTCCTTCAGAGTAGGCCGGGTGGGTCACAGCAAGTCAAATTATCCTTTTTGAAAAGCTCTGAGATTAGTTTAGTAGCTAAAAACGGTGCCGCGATAGTCCCTAAATAGGGATTTTTCTGGTTAAGCACACTCATGCCTGCTTTCATTCCCATGTAATCACTGATACAAATAACAGATTGAATGAAAGTTTATTTAACAGGTTATATAACACGTCATAGGTTATCATATAACATCAATGCGCAGTAACTGTTCTTTTGTGCTATCAAGAGCTCATGTTAATTCTAAATATTTCAACAAATGAACAAATGCCGACAAACTTCATTCTACATGGTCAGGTTAGTTCGTGATTGTTTTTTTTTTTTTTTACATGTTACATTTTTTTTACATGCTGTCATCTTTTTCTCTCCAAGAACCACTTAACTATAGATCACATAGCCGGCCAAACAAACTGCAGCATGTCAGAGGAACCAAGATAAACGGCTGAGAAGAAGTGGACGTTGCTGTCGGGCATGAGAAGTGAAGCTAAGAATTTTAGTTGTCAGCAGGGGCGACCTCAGTGGAAGTTATAGTTTCAAGTCCACTTTGTTATCGTAAATGATGTTTATCCTATAGGACATTATCTAATGTTGAGTAAAATAAAACAGGGTGTGGCTATCTGGGGATTGACAGGTTGCTGCCCCGGCGACCTGCCTGCGCCTGAGGCATCCACCCTTTACTCTCCTTCTGGCTCCACCTTCTTGTCTGCATCTGCGTCCAAACTGCATTTGAAGGCCGGATGCATAGACAACACGTTACAAAGGCTCCTTCAGGTGTGACTATAACAATTAGAAGAAACAGCAATTGTGTTTGCCAGTTTGATTACTCCTGCCTGTGTTGATCAGTACATCCGTCGATTGGTAATGCCTTCCCACAGTACAACGCTGGTGCAAGTGTTTTGCTAAATTCTTGTTGAAAAGCCTGCAAGTTAGCATGGTTATTGTGTCTCTCCAATATTTATATATATATACTCTTTCAAGAACTTGAATTCATTGAATGAACCCACACATGCAAAGTAAAACAGTGACAGAGGATCCAACTGATTCTAGAATATTTGCATCAGCAGCATCAGCAGCTGGGAGCAGTGAGAACTGAGATTTGGAGCCAGTCTGTCTGATAATAACACTTCATTAAGTTGTGTCTTTTAGTGTGACAAACATGTTTTATTTTTGGGGGTTATTATTCTTTTATTTTGTAAAGTAATTCAGTGATGCCTCTCCATTTTGCATTGAATTAAATCAAATCTACAAATTGATTATGTTGTATTATTAAATACATGTAATGAAAAAATAAGATGTTATAGACGGAATATCAATTTATTTAGTACATTGAATTTACAGCAGTAAATCGTGTACAGATGATGTGGAACAGGATATGTAGTATCTAGCATCTAAGTTTTACATTCAGTTTTATGTTTTTCAGTTCAGCTGGGCAAGAAGTCACTGGTGGTTCAGTAAGACTGAATGCCACAATAATAAAAATACAATTTTTGGCTGTATGTCTTTGAGCTGTGTTCATTGTCAGCTGCACCTGTTAAGGTTGCTATGCGACAGGAGTGGTGATTCGTGATGAAAGGGTGAGGGTGGGAACAGCTGATGACACAAATAGGAAATCTTCTGTAGCAGAGCAGTAATTAGAGTGTCCGTTCAGAGACCCTCCACCGTACACGACGTGGCCAATATATCACCATAAATAATATAAAGCAAATGTGGTGACTGGAAACAATATTCTGAACTAACGACTTGAAATCATCCATCATGATAATGACATGTATGTAATAGGGAATCACAGACAAGTAACCCAACAGCCCCCAAATGGACACCAATGGCTCCCACGGAAATACGGATTAATGCTGATTGAATTAGACAGGAGTTTAAAAGAGTAAATTATCATACACCAGCTCCATCCACCAAACATGGACACTGTCTGCAAAATGAGTGCTGAAAAGCCCAAACACCAGCCAAAGGGTTCCATCACTGCTCCACTTGGTTTCTGCATTCTACGTCAACAGGTCAGCCAGTCCACTGGCGTGTGAGTCTACTTCTCTACACCACCACATGTTAACGTGTGTGTAATGAAATGAATGTCTGTGCTGTCTCCTTGTAATGACTGCTGCAGGATTATTTTTGAAGTAATTTTAGTTTTCTTTCTTAACACTAGAGGGGGTTTGCTCTGGTGAACTTTGTGTTAACGTGCAGGAAAAGTTACGTGTCTGAGCTGCTGTCGGTGTGTTTTCCTGACACCATGTCAGCTGCTTGTCCCCTCAAACAAACTCGGCTCTTTCTCTTCCTCCTCTGTGTAGTTTTGTGCGCTGCTCTCTCTTCTTTTGTTGCACTCTGGCCCCTTCCCCCTTCCTCCTTTTCCCTTTTCCACCCATCCTCCCATCTCTCACTCACTGTGTTTCATCCATCCAGGGTGACGCCAGCCCCTCTCACCCCGCCCCATTCAACTCAGTCCACTGCGTTCATTTCATTCCTGCTCCCATTCCGCGCATATTTCGCATCCTTGGAGAGACGCTGCGCATTTTACGCACTCAGTGCGCCGAAACCTTCACCGAACCCAAACCGAAAGGAGTCTCCTTTCGCTCCCGAGTTGTTCGAGGTTTTCCCAGTGCTGTAGAGACTCGACTCCGTGGGAAAGTGTGGGAATTAATCCAAAAAGAGGCGTATGAATCGAGGTAAGTTCCCAGGAGGAGTCCCCTCTGCCTGTAGACAGGCTGAAAGACCCGGATTCTTCGCTTGTTCCGAAAACCTCGAAGTGGTCGCTGAAGCCGAAAACACTTTCGTCTCCGCCGTGTGTGTGTGTGTGTGTTTGTATGTGTATGTGTGTGAACGCCACTCTCGAAGGCATTGAAACATCAGAAACAGCCTATTGACGCTTTGCTGCTGCCGCTTCCACCAACTGTTTCATCTCCGGGGAGAAAAACAACAAGCCCTGTTTTTCATCACTTCTTCTCTGTCGCAGATTAAAACACACAGGAAGGTGTTTATCCTCAGGGATCGATCGGTGGAGAGTAGGAGAGGGGGAAAGAGGGAATGGAGGCGGTTTGCGCTCATAGGCAGTTAACAAAGCTGCGAGAGAACGTAGGACTTGTTGCATCGGAGGGTTCAGTGCAGCTCCGCAGGGAGGGAGGGAGGGAGACAGAAGGAGAGACAGGAAGATAAAGAGACAGACAGAGAGAGAGAGAGAGAGACAGGGAGGGAGGGAGACAGAAGGAGAGACAGGAAGATAAAGAGACACACACAGAGAGAGAGAGAGAGAGAGACAGGGAGGGAGACAGAAGGAGAGACAGGAAGATAAAGAGACAGAGAGAGAGAGGGAGACAGGGAGGGAGGGAGACAGACAGACATGTACGGTAGAGAGGCAGAAAGGGGGACAGAGGCTGAGGCAGACACACACACCACTGTCTTGAAGGGGTTCAAGAGGTCACTTGATTGTTTTTTGAATCCGATACAGAGCTTCCACCTGATGTGAAATAATGGCTTGTTGTTCCTAGCAGCTCATCACCTCCGTCTTGGTTTGTCTTCTAGAACTTATCCTGTCAGATAACAGTCAAACCACAATGTAATTGTTATAGATAGTAACACCCCGTAAGACTAAACAGAGGAGATACGTTCATTTTGGTCCATGAGCCAAACTGTGTGTGTGTGTTTTTCTGTTGGGGGCGGCAGATAATAATTGTTAGATGAAATAATTTGAAACGTCTGTTTGGATAGTTTGTGTTCCAGGTAGTTTTTTGAGTCAGGTTTGCAGATGTAAATCAGGAATATTTAATTGCTTCAATCTTTGAATTGTTTTACTAAAATCTTGTGTAAGAAAATGTCAGAAATGCAAAAGTGAAATAATAAATAATAAAGAAAATAATAAATCATTCTAAATTCTTGGAGCCCAAGGACGCTGAACAAACGTCCACCAAACCGTTGACAGGAACAAACTATGAACAGATAGTTAACAAATAGTTACAAAAATAGAAACAAAACAGATAATATTTGAATTTATTTCCAGTTGATAGATGCCACCAAGCAATCACTGTCACATGTGCATGTGATTTCTTTTAAATAGAACTGAAGCTACGGGACAATGTAATGTTTACGTACACTATCGATTTGTTGATTTCATTTAAGTTTTGTCCGTCGGTGACAGATCCAGACAGATCCACGGTCCATGATGGTTTTCATTATTCTTGAACATGTTTACGTTTTGAAACCTCAGAATGTGTGTGTGTGTGTGTGTGTGTGTGTGATTGTCTTTGCTGTGTCTTGGCCTGTAAATGTACAAAGCTTTGTCAGTCACTCCGGGCAAACAGCCTTTCTCATCCTTCTACTTTCCTCCCCTCCCCACCTCCCCCCCGCGCCTCTCCCTCTCTCCAGTCCGTTGACATCTGTTTTGAGTGCTCAGTGCACCTGTAGAGACCGAGGAAGCGTGTGTGTGTGTGTGAGAGAGAGAGAGAGAGAGAGAAAGACAGAGAGGGGAGGAGGATGATGAGGGGAGGTGCAGAATGCAAATCTAGGCGTTTGTTCAGGGCCTAAGCAACGCAGGCTGACTGACTAACGACCATTTGGTGTGTGTGTGTGTGTGTGTGTGTGTGTGTTTGCCTCTTGCTGTCCAGGCCTATTGTTGCAGCAGCAACAGGCGTCAGTGGATGAGGACGCACCATATGGTCTCTGTGTGCTTTAGTCACAACCGCTGTGTACGTGCACATGCTCATGTGTGTTGGCCTTCTCCACCAATGCTGTGACAGTATGGTGGAGTTGCGAGCGCGGGCTGCTCACAGCTTTCCTCCTTGTTGTGTCATCTGTTGTCTCATTTCTAGACACGGGGGCAAAATCCAGCACACAGACCCTGGAAGCAGGATTAGAGGAGTAATTCTCTAGCACATATGATGAAGTCTTGTCATCAGTTTTGTTTCAACGATTGATTCAGAATTGTATTGATAGCGGTTGATACTTTGCATTAATCAACAGCTGATACTGTGAGGTAAAGTAAAGTTTGTATAAGATGTCTATTTCTCGAACTGTCCCTTTAATCCCAATCTGTTCTCAAACACCAAACGTAGTTGTCTTCGTTCTGGCTGACAGAAGCGATGATGTCCAGGAAGGAGCTGGTGTATCACCTCATAAACGTGCTTGCGGATACAAATGGGGTGAATACAAGAGAGTCTGTATGTAATGAAATTTAGGGAGCAGAGCTGGTTTATTGGAGCAACAATGCTGAGTGTGTGGGGGTGTGGAGGGGCGCGGGTTGGGGGTCGGGAAAAGGGTGGGTGGGTTTTTTTGGGGTTGTTGGGTGGGAGGTTGGGAAGCTTTGTTTAGGGGATTGGGGAACAATAGGCGTCCTCCTGGGTGGGGTGGGGTAAGGGCTGGATGTGCAGGGGAACGGGGGGCTGGTTTGTGGCTGCAGGAGGCCGATGGAGCCTGTGCTGGCTCGCCTGAGGCCCGTGTGCCCTCCTCTCCTGCCTTCGCCTGTCTCTAATGTCCAGACTCACGCAATTTGACCCAAAGCAGCTAATTTTCTCTGCATTTATCCCCGTCTGAGACGTTTCACTGACAAAAACAGCTGGATCCTTGTGCGATTCTGATTCAAATTGATGATTCGCTGTGGCAAGCCGAAAGAAGAAGAAGAAGAAGACATACAGGAAAACTCTAGTGTTATCAAATTCTTATCATGGCATTTTATACATTAACAACTTTTATGAAAGAAGCTTATTCTCTGTCATAAACAGCAACTGGCTATATCATCTGTCAGAAAGCAGAAAAGTTCAGATGAAAGACAAGAAAGCTGTA
Organism: Aeoliscus strigatus; assembly: GCA_901007665.1. Lineage (NCBI taxonomy): Eukaryota > Metazoa > Chordata > Actinopteri > Syngnathiformes > Centriscidae > Aeoliscus > Aeoliscus strigatus. The sequence continues at coordinate 83,322 of CAAKHB010007633.1, read as the reverse complement.
ACTAAATGTGTTGGCCAGATATAAACTATAAGTACACATTTAAAACCTTCCACTACAAGCTTCATACACTCGGTTTGTGTAAGAAACAATGATCTCCATGAAGAAACTTTTAATATTCACATACTCACGCATACATTCAACTTTTTTATTATTATTACTATTATTAATTTGTGATACATATTGATCAACACTTGACCGACACACTGATGTACTATTCATCTTTGGCACTGATGTTTGAAGGAGAATGAAAGAGGTTTCTCACGTCACATAGTTCATATCTGTCAGAAGTACAACACATTTATTTAAAAAGATGTCGGACCAGGTTTGATACGTCTTTGCACCGAAATGTCCCGCTGTCTCGCGCTGGAGGTTACAGTTAAAGGGGTTGTGTTCACCACCTTAACCATCTTCCTGGGTGATCCATATGGAAAGCTGTATGAAGGGAGAGATCACATCGCCCGAGTGCCCTCATGAGAGATGTAACTTTTCCTGGAAAGTTAAGAGAAGAGTTTGGAGAAATGGTGAATGAATTAGCCCTCAGGGACGGGACAGGGAAAAAGAAACACTGGCGAGAAAAAACAAACCAACACAGTCTGTGAACAGACTGGCGTCTCAACCGGGGAAACAACCGATGTTTAGATATTAAAACCTTATTTCATGTCTGTCAGAAGATAAAAAAATAAGGGGTTCTGTGGCCATACAGCTGCAGAAACAGATGTATGGAAGAACAAAGACAAATCTAAAGTCTTCCAGTGTGGACGAGTCCTCTTTAAACAGGATCTAAGACGTTGTGGGACAGATTGTTCTATTTAAGTGTCTGTTTAAGCACGGTGTTTCTGAGGCTTCATTCATTTCCAAGCAGATAAAGCTTTCAGAGCGACCAGCCCTCCGTGGGAAGTCTGAATCGACCTCATGTTTCCTGCCGTCGGCGGGAGGCAAGCAGGAAGTGGAGATTTCAACCACATGTAGCTTATTTTCCTGCTGCAGAGGGATACTTTCCCCGCTGTTGTCATCACGACCACAGCTTTTTCGTCCTCAGCCAGCCTGAGAGAGAGATTACTCACTGCTCTGTAGTCTCCAAATGTGTGGTGTGATTCATTTCTGACAAAGAGCTGAGTTATTATCAAATGGAAAGTTTGAATTCACCAGATTCTGCTTTTCCCAAACCTGCTGACAGTTCGTGGTGGTGTAGCCAACACAGATTGTCCGTTGTGTCCTGACTGTTTTTGCTAATGACAAATGAAAAATACCAAAAACTGAATCTCATGAATTCCTCAACTTCCATGAGGGAGTAGTTGTAGTTCATCTGCTTTGCCAGTGGAACAGCAGTTTTACTGACATCAGTGCTCTGTCTTGTTATACAACATTTTAGCGTTAAGTCTGTAATTGTCCCTTTCAACCACAGCGGCTTCTCTCAGCGCTTCTTCTCAACTACTTTGGAAACAGAGAAACAAATGCAGGATCAGAAAGCCACCAAACGCCTCCAAATTATGGACCAGTTAGTATATTTTTGTCATCACATCGTATTTGCATTCTGCTCTGTGTCATAAAGTGTTGTAATATATTTCAATTCCAAGTAAATCTCCAAAGAGCCTATTTTACAGATTAGTCGTGGATGTATAAAATGATGAATGAAATATGTCTTTGCTGTAGTTTCGCCGTGATTTATGAATCATCAGTCAGAGAAAAAGATCAATCCGTCTGAATGCCAGCGCCAGCCAACGGACTGTGCTGCTCTGCCTCTCTGCTGTTCACCAAAGCAGCAGCGTTACTCATGTCCATGATTCACTTTGCTGTTTGAACAGAATTTCTGTTCTAAGGTGGTTTTACGAGTGTGAGTACCCTGTCAGTTACACATGGAGAATCACTCCTGTGTCAGTGGAAAGCTGAACCTCGTCACATTCACGCTGACAGGCTGAGAAAAGTGGCATCTTTGTCACCATTGTATTCTCTTTGTAAGATGCCGCAAGTCTGTGCTCTTCCATTGTGAGGTTTGTGACGTGACGTGTGGTTTGGTGTGGTGATGACGGCAAGTACGTGGCACTGTGCTCGTCCACAGTGTCTTTTGTCTGTGGCTCATAAAGTAAAGGACAGTATTATTTCATAGAAGGATCATTTTGGGACTGTAATAACATTATTCTTTGAGATTTTGATTAGAAACGAGCAGTCAGATGATCAGATTACTTGAACTAATTTAGATGATGGACTGTATCCTGCAGACTACACTGTGTATTAGATGCCGGAATTGGACAAACATTTCTACTTGTGTCTGGTCCAGTTGGCGTTACGAGGTGAAAGATGGATCTATTGTTCATGTCATGTCAGCTTTTCTCTCCGAGCATGTCTGAGCTCGGGTAGATGCGAAGAACATTATTAGCACTTTGTCCTGTTGTAGTTAGCTCATCTCAGAAACAATTATACCATGTTAAATGATATGCAGCAGCTTCTCAAATTTCATAAACTTTTTAATAGTAACTTGGACTAGGTAACTAGGATTTATCACAGATAATCCAGATGAATTCATGATGATTGATAATAGCCTGGATACTCATGTCCAAAGGGGTGCGACACCATGCTGCCATGTTCCCAGATCTTACCATTATTATTGGATATAGTTTAATTATTGATTGACTGGAGTTAACCAGACAAACAGGAAATAGCCAGATTGTGCAGATAAAGCAGCTGGATCCAACGCTCACCACCATGTTTTCAGGATTTAAAGCCGCATCACACTCTTTCTCTTAACCTGCATCTGTCTAAATGAAGCACAAGTTTTAATGGAGCGCAGATAGAAACGAAAGAATGAGAACAGCCGCTTAGATGGAGGATGGACGTGTCGATGAGAGGGGGAGATACACTCTTACATCCTTATGGCTGTGCAGTGTTGCTTTACTTCAAACACACACACGCACAAATGAGGTTTCTGCCTTGAAACGTTGAGTTCACACTTATTAAATGGTGTTTCTGTAACCCTCCCCGGCCTCTAGCTGCTGTTGAAGATTAGAGTGTGTGTGTGTGTGTGTGTGTGTGTGCAAACATACCCCTCTGCCCATCCATAAGGAAGAAACCAGATAATGGCACGGCCTGATTCAGCAAAAAATGCAAGAGGGACAGAAAATTGTAGCTGTGAGCTAAACCTTCTTTTGTCCAGAGGAAACTTGATGTTGCTCACATTTTGACGACAGCATGTTCATACATCTTAATGAACGCTTGCCTCTCAAAGAGCAGGAGTCTCTTTTTCTGTTCTCAAGTGTGTGTAAGAGCAGAGAAAAGAATCTCTTCTGTTTCTCTCTCAACGCTTCCTTTTTCTTTCAGCCAAATGCACCTTTGTCTTTATAACAGTAATCAAGGCAGACTCGTGATCTAGAACTGGGTGTTTTTTCCTCATATTGTATGTCTGTAATGGATGTTTCTTTATTATTAGAGACACACTTGTATTCAGTTATTATTTAGGTACAAGGTAAAGTCTATTTTGGAATTTGAATGAAATTGATTAAATGGATTAAGTATCTTTACATTGAATGTGAGTTATATTTTAATACAGTAAGTACACAGTATTTTGAAACTCCTCTTAGAGCTTCACTCAGCAGCAGGTCCGTGAAACAAAAAGCTCTTTTGGTAAAATTCTCACATGGTTGATGGTCTGTGTTGGTGCTTCTTCCTTCCTTGTGCCCCAGTTCTCCCCAGCTGGTAATGTTTAACACCCAGGATGCTTCACAGGTCACCTGTCCTCGCATGACCCTGTGTGACACCTCAGTGACGGGTGCCTTTGCTCCTTCGCTACATCTCATTGGCTCATATTACGCTTTGATTCAGGTGTGCAACGTGAACACACAAACTAACCACACCATCCACGGTGTCTACTGGACGCAACCTGTCAGGTGGAATAACCTCAGGGTTTCACACTAATAGCTGTTTAAATATCATCAATGTATCAAACCCAAAACACTTATTAGCCTATTACCACTGAATAAACAACACATGTGTACATATTGTTAATACACACTGAAGATGGATATTTCCCAGCAATTGTCAACATTTGTAGATGTTTAAAGATATGTTTATTGCACATGCTCTTATCGCGATGAAAGATGTACTATATATCGATACTAAAACTTCACTTTGCGTTAGTTCAAGCCTCTCTGCAACTCTAAGCAACAGACTAAGCAAAGTAGAACCTGTCACATCAGTCAACTACTCTATTGTATATTTCTGTTTTAGGAGCATTAGAAGTAAAACAGAGATATCAGATTTGTGTGAGATAGATTCCTACTTGTGGCAACGTGATCTTCTGTGACAGAAACCGAATCAGCTCTGGGTAAAACTGTACACACACTCTGAATAACATGAGGTGCACTCCAGTGATTTTACCTTGCAAATGATGTGCCCACTTTGGATGCTGCTCAAGTGGCAAGATAAATGAAAGCCTTTCTGAATTAGTTCAGATATTGAAAGCGTCAGTCACATTTGCACATGAGTGTAATGTGAATAATGCGCAGAGGGTCTTTGATGTTAAAGAATAAATATACTACAAGAGGAAATATCACCTCATATTCAGAATAATTCATTTTTATTCTTAAGGGAGCAACAACATGGCAAACATTGTAAAGTGGAACAGTGTTTGCTTTGAGGATTATGAGAAAATCCGCTTGTGTAAAACCAATGTGTACATGCTGGAAACACTAAAAACAGCTGCTTTTTGAGCACTCACACCTAAGAACTGACTGACAGGCTACTGATAACCTGCTTCTCAAACAGACACTTGAACATTAGCAGGAATCAGTTTAATTAAAGTCTTGCTGCTTTGGAAACATATAGCAGTATTGAACCATGCACATTACACATCACACACATCACACACACACACACACACACACACACACACACACACACACACACACACACACACACACACACACACACACACACACACACACACACACACACACACACAGTGGTAGTAGTCACAGTTGATTGTTGTGTGACTAATGTCTCTCTCCAGTGTCCATCTGTTACTGGGCCCCTCTCACACTTCTCAGGAGCTCAGGAGCTTCACAAAAGTTCATCTGTAAGCATCTAGGATTTTCTGCATTATAGGCAGCTCCACAATAATCACAGCGCCCCTGCATCGTAGTGGTCATGACAACTTGTGTTGTATCTGTCTCTTGGTATCAAAGAAACAATTCAGACTTAACATAGACTGTGTAAAGGAAGTTGAATAAACAGGAAGACATTGTTTCATCTAATGTTGGCTCATGGAAAAGAACAACATCTGGTGCTTCTGACTATTTAAACGCACATCCTGTAGCACATACAAGCCACAAAAGGGGATGGGTTTATTGGCTCCTTTAATAATTTAGAGAAAGCATCAAATATGAACGTGTGTATTAGACTTGAACCAAGGTGCTGGAGCGTACAGCCTGCTGAATGAATGAATTCCTGTGTGAATGGAAATCGGCTGGAGAAGGCAGAAGGGTGAGAATGAATGCAGGATTTGGAAATGAAAGTGAATCAAAAGTGAATTGAACCAGAGGACAAGATAGTAAAACGAGCAGCTTCTGCTCATTACACGTGTCTGCATGTCGGAGCCAGATGCCGTTTTCTTCAGGCTGCATGGTGTTTGTGCCTGGGTGGTAAAAAGCTTAGCTGAAGACTGTGGACGAGGTTAAGATGGGTCCAAAATGTTGCTTGCTGCTTCAGTTATGTGTGTGTGTGTGTGAGAGAGTGTGCGTGTGCGTGTGCATATGCATATAATTAGTTAGGCAAACACACACACACACACATAGTTCACACTGCAGGTTTGTGCTGGCGGTGGCAAGGGACACGGGAAGTGTGAAGAGTTGAAGACCAGACAAAATGACATGTGTTTGCCCAAGGAGCTGGCACTGTAATTGTGTGTGTGTGCATATGTTTGTGTGTGTGTGTGTGTGTGTGTGTGCACACAGTGCCAACCCTGCTGTTTACCATGGGGGATTTCAGAGGAATTGTAGGCAGCTGGCGAGCCCCTTCAGTTTTTGTCCACTTATAATCTGCGGGTGTTTGTGGTTCTTGTTTATCTGTCCGTCATTCACTTGCTCTACTTATGTGAATTCGAGGTAGGGCACCTTCAAGAGTTTAACAAAATAAGCTGTTATGCTCATGAAAAGAAGAAATAAATTGCCTCTCGCAGCGGAGAGACAACATGTTGATCAGAACAAGACTTGTCGGTGAATGCAGACCGATGTGAGTAGAAGCTGAGTCCTTATCGAGGCAAGAATAATGATACAAACTGAACAGACGTCTTTCTCTTGTGGTTTCACCGTGCTGAATAATATTTCAAAGTAAAAGTCACATGATTTCGCGCCTCCTTCAAATTTTCTTGCTTAATTAAAATTTTCCATCGACCTTTTTATCTGTCTGTTCTACAGCGAATTGTAGCAGCTAGCAGCGTGGAACAAAACCAAATAAAAAGTGAAATGAATGTGAGGGGTTTGCAGGGTTTAATTCATCAATCATTTGGCTACTTAGAAATTGCTAATTAGTGGCTGAAGACTATTTTATTAGTGTAACAATAACAATCAATTGATATTATACTGGTAATGTTCAATATGAATATCAGCATTATTAATGCTCAATATTAATAATGCTCTTCTTGTCTGTTTTTTATAGGGTTCCTCCAGAGTATAGAGGGGTTTCGGACCATTGGACCAGCCTGCTGACCTCTCTCCTGTCCAGTTTCAGGAATATTGTTAATCAGCCTTCAGGGCGACTGCTGTAAAAGCCCCAGTTATTATTTTACACGTTGATAATAAAAGCATTACCTCGCCGGCGAGTCCACATCAGCTGCCAGTATGGAGCACAGTAGCTGGAGCGGCAGTGAGAGTCCAGGCGAGGACATGGACAGACTGAGTGACTCTGGAGGGGACAAGACCATGGATGGAGACCCAGAGGGGGTTTGGAGCCCGGACATCGAGCAGAGCTTCCAGGAAGCTCTCGCCATCTACCCACCCTGTGGAAGGAGGAAGATTATACTGTCGGATGAAGGAAAGATGTATGGTGAGTAGAATGCAGCTTAAGTCAGAAAAACAATAAATGGGCATTTAATTAATTGTTCAGACTAAAAATTCATTTATTACAACCTTTTATTGTTCCTTGCTGTATTAAAATTGGTGTTGATGAAATCTGAGGAGACGGCAAAGGGTGTGACCACTCACTCCTCTTTACTCTTCAGTCAGAAATAGGTTAACGGTGTATTGTGTCTGTAGTGTGTCATTGCTCTGTGTGTGTATAGCTGGATGATTTATATGTCATTTATACACGCTGCATACTGTCATTTTTGGATATAATTACATATTTATTTACTTAAGTTAGTTTACAAAGAGCAAATAGAAACATGGTAACAGTGCTGTAAGTGTGTCCACGTGTGTGTACGCGCATGTCTGTGTGTGTGTGAGTGTGAGTGAGTGTGTGAACCAATATAGAGATGAACAGATGGTCCTCTGGCTGCCACCAGCTGTGCCTCCCTCCCTCTCTGTCTGTACGCAGAGTGCACTCCAGTGATTTTGTAAGGACACTGCTTGGGTTCTGGGCTTCTTACAAAATCAGGAACTTGCTTCTTTACGTATGGGCTCCAAGATCTCAATAAAGATTAATACTTGTAATACACTGCCAAAATTGTATGCACACCTCAACATACAGAACTTGAAGCATATATTAGGTTTATATTCAGTCATAAGAGGTTTGATCAGGATGATTTTTGTTGAATCAACTTTATCCACTTCCAAAGGCCTTTCAAAGCTGCACTCGTCAATTATATCAGTGATATTATTATTATATGAAAATTGTTGGAATTGCATGTGGAGCTGCACAATGAAATCACATGCTGATGATAGCTAATGCAAGATGACAGTGACTCTATGAGTAATTTCAGTTAGATATTGATATAATTTGTGTATTTACGTAGAATAGAATTTGAAGACACTGACGGTTTTGTGCCACAAAACTTCACGTGAATGCTCATGGCATACATTACAAATTGCACCACCTGCAGTTTAGATCTCCAACTCTTACATTTCAGGATTTCGATAATGTCTTGATATTGTTGTAACCTACAGAATTAACACAAGTCTGCTGGCTCAGTCCACTATTTTCCACCCAAAAACTATGATACCGAGCACCCAGCAACAGAGTAAGCAGCAGTGGAACATTGAACATTGGCTCATATTTACCAGGTGATTGCAGATGCTGCTCAGTACACGTTCATATTACAGGTTTTAATACAATGCAATCTTTGTGCCAAACTGCAGTGTGTACATTTGTGTGTGTATGTGTGTAGTGTGTAAAAAAGGGACCAGTAACCAGTCCACCAGCATATAATAACCAATGTACCAGTGTACAATAACCAGTTTACCAACATACAACCTATGTACTAGTACCACTTCAGGCCTGATGCGGACATGACAGAACACACCGCTGCTTAAGCTACTTTGTATTGATCAGTCGCTGATCGATCAGTCTATATTCTCTCCTTCCGTTCAGCACCGTTTACACTGTTGACTTCGTATTCAGGTTGTTGCCACATGTATGACTGTGACCTAATTGAGTTAGACGGTGTCTGTTTTCAGACGCAAAGTTGGAAATGTGAAATCACCAGAAGGGATAAGCTGTATTTGGCAAAGGGATCAGGGCGTTTTAATCGTGACGAGAACATCTGTGAAAGAGCATCTAGTTTGTTCTTATGATGTGCAGAGATTAGAACAACTTCATTCAGACCTGGTACCTTCAAGAAACGTGATTTGCAGGGAATGTGTATAATTCATTGTGCTACTAAGGCAAAAGCAGCATTCTGTATTCACACTTTTTCAGGATTTTACTGTTTTCCAAAGCACACGTCAGAATCATTGCTGGTGGTTCATGATTTCCCAGAGCTGCACATTAAAGGCAAGGTGCTAACGTCTGAATGAAAATACCATCCACAGGCTGTAGGGAATGGGAAGGCTGCAAAGGAACCTGCTGGGAGAAATGCATGGATGTGTTTATGAGGGGACAACAAGGTTAATATCCTCCTGTTGCATACTCATCATATGGATCAACGGGATGAATATGAAACACATTCACTAGTGATTGAACCGTCTAACTTTTTACTCAGTGACACAGAAGGAAACAACATACCAGCAACATTTAAGACTCTTTGCCTCTGAGTGTTTCTTTTGTCCAGGCTGAAACTTATCAATGTTCCATCAAGTTTGACTTTTTATTGATCAGAATTGTTGTGAATTAGCTGAGATGACAGAGCTTCTCATCTCCTTGTTGTTAAGAATCACAGATTCTCTCTCTGGAGCTGAGATCGGCTCCTGCGGTTTCACAGGTCGTCCCAGGTTACTGCTGCACAGCCAGCGGCACATCAACTCACTAATAGACTGTGGTGATGATGGTGAGGAACACAAACATCAGAGAACAAAAAAACAACAATTATTAATGTGTATTAACGTATTAATGTGAAATAAGAATGAGTGTCAAGATGGTGGCGCTCCATTAATAGAATTTATATTTGTCTCTGAATTGGACCTCATGTCACTGTTGGTGACTCGTCTGCTGTAAATTCATTCATGTCCGACTAGAATGTTTCAATCAGTGGCTCAAAATCACAAAACTGTTTCTCCTTGATTCGTCTCCCTTAGAATCTGCCTGTACACAGAGTGGTTTCAGTTTGGAGACACAGAGGGGGAGAGCGGGGTGCCTCTGTTCGTCATGGTTAATGACCATCTGACTTTGGCCTTGAAGTCTTTCACTGGGCGAGTAGAGAGAGAGAGACAGAGACAGGAAGAGGGAGGGAGCAGAGGGGAAGCCCATTCACTAGAGGGACAGAGGAGGGGAAGAGAGAACAGCCAGAACAGAGGATGGATGGCCAGTGTGTGTGTGTGTGTGTGTGTGTGTGTGTGTGTGTGTTGCAGAGTTTTTGAAAAAAGAGGGTGGGCAAGAGCGCAAGATGTATGCCGCAGGGTTAGTGAAGGATGGTAATTCACCGTTAAGCCTCCTAGAAAGACCAGCTGGCCCCTCTGGAGTCAGATGTCAGCCTTTGCAGCCAGCACTTGCTCTTCGTGTGTGTGTGTGTGTGTGTGTGTGTGTGTGTTGTGTGTGTGCCTGTGTGTGCGTGTGTGTGTATGTGCGTGTGAGTGTGTGCTGTTGTCAGTGACAGCGTTTGACCGCTAGAAGGAAAACACCTGCATGTGGAGCTGTAGATTTTATCAGTCTAAGCTCCCTATCTCAGAGAGAGTGGGATTGGTCAGGACACACACACACACACACACACACACACACACACTTGTGCACACACGCCATCTGCTAGTTAGTTATGGCTATTGTTGTGAGCCATTTGGGTAGTATGAGGAGGTTTGGCTTTGTGCTGATCTTGACCATCAGTTGGCCAGCTGGCCTGACTTTGGTTTTCCTCTTGCTTGGAACACAAATCAGGCCAGGAGACCAACCAAATGAAACAAAGCCACAGCTAAACAATGTGCTAGTTACCATACAAAATAATAGTCAAATTCTATAATATAACTAGATATTTACAGCTTCTAAACTGTAATTGCCTATGCAATCTACTTACCATGATCAGACACAGGTTTCTCTCTGTCTCCCTCTCCCGCACTAATCTATACTAGCCAGGTCATGCTGAGTCTGCTGTGCTTCCTATTCAATGGGTTGAATTATTCACCATTGCGTGTGTGTGTGTGTACGTGCATGCGTGCAATGTGCACACACGAAAGCATGGTTACAGCTGGCCTGCTGGTTCCTTTAATCAGGGGACGGCTAGTCTGCATGAATGCCTGTATTGTTGGGTCATGTGTATTCAGGGCCATGCCGTGTGTGATTTTGTGTGTGTGTGTGTATGTGTGTGTGTGTGTGTGTGTGTGTGCGTTTGTGTTCGAGGGCTCAACAGGGGTATAGTGATAATAGTGCTACTATGTGACACTGCACGTCACTGGGTTGTTGGATCAACTACATGAAGACTAAAGTTGTTTGTCTGGTTCTGATGATTCTGAATGTAGTTGTCAGAAAGAGAGTTAAGATGTGTCTGTGTGTTTGTTTGTGTGTGTGTAGAGAAACCACCATACAACTGTTTAATCAGTAATTTTTTCCTTTCAGGTCGAAATGAGCTGATAGCAAGATACATCAAACTCCGAACAGGAAAAACGCGAACAAGGAAACAGGTATGAAGAGAACTGAGTGTCCATTTCCAATTACACGGTCTAAAGTCCAGTATGTGTGTCAGGATCATTCAACAAAGACAGGTGGGGAGAACAAGGTTTGGGCAACAGAACAGCATGAAATTCACTTTAGTGTGTCACAAGGCAAAAAGGTGTCGTGCACGAAGAATAAAGCTGCAACAATGAAACAATGAATGATAAAAATGTCCAACTTTGATCAATGTTATTTACATTTGTTATTCCCTGATTTATCTATTTAAATGTGCATGGATTCTTTGGAAAACCAGAAATTTGAGGACTCATTATGTGACCTTTTGTAGACCAAACATTAATTAAGTAAATAACATATTTGACAAACTGATCATGAAAGGAGGTGCAGTCCTAACCAAGACATGGTGGTGACTGTCCATTTTACAGACCACACAAATGACTGACTACGGTAATGACTGACTACGGTAATGACTGACTACGGTAGGTGTTTTTATCTAATGAAAGAGTCGAAAGAATATTGGGTCAGATGTGTTTTAAATAAAAATGTTTGTCCCAAATAAACATGCTAGAATATGTTCAAGCCAACAGAGGGCAACATATCACAAATATTACTGTGTTCTTGGAATGGAATGTCTTTTGAATGAACTGCACTGAACATCGTATATTGTTGTCGTAAATACGTTCAACAAAATTGAATTGTGTCCCTCTGGTAAACACATAAAAACACAGGACATAGGGGCACATAGCTCAAAGAACAGAAAGTTCTATTACACATCAGCACATTATGTGATGTACTTCTGGAAAAATGTCCCTGAATCTGGAGGTGTGTGTTTTCCTGCTGCCTCTTTTCATCATGATAATATTTGTGGAAGATGAAATCACATATCTGCTGGATAGAACATTACACAATTCACCTGTGCTTTTTTTTTATTGATTACAGGCGAAAACAATGACACACATCAGACAAAGAGGGAGACCATACAAAAAAGACAAAATCCTGTTAACAACGAATGGGGGGTGGTTCTGTACCGTGGCATTAAATTTCAATTAATTATCATCATTAACATCATATCAGCATTAACAACATCATGACTCTACATGGAAGCCAGGTGTTAGAAGGCCCCTCTGTGGTGTTCTAACACCTGTACTTTTTCAAGCTACGAATCAAAGAAACGTGATAAAGATGCACCATAAAGATGTACGCTCCTTCCACAACACAATACGGATCAGACGTGTCACCCACTGTGTGTCTCATCTCTCAAAAGATGCACATAGATGAATCTGTTCACTCTCCGGGGCAACAACTGTCCTTTCATAACCATGGTAACTCACTGTTTGTCTATCCATCCTCTCCTCTCCTCTCCTCTCCTCTCCTCTCCTCTCCTCTCCTCTCTCCCAGGTATCCAGTCATATCCAGGTGTTAGCCAGAAGAAAATCCAGGGAGTTTCAGTCCAAGCTAAAGGTACGACTCACCTTGTTTTGTTTTAGCCGGCATTATTATCTGGTTGCAGACGACCATGAGGAACGGTCTGAATTCAGTGTATGTAACTGGCTTGTTACCTTCCTACAGTGGATTCCTGTCACAGTGATTCAAGTATCCTAGGTGTCTAATCAGGCCTCCTCCTCCTCCTCCTCCTCCTCCTCGTCTTCCCCTCTGCTTCCTGCCATTCTCTTGCCTCCATTGACTCATTTACTTGTTCTTGTGTTTCCTCTTCCCTTTCCTCTTCTTACACTCTGTGCCTGCCTAATAATCTCCCACCCACTGCATCGTCTCCTCCCTTTCTATCTGTCCTCTGTTTTCTTTCTCTCTGGGTGAGAACTAATTTCATGTAATGGAACAAAGAGACACTTCTTTTCAGAGATCGGTCAGTGGTTCTTTAAAGATAATTGTATTTGAATTGTGTTATAGTAAAAGACAGAAAGACGTTGGTATCTAGTTTACAGCATATTTACATTTACGTATGACATTGACTTTTTTGCATCACATAATCCTGAAATTTCCTTTCCTTTTTTCAAAACAGTAAACTCAAATCCAAACACTTTTCGGACCACAAACAAAGCCAGCTGATGCTTAAACATAATACATGAACAAATACTAAACACAAACATATTCTTTACTTTTTTCATCCTTTCCTGCTTGCTCCAGTTACGGGTCACATTTGTGCAGGAGCCTTATTATTATTGTTGTTGTTGTGTTTGTTTGTTTGTTGTTTGTGTTGTTTATGTATTTTTCCATTAAACACAGAGCACAAAATAGCAGAGACATACCTTCATAAAAAGGGAAATAAGACAATTGGCAGGTATTATTTATTTACCATCAACACAAAACCTCCTCCCCCTTCCCCAAAAAATAAGAGTAAAAGAAAACTATAATAATTTAAGACTATAGCAGATGACAGTGTAGAACCAATATGTGCCAAATATGGCTAGAAAGTGTAGGCAATGGTAATCATTGATACATTCCACGACACAATTGTGCCATGATTTCTTAGCAGGAAACATGCCCCTAATCACAGTACAGCAATAGATTCTTCCTGGCAGCAAAAGTCAATAACTTGAATAGTCTCTTGTGTTTTACATTCGTGTGACAACCTGGCAGACCAAAAAGCTGGCACCTGTGATCTGAACAATACCTTTGCAGCTTCAAAAACTGTGGCCAAAAACAGTGAATACAGTTCCCTATCTCAGATTTACAGTTAGTACATAAAGGGGGAAAATTGGTGTTTACTGTTTTGAAGAAAGTTCAAGAGATGTGTTTTAGCAGATCAAGAAAAAAAACTGTAATAGCAGCCTGTTCAATCTCTGAGTTCAGTGAATGAGATTTCCCTGCGGTTAAAATAAAGTAGTTGAGATGAAAGATCTTATCAAACCCTCATGGTTCCTGGTATTTAAAAAAAATCCATCCAAGTGCCTCCTCTAATGTTATTACTTCCTACGGGAGCAGAGCTTTCTCCTGAGTGCCAATTAAGTTGAGAGTAAAGCCATTCTCCACATATTGGTGTTCATCTGATTTCATTTCATTCAGCTATAGTTTTCATTGAGTTCACATCTGACTCAGCAGATTTACTCTAGTTTATACTTTATTTTCCATTCTGCCCTGAAGCTGCAGCTCCCACCAGTGTCTGCTGGTCACTCAGCACTGTTGACCATGTCACCATGACCCCATGAAAACTCCATGTCTGTCCTGTCTATCTCCTTTTATGTGTGTGTGTGTGTGTGTGTGTGTGTGTGTGTGTGTGTGTGTGTGTGTGTGTGTATATATATAAAGACAATTTCAATAAGTGTCTTGTCCTTGTTGTGCAGGACCATAACGCCAAGGAGAAAGCTCTGCAGAGCATCTCCTCCATGTCCTCCGCTCAGATCGTCTCAGCCACAGCCATACACAGCAAGCTGCTGCCTGGAATCGTACGGGCCAGCTTTCCTGGAAACGCACAGGTAAGGCACACACACACATTTTATGAATAATGTCAAGGAGACAATGTGTTTTGTTCCTAGAAGGGAGGTAAACCAGTTTGTCAGTGTAGACAGGAATATGTTGTGTACATACACACAAATGTAAAATTCCCTTCTAAATTAAAACTTTTTAAAAAATGAGCAACAACAACAAAAATAACATAATAAGAAGAATAATAATTTTAACTAATAATAAATAATAACTGGAACTTTTTAGTGCTCACACATGCTCAGTTTAAAGGCTGGTGCTCACAAATTAATACACACTGCTCAATGTATTAATCCGTGTTTTTCTCTCAGCTATGGCAGGGGATGATTCCTGGAGGACAGTCAAGCTCCACCGCAGAAGAGTGAGTCAGGCACAACTTATCAACTCTTATCAGACTCGTGTGTGGTTTTGAAATGGTTAAACCTGTTTTGTGTGTTTTTACTTCGGTTGGATGTTTTAGCTTCACTGAGCAGAAGAGCATGTACGTGCAGAGTTGACAGTGATGGATGTTTTTATGTTTGGCTGCCAGAGGGGGGACAGTTTCTCATCTATCTGTCTGTCTATCTGTCTGTCTGTCTGTCTGTCTGTCTGTCTGTCTGTCTGTCTGTCTGTCTATCTGTCTATCTTTCTAGCTGTCTGTCTCTCTCTCTGTCTATCTATCTCTATCTATCTTTCTCTCTCTATCGATCTCTATATGTCTAAAGAGACGTTACATAATAAAAGTTAACTAATGTGGCTTTTTTCAAAGAATATCTTAAAAGATGAAGTAGAGTGAACATACTGGACATGAGATGAGGCCAGTGTGTCTTTGAGATCCTCTTGACCTCTGCGCTGCTGCTTCTGTTCATACAAGACACAGAGCATAATGCTTTTCTGTACGTCACCTCCCCTTTCTCGCTCCTTTCAGCCCTTTAATTCTGCCCTTTCTGTCTGTCTGTTCCTCTCAGTATCAAGCCGTTCTCTCAGCAAGCCTACTCTGTGCAGACAGCAGGGACCACCACCATCTCAGGTGAGATTAACCACAGTGCAATTTTTGCCGTTTTCTAAAGCAAACAGGCCTCACTCTCTCTGTCCTCTATCCCCTGGGTGGTTTGAGACCTGTTAGATCCCCTGATGTTTGCTTTTTTGAGAGGTCAAAAAGTTCTTATATGACTTAACTTAAAACAAATACATTTTTCCAACAAATGAAATCAGTAAGGTTTTTAAACCATTTTCAATTCCTTAAGGCATTCAGTAATAGCGCCCTCTACAGTTGTAAGCACCATGTGCATGTCAGCGTCATTGTACTTTTAATTTCAACGCAAGGTATAGTTATATATGTACAGTCATTGGTGGCTGGTGCAAAGTATTCAGGGTTGGGGGGGCGTTTACCACACACACACACACACACACACACACACACACATTTTTTTATTTTTACTGTATCTCTTTAAACATGACTCCAATGTCATTCCAAAGTGTAAATGAATGCACCAGCACGTTATGAATGACGTAAACACGTGAGTCCTCCCTGAAACCACTGACATTGCATTGCAGCGTGGGCCTGATAAAATAAGTCTCTAACGGAAATCAATGGGAATGTTACTCTATTGTGACGCAGCAGGTAGGACACACTGTCTGGAATATCTGTAAAAGGATGAGGATGATAATACATTTTATTGTTCTTCATTATCACTATTGTTCAGTCACCCCATGTACTCATATGCAACTGTTTTTTTGTTACACATCTTGATTTTGTATCACCCCACTGAAAATCAAATACAAATAACAAAGGCCAATATGGTTATTTCTGACATTAGTGTTGCTCCTTGAATTCACAACATCTGCAGTCAGTCTACTTGTTGGGGACATAATGTCAGATCAAAATCAGCTTCTCACCTGTGCTGTTTTTCTCAGTAGTCAGCTTACACTTTGTCAGAAATGTTTTTAAATGATGGCACCAGCTGGTAACAGAAATGACAGTTTATGTCAAGCAAAGAGAGACCTTAGTCAATAGAATGAAAACAATTTCAACTGTGTCCTCATGTTAAACTCACATGATATAAGCAACCTGTTAAATGGTACATTTGAGCATAACGACAATGACGTGTGTGTGTGTGTGTGTGTGTGTGCGCGTGCGTGTGTGTGTGGTTTAGGCTATGAGCGCCCCCCTGCAGCCCAGACACATAGAGAGCCAGCGTGGCAGGGTCGCTCTATCGGCACCACCAAACTACGACTGGTGGAGTTCTCGTCG
>CAAKHB010007633.1:27848-41281 GCA_901007665.1 Aeoliscus strigatus | reverse complement strand
AGTGATTACGCTGAGCAGGTTAGCTATGGTGGCTTTAGCTGCATGTGGTTGGAGACAGACCCAATTTGATGGTAAACAGCCATTCAATGTGGCCAGTCTGGCCTTTCCACTTAATACCGCTATGGAGGTAATTCAGTGGAACCATTGACAATGATGCTCCTTGACACCAGTTTCACACTAAAACATTTGTATGGCCAAGTCGCTTTCTTTTCAGTTTAAATGCTGTGCCACTAAGCAGCACAAGCACTTGTGCGGTGGGCCCCACACGAATCAGTTCAGCCTCTAAATGAATTCTGTAATCACTTTCCCACCTGCACATAACAAAACTGTGGTGCACATGAGCAGAAAAACAAGGCCCAGTCAAAAACAGTAAACCAACCAGTTAGATATTGATACCTGTTCATCTGTTCGCATGATATTGTATGAAAAATGAGGTGTCTTTTGTGATTAGTCTTAGCTGATGTCCCGTAACAAAAGTTACACATCTATATCATGAATTTTAATATGAAGCCTATCGGTTTCAACAAGCACATCAACAAAAAAGCATATCAAAATCAACGATCACAGATTTTCCCTTGTCCGTTTTCCTTTGAGCTGAGGCATTAAGTCTCCACTACTTAATTTTCTGGTTGGCAGGATAGTATTCTGTGGTAAAAGGTGATAGATATGCTGCAACTCCAGCCTGTGTGGAATCAGGAAATTTGGATTATGTGAAAAAAATGACATGGCAATTATGTTTCATAAATATGAACGGTGAAAATGAACAGTCACTGTTCAACTAGAGCAAAGCAAAGTCTTCTTTGTCATCACCAAGCAGAAATAATCTTGCAAAATCTAAATGGGAATGGGAATGAATGGGGGATAATGTTTAGGGTGAAGTACAACCCCCTGCAAATACTATTAAACATGTGATGCTGTTGGCATTGAAGGCATCAATGTCCCAGGAAGGACAGTTGTCAAGGAATAATACAAAGCTTTATTTATTGCCTCTTAGGTGATGAAGGAGTGAACATCAAGTCAGTATGACAAATGTAACCTCTGACTCCTTCACATCTTACGCTGCTGCTCTGAGCACACACAGGGACAACTTGGACTGAGCCACAGGTTGGAAATGTGTCCTTGATGCTACTTTCTACAGGACTGAGGTGCTAAATATACTCTGACCTCTGACAGTACTATCATGCATGAAATACTTCAAGCCAACTGAACTTACAGCTACAGTTCATTCCTGCAATAAATCTCTGAAAAAAATCAGACAAAACTTAAGACAGGAGAGAAAAAAACGTGATGAGGGTATCATTCAGTTCTATTGTGTGCTGTTGAACTGGAAGCAAAAACGAACACAGTGAGCTCTGAACATGTCCAGACCTGACAGACTCCCTGTGACCTAACAAGCCCCAAAATTAGTCATGAGCTCACCACAGTTTGTTCCTGTGTCACAAAAAACTTTGGAGTTAATGCAGTTTCCCAAAGGAGCCACAATGGAACTGTTAAAACATTTAAACTGGGTGTCAAGTTGGGACCGCGCAATCTAGTCTGGTGAAATGAGCTCTGACACACACACACACACACACACACACACACACGCACACACACACACACAAATTGTATTATGTGCCCAGTACATTCAGAAAGTGTTAGCGAGTTAACGTCGGTCAGGTAAACAAACCTCAGGTTGCTCTTTGTTTCTTTGTTAACGCTAAAGAAAAAATGTTGTATGCTGTACATGTGTCATTAATGCATCTCCATTTATAAATACACACTTCTGAAAGAATACAAATATACATAGATGAGTACAAACATATCCAAAGGCAGCTCAAACAATGAGTGATTGTTCCGTCTGTTCCAGCAGAACTACCTTGTGCATAATTTAAACTCAATTACACTGCAAGAGGAGGAAGCTGCAGAGACACAAGTCATCCTGATGTACTGCTCCGGTAAAACACATTTCCTTCACTGGGGAAACCACACCAACTGGGCTCAGCTCCGTCTTAGCACTGGTACAAGCATTCCAGCAGCTCTGGGAGGCTGCACTAATGCTAACGACAACTTGTCAACATAACAAGATAATGCATGTTTGTCCTCTTGTATTCAAGACGTTTTTTTTTGGTCCTACTATTTAAGACAATATTGAAATTCTTTGTGGCAAAAGAACACAGATACACAAATAAATATGTCTTAGTCCACTACAAATGAACTGTAGATGGCATAAAATCAGAACGGAAGAAGCCTAAGCTGATTTTTATCTCTACCACTGTCAGACAAGTATCTTAACAAGTGACTGAAAAGAAAACTGACTCGGGCTGAGGGCAAAACTAAAACATCTTGTATAAAGGAGGCTGGCAAGGTGAACAACTGGGAAGACGACATTACCTACACACAGTATTACTATCTCCACACAACCACAAGCTTGGGACCTGGATGTCAACATCATTCTTACTTTAAGAGAAAAAAATGGGGGGAGGAGTCATCTTATTAGATTTGTTAGATTTGCTCGGAATGTGTGTGCGTACCACCACAAGTTTTTTCTCCTCTCTTTTTTACCTTAATTTTAGCGGCTGTAACGTAAATTTCCCTGGATGGTTAAAGCATTTCTATTGAATTAATATATGAATTTAATGAAGTGAAAAAGTTGATATGCTGATTCCTCCTGTGCCATCAGTACTTCGGCATAGGCATGCTTGTCTACTGCAGGGCAGATATCTCAGTGATTTGTGCTGTTTTACTATGAGTTTCCTGACTCTTTCATTGTGACAGTTGTTGCAAACATTGTTGTTGTTTCATGGCATGTATTCAAACTAAACCCGCACTAAAAAACATAGAACATGTTTCCATGTGAAATCTCAACAACTATATTTCCATTTTTCTGTGAACAATTGACAGGAAGAAAAATTAGTGCGTGTTCCTGACAAGATCATTTATTTTCCATCTTATCACTTCCTTTCTCAGTAAGCATGTGTGTGCGTGGGAGGGAGGCTTTCCATGAGGTGTGGCCCACTCAAGATTCATTCACCTTTTGTACCCATTAGCTTTTGTTCTCCTTCCTTGATAAACACCTAGGTGTGGGCACATCAGTTTTGCTGTATGTCTGCCTTGAAGCTGACACCCCTCCTCAAGTAAACACACACCCTGGGATTGTGTTTTTGTGTGTTTATAGCTTTGTGATTAGCATACACTCCTTCAATAATATACTGATGAGCGAATGATAAGAAATACCGTATATCAATCAAAGACAGGAAAGAGCAACACTATCCTCATCTATTATCTGCCTCCTTCAAACTGCTCAATCTGAGGGTTGATACCGCAAGCAGGGGAGTTTTGTGAGGCTTGAGGCCCTATCTTTGACTCAACAACCTATCAAAGTGTGGGATAGATGTGTAAGTTTGCGTCTCTTTTCTCACTTGTGTGTGACCTGTATAAAGTCACATGAGTAAAGCCGGCTGCATTGTCCAACAACACCAACACAACGGCTATGAGTCCATGAATGCAGTGTGCGAACAGTTTTCTTCACAACTACTGAATAGAAATGTAATTTGGAAGAAAGTTTTCCACCACTTCAAAAAGTGGCATCACACTTGACAAAGAAGAATTTGCTACACCCCCCTAGCATCACTGTAATCAGTGTATCTTAGATGCAGTAGTCCGACAGATGACTCCCAGGTTAGGTCCTTCAATTCATACAAGACATGTGGGTCAAACGATGTCTGAAATGGTGTCATTACGTGAGTGACAGACTCAGATACACAGGAATGGATGATAAGAAGTACTGTCCAACAATACTGTCCAACACAGCAGCTGAATATGACAATATGACATGATTATTGCTTGCTGATTTGTCATGTGAGCAAATTAAATTCAAGATCTGGCTGAGGGTTGCAAAATATCAGTCGATGAAGTATTTCTTCCTGGAAAATCAACCATTTACATGGAGGAAAAGAAAAACATGCAGCTTCGCATTTTCTTTAAAAAAGGTAAATGTTTACTATTCAGTCTGGAGGCTCTGGGAGTCACATAACAGTTTCTGTGAAATGAAAGCATTGTACATTCCACTTCATTAGACTAGAAGTGTGCCAATAATGAAATTGAGTGTATATGGTTTCTTGTTGTTGATTTACTTAGTTTGTTCTTTGTCTAATCCAGATACATTTAATTGTATATGTTAGTTAAATGAATTAATATGAATTGCTGTTGCCTGCAGTGAAAGTTTGCTATTTGATTTATCATAAAATATCAGGTTGGAATATCTGTCTTCATTAAACTACATGAATACAATATGACTAAAGGAACAGCAGTAGACTGAGTTATTTCATTTGTTTATTGTCCCCAAGTGTCACTTGGCTGGTTCTAAACACTGCAGGAAGGCCCCCCACTGTCCCTTTGTTTCTTGAAATGATCTGTGTGTGTGTGTGTGTGTGTGTGTGTTTGATCATTCACCCATGCTGTACCCAACTGTTACATAACACCGTCGCACCTGCATCTGAACAATGGGTGAGGTGAGTGTGTCTGCTACATCCATGCTTGCCTGATTGCTTTCAATACGTTCATGCATGTCAGCGCAGCTAGATATAGCTGCATCGTTTTACGCACTCAAAGGCAGATAAAAACACACATGAGTAAGCCGGTAACAAAAACATATAATATCAATATATATGTGCAGAGTGAGTGCACATAAGTGCAGAATTGCACATGCACACACTGCCCCAGGGATAGGGGATTAGGGGTGAGTACAGGGCTGGAGAGTGTCAACCACAAGCTTCATACACACACTCACAAGCTCATGCTCTGTGCACACACCTGAATCACTTTTTGTCTCTTGCTAGCTTCTTACCCTTATTTCACACATGCAACCCGCACACACACACACACACACTCCCGCACACGCACACGCACACCTGCTAGGCTGCAGGGGTCACATATGCTCTGCAGTTCTGAAATGATGAAAACTACATAACGTCTGTAATTGGTTGAGTGGCTCTATTCTCTATAACCTCAACGTGATGTTCACCTCGTGTGGGGCAACATGACCATTCAGCTCAAACTGCAGCCCAAGCAGAAAAAAGCCAGTACTTGGGAGTTACACTTCTCCAAAATGTACAAACCTCAACTAAAAGCTGTTAAATCTCGCGAGTGGAGCTGTCTGGTTCTACTGTATGACTAGAAACGAGACTTCAAAATCCCTGAGCATTCTCTACATTACGTGGGCATGGTTAGTGTTAGATTTGCATAAGGATATGTCTATGTGTGTTCTTTCATGCATTTTAGGAAATTGAGGAAAAAGTCAGTCACATTGGTCAGAATAGACCATATCTGTAACATGGAACACAGCATTACATGTAAGAGAATGCACGTGTGTGCTTATGTGGAAGACGATTCGGGTTAAAGTTGTTACCTGGCACAGTGTTTTTCATAATTATCAGTGTTAAGTTATTAATCCAAATGCTAGTTACATGCACCCTGTTCGGTTTTATGACAGAAATGAGAAATGACAAACACAGGGAAGGTGGCATTCGGTTCTGATGTATACAGCAGGTATTACCTGTCACAGGAACCAGAGGACTTCATCAAACTTAATGCAAAATTTAGTGTTGTCCAATTTTTCAAGACAGTTGTGTTTCTCTCTTGTTTTTCTATATTAAGAGCCATACCATCCTTGCCAAATACGTCTCTTTGAAATGCACTGTGAAGGTAAAAAGAGCTAGGGACTGGGGCTGACATATACTGTAAATTAATCAATCATCTGATGAAAATATATTTAATTC
Organism: Aeoliscus strigatus; assembly: GCA_901007665.1. Taxonomy (NCBI): domain Eukaryota; kingdom Metazoa; phylum Chordata; class Actinopteri; order Syngnathiformes; family Centriscidae; genus Aeoliscus; species Aeoliscus strigatus. The sequence goes on along the minus strand of CAAKHB010007633.1, from coordinate 35,522 downwards.
ATTATAATGCTGTTTCAGAAACCACATTTAAGGGAGAACTTGCAATACTGGCGGTATCTCCAATACAATACAAAAAAATCAGTTCTATTTAGAGAATGAATGTGAACTAGACACTAGTTTCTCAATCTGAACCTCTGTGTGTTAGAAGTCACAGACAGTGCAAAAGTAATTTGGGGGGAAGGGTGTGTCCGAGCCTCTGTGAAGCAGATAATGTCCATCACTGGGGCAGTGAGGATGGCACAGCTTTGCTCACCTTCCTGTGTACATCAGTTAGAGATGAGAGAATGAACCCCCCATGAGATTGTTGGAGGGACATATTGTATTCCAGGTGTGAAACCTACTGAACAGGAAACTACAGGTCTATTTTGGAGCTGGGGTATCTCCAACCTGCCCAGCTGTTCGTGGCAAGGAAAACAAAGCAGGATGGGTTTGCCTCTACTTCCATCAGTAACTCAAACATGCTCATGTCATAAAGCTATTAGAGAGACCGTAAACACATCAGTGCGATCTGATCTGATGTTGACACCATACATCAGTGAGACTGATAATCCTCATGAGAACATGTCAGTGGTTCTGTAGTATACATGGCAGGGTGGTAGGGTGCTGTTCTTGTGGTTAAAACATGACACTATCAAAATCATTCATCAGGCTAAAAATAAAGGTGTATCACACCACACATCGATAGTAGTATTGTAGTATTAGTATTGGCAGAGTTATTTTGTAACATGTCAAAATCTATTCTAAGAACTGTTTTGCAGTTCATATAACTGTTGTGGAGTTACATAAAGTATTTCTGTTTAAGGTAACAATCACTTTTTCAATCTAAGTGAGAGAAAATAATTTTTTGTGATAAAATACAACAAAAGTAATAAAGATGTTTTAAAAGTTAATTACATTTAATTACAATTACATTTCAAAAGATGTGTATCACCTTACTAATTGCAGGACATGACTGCGTCGCAAAAATTAAAAGCGCATATCCTCATGTTTATAGGTAATGAGGCTTGTTTGAGTGTTGAAACCAGATAAACTACATTTGTGATGCACTTTGTTCTGTTTACATTGCCCTTGTCCTCACACATACATGCACACTACTACATTACCACCAACAGAAAACTATTTTAAACAAAAAGGGACTGAAATGTCCAACATTCCAAATTGTGTTTTGCTGTAGCTTGCTTCTGTTGAAATACACACACTATTAGCAGAATATGTTATTCATCCCGGAGCAATGATAAACTACTTTTCTGGACTTAACTTGCAGCAATGACATTGTTCAACTGAAATCCGTCCATTCATCATCAAGACAACAACAATACAGTTCCGTCTGCTTCTGGTTAAGCCCTCGGAAAGTGTGAACGGAAAAGCAAATAGACATACGGGGCCACTGGAATATGTGCTGAAATACATGTGTTTGACATGTTTTAACACTGTATCCACAAAAGTATAGTACATTATGTGGCATATTATGTTTGAATAAATGAAGATGATTAATTATCTCATATTTAGTGATGGAGAGAAAATGTGCTCAGCCAATGGAAATTCTAATGAAAGTACCTAAAGAATGTTTGAATAAATGTTTGTTTTCTAGGTGTAGCATTGAACACAATCTGCTGTCAACCCATTTGAGGGTGCTCTTATTCTTGCCGCAAACTGAAAATCACTGTGTTTCCTAATATATGAGGTTGCTAGGTTGACTGACATGGGGGGTGAGGCGAGTCACGGTTTTGATCCCCGACAGAATGAGGGCAGCCTAGAGTACTGCTGTGCTGCTTGTGATTATATTATTTGTGAGAATGCAGAAAATGTGACTATCTGACAATATTAAATGCAGATATCATGTGCCTCTTACTTAATGAGAGCGGTCCTGGGCGTGTCTTGCTGTATGTGTTTCTCCACACTTTGAGGAACACTGCACGACAGACAGCCAGAAGACGGAATTGAGGAGGATGGAGGAATGGCAGAGGCATGGAGGGATGAGGGGTGGTCAGAGAGTGAGGGGGGAATCTGACTTAATGGCTTCTGGCTCGGTGGCTTCTTGCAGTTTTGTGGAAGTCGGAGGGACCTGACAGGTTGGATGAGGATGTGGTTGCTCCGACGACTGGTCACCTTGCCAACAGGCCCTGTACCAGCCCTCTTGAAGGTTTGCTCTGAGCTGGAAACAAAATCACACATTGTTAAGGAAAGTCCTTATGAGTGTTTAATGATTTAATGATATGTGTATTCCTATAGAAATTAGCAAATGAGAAATATTTTGCAACATAATAAATTATCTGCAAAAATAGACACATCATACTACCAAATATTACAACATTTGGGAGTCATTAATTTATTAATTCAGGAGTGTATGTGTCTGTGTACACACACTCTACTATTTTGGCCACCTGTTTACACATGGGGAGGGGATAAATAGACGGACACTTTTCAATATAAGTGCTACAGTAAAACACTGCCACCACCACCAATGACCTGGCAATGTGACAATATAAAAAAAAACCCACAACTAAGTATGATTAGAATTTTTGTTATGAAATATTATGAGCTTCATAAAAGTAGAATTCATGGCACTGTGTACATTTTGTTTATTATGTTTTATAATGTTCTTATATCTGAATGATATAATAATAACTCAATGTATCCTCTAAAATTTGCTTGTAAAACATTTAAAAAAAATGCTGAAAAAGCTTCTTGCTGGATTTATGTTGATCCTGGATTATAAAAATAGATCATAAAAACATACCAATAAAGATTCAGGTTTCTGACCTTTAGCAAATGGTGTGTACAGTGAGTATAAACATGCTAATTCAGATTAATGATGCTATTCTAAGTGAGAAAAATGCAAGTAAAGCACCTTCAGCATTTCTATGAATATTTGAATCCTCCTTTCTGTAGCCTATTTATCAGTTTCTTAACAAATTCAACGTGTCTGGTAATTATACAGACAGAATTCGGCAGAGCCAAAAAAATTGAAATAGCCAGCATGCATAGACAACGGCACAGCCAGAAATATGTCACATGATTGTGGTATAATGTCAAGTGACTGTGGTATTCAAGTAGTGTGACCCTTTAGGCAAAGTGATGCGACAACCGCTTGAGCTTTGACCCCATTACAACGTCGGAGCACTTTCCAAACTCTGATAACGAGGAATCCTGAACAGGTGTTTTTTTTCTGCCATATTGGCAAGCGATACTCAACACTTACTCCAACGCTCCAATGCTGGGCAACACAACTATCACAAGTTTTTACAGTTAGTGGCCCACAGAGGTCAACATACTTTTTCAGTTATCCACAAAATAAGTACAATGAAAATGGATCAGGCTACAGTATTGTGCAGTGACTGTTGGCAGCAGGGATTATTTTACTTTGTTCTACAGTGTAAGATATCGTCAGGTCTATGCGATCCTCATAACGTTAAATCACATAAAGACTCAGGTAACTTTATCAACCATAGTGCAGAACAGTATTTAGCCCTGAAGTGGAAAGTGGGTCAGTGGATCAAGTGAAACATGAGGTCTGATGTTTCGCTCTCACTCTGTTCATCGTCTGTGCTGTGGCTGAGAAGATGACAGAGTATTGTCCAGTTCCCACCTTCACCAGTAGATATGACACACAATTACAATAATCCTCCTAGTGACCTCTGGTGACCCACCGCATTGGTTAAAACAGCGTAAACATTTGGCAAGAAGACTAAAGCTGTTGGGAATGAGAAGTATGCTGAAACATGCGTAGAAGTGCATACATGTGCACGCAAACTAGGAGCACATGTGCGTGTGTGCACACAAACTCACACATCACTAACATGAGAGAGACAGACCTTTGTTCTGAGCAGTGTGATTGTCAGAAGAAAAAAACAACATGGCAATGAGAGGATTAGAAGGCTCTTGTGAAATTCTAAGTGTTGTTGGAAGAGCAGCTGGTTTTACTGCCAAGAAACAATAGCTGACATTGTGGTAACAAACTTTGAATTGCCATTAAACTGAACTGTGTTGTCTGCTGTCCAGTACATGTAAAGATACACACCTCTGGCACACAGTTTGCAGTTTAAAACACATGTACACCTAAAAACATATATGAGTTGAGCAGGATGAGCAAACAACGGGTGACAAACATTATGTAAGGCAGTATGTGACTCAGCTGTCTCCTCCCACGGTACCAAACACAATTACATGATGATAAACATGCATAGACAGGAACTGTCAGACAAACGTTGCTGTCAGTTCACTCACTATGTGTGTACTTGCACACGTGAGAGTGTGTGATGATTTGCATTCTTATTTGTTGTACGCATGGTTAAAGTGTGTATGGGAAAATATAATATGCCTGGAGCAAATTGCCTGAGAAATTAAAAAAGGTTGGATAAAATGAAGATGAAGATCAGTCTTTAGCACGTTGTGTGTGCAGGCAGTGTCCTGAAATACAGCCAAAAGCCACAAAGCCACGCGCTAATATGTTTTCAAGCAGGTCATAATTTGCAGGGTGATGTTTAAACTTTGTCCTCACCTGCCATTACAGCCAACACTTGTACTGGGCACAGTGGTGGGTTCCATGGTTATATTACTGCTGCACCCCTGTGCTGCTGGCTGGTGTGGCCAATCCTTCTTCTGGCCACGCCTCCTAGATTTGATCTAAAAAAGACGGATGTAGTGATACGGAGCTTCCATACATAAGATAAGACAGTTCGACAGATCTATCTGAACCTAGACCAGAAAACTGGCTTTGTTAATCACAGCTCTGTAAATCCGTAAATCTGTTTTGTCAGCCAGCATCAACAAAGAACGGCTGAGGAGAGGTGTTTATCCAAATGTATGTGTGTGTATGTTCCTGGATACTCATCAGATACCTCTTAAATTAACTTTGAAATTGATTATTTTGGACTGATGTCAAAGAAATTCGGTTGAATGAGGGGATAATAATGATAATGTGAAATTCTCTTGGGTGATAAAATAATACACTTCTTTACCCCAAACAAGCTTGGCTTGCTTGTGTCATTATGGAAAGATGCTTACTCTATTTCCTTCCTCAGCCTCTTGGTGAATGAATGAATTCACAAGGTAAAATAACAAATTATTTGTTGTGGTATGCTTTTCAATGGAATACAAATTTTGATTAATATAAATCCCTCAGTCTATTACTGTGAATATTGTACTCGGTTCATTGAAGTAATGGAAATCGATCAATTTCACTGAATCACAATAAGAAGTACTTTATTCATCCCAGAGGGAAATTACTATGTTACAACATACAACACAAGGAAGGTGCAATAACAAAGTGAACTAATGTACAAATGAACAAATGCGCTTAGTTTATTGTAGATCAGAGTTTTATGTTGTGAAGTGTTATGGAGTAATAACAGTTTCACAGAAATGGTTTCAAGAGTTATTGTGCTAATAAATCAAGTTTTACCTGAACTTTTGTTAATGAAGCTGAGGTGCGGCTCCGTAATACTCGTCCAGGTGCAGGGGGTCTGGGTGTAGTTTGTGATACCTCATCTTCAGCACTCTGCCATCTTTTTGAATCGAACAGATACTTCTGAGCCAGATGCAACACCCGGGTAAATACGCTTTTAGTCCGAGTGACTGTGGATGAAGAACAGTATTGCAAGTCCTCCTTTAATTTAATCAACATCTGTTCACTTATTTAAATCAGTTTCAGGCCCCTCAATTTGATTTGCCTGTGTGCGTGTGTGTGTGTGTGTGTGTGTAAATATGTCCTTGTTATACAGAAATGAATGTTATCAGTGGCTCCCCATATTTACTCAGGGGGTTGAATCTGCCTGCGTAGGCAAGCTGTGAATACAAAGACCCACTTATACCAAGTGCTGTCTGTGATTGTGTGCATGCACGCTCATATATACAAGCACAGACACAGATAGTTGGGCTGTATTTTTTGCTTAATATCGCAGGGAAGACAGTCTATTACTTTGCATTGCCTGCTAAAAGGAAACACAGATCTTCTATATCTCACACTCAAATCTTTGCAACATGTGTGCTGATTGTACGACAGAGCTACACGTTCCCTGGGTAAATTTATTCTGATGAATGTCTTCAAGTCTTTAAGCTATGAGGTAGCAGTGTTCTGATTAATTAATTTCATACTAATATTTGGGAGATGATGAGAGGAATCGACACAAGATAGATGTGTATTTTGGCATGATATGAGTTATTTTGGACATCATGTGACTTAAATTGATGGCATAATATAAAACAGGAGAAACACATATTAGCTGTGTCTGGCGTAGATTGGTTAGAGGCCTGCTGTAGTCACAGATTTCAGCCAATACATACCTTTCTCAGCTCTCTTTTCACCCTCTGACACTGCTGATACAGGGTCCACTTTCTCTTCTTGGTTGGGCGGGCTGACCTTTTCACAATGTTCTGCAGGATAGAAACAACTAATTTAATTTGTGTGGTTTGCAGAATGACATAGGTGCCACACATCCCAGATACCTACTGAGCTTGAAATCTGTTACAAGCAACAGGCTTACACAATGAGAAAACAAGAAAAGGCTTGATGGTGGTGCCAATCAGACATGGACATACTTACATACAACATACATAGATAGAACATGAAAATGATTGCCAGTGACAATTGCCCACTCCTCTGTTTCACCACTTTTCTTGTTTTTCTTCGTGGCTCACAACTTCGTTGTGACTCCCTGTTGCTGCTCAGGCAACCACACTGTGAACCACAATGACTTTAAGATTGCTGACTCAGGATGATAATTTGTGTAATGTGTAATGTGAGCAGTTCCGTGTCCTGATTACACCAAAGCACGTCAAGTGTGTACTCATTTTTACTTTCTCTTGGTAATGTGTGGTTACATCAGAGCCTCAGCTGGTTGTCTTGCAGACTATGGTCCACAGCAAGGGCTGAGAGCTAGGTGATATATAAAATTTGGAAGCATCAGTTTTATTGCACAATGTGTAAAATGCATTGGTTTAATATGCACAAAAAGGCGGTATTAAGTCAAACAGTTAAGTCCAAAATCAGTAAAATGATTTAGTCCTGTGTTTGGAGATGGAAAAACCAATAAAACATTCTTCAAATCAAAAATTGGAAAACATCCTTTTTTCCACTTTCCACATACCCTCTTCCCCAAAGTGAGGCTGAAATGAAAGTCTGTGTTTGTACAATTATTGATTCCTATGTCTCTTATACAATCCCCTATGAATTTCTATTGAGAGATCAATAAAAGTATCTATCTCTCTGTCAGAGACAGACACTGTTGTCAGACAACAGAGTTAAAACAAACATACACAAACACAAGCGAAAAAGGCCACTGTCAGACAGCAAGAACCAATGATAGAGTGGAATATCTGCCTAATACAAGGTTTCTGCAGTCCTGAGTAGAGACCTTTGATGTTGAAGCAACTCCATTTCCCACACACACCCTCCCTACTTTTAACTCACGTTTTCTCCCTCTCTCACTGTCCTGCTCCAAATCTAAGTTCTCTCATTCACTATCAGATACTGGAAAAAGGAGAGGTTCTCTGGCACTACTGCTTGTTAACTTCAAAACACTGACATGTTACAGCATGTCTCATGTTAGCCAGAGTGAGACCCAGTGAGTGAGAGCACGTGGCACTCACTCACTATAAAATACTAAATACATTATAGTGGATGGATGCATAAAAAGACCAGACAATGATCATTCTTATTTCCAATAATTCAGT
>CAAKHB010007633.1:0-27752 GCA_901007665.1 Aeoliscus strigatus | reverse complement strand
ATACAGTCATTTTATGGACTAACATGACTGCCTTAGAAATGAGAAGGTCAAACTACTAGTACTATGCTTATCAATGTTTGCATAAAGCTTAAATATTCTTGTTAGCACACACACATGCAAAAAGATGCATTTAGACTGGTGAGCTCACCTCCACAGTTTCTGCATGACTCAGGATTGTAATGAGATGGTCTGAATGACAAGTTTATTGCACACCTGTCCTGCTTCTACTTCTACTACTGGAGCTACAGTGACTGGTGAAACAAGTACTGTGAGAATAAGGGGGTCAACCACCTGCTAGAACTGCTTTAATATCCAGGGGCAATGATTTTACAAGTCTCTGGAACTCTGGAGGAGGGATGGAAGTCCACTCTTCCAAGACACAGAACATCCGAAAAGTATGTAGGCTGGATCATCATCAGTGATGCCCATGACACCGTCCAGATGGCAAAAAGCCAGCAGCACTGCAGAGCAAGAGACAAAGGCCTCACCACCAAGCAGCTCCGTCACATACCTGCAGAGGTGAATCCAATTTAATTGTCCTTGAAAATAACCTAATATTAATTAATTTTAGGATTACACACATGACAGTAGTTTATTTCATTAAAATGGACAGGTGTTTATTTGAGTTTACCTGCATAATTAAAGCAGGTCCTCCAGCCTCTGCAGTTTCCCCGACTCAGCTTAATGACCAATCTGTGGTTGTTCTGCTCTGTGTTTGCTGCGCTGTCAGTACTGATGGTGGATATCTCGTTTTCAATCACCCAGTCATTTGCTACCTTGAACTGTTTGGCACATTTATCAGCCAAGTGCCAGTTTTCTGTTTTCATGACAGTCAGTGCAAATGAGTTGAGGTTCCTCTCACCATCAATAAAGTATCCAGACACCCCCAAATAGCTGTGGTTGATGATGGGTGATGGATGATGGGTCATTGGATGCAGTTTGCAGCACCTCTGTTAACCCGTCGTCTTCCACTGTTGGTCAAAGACTCACTCATATGCGGGGTGTTCTTGAATTTAGTTCGAGAAAGAGCTATGCTCTAAATTGCTAACGCCTCTGCTGCTAACATTAGCTGTGGCTGCACTAACGACTGGGTGCTTTGCGTTGATGTAGGCTAAAGATGAGCTGCTTCGTGGTAAACTTTCTTACAAAGAAGGCATTTCACTCTACCTTTGTCAATGGGACAGTCGGGAGGTAAATTTGCCATTCATTGGACCGAAACCTCTCACGTGTTCCTCCACTTTCCCGTCCCCTGTCTGCTACTCACCTTGCCCTCCTAACAACAATGGGAGCCTGAATAGATACAGATAGATAGATACGTTAATTTATCTTTCCACCCCCACCAACGCAACCACAAAACGTTAAATGCACACATAGAAGGATTTTTATAAAAAGGCAACTCACATACAGAAACAGTAAAGTTAGAGATAGATTAACACGATTAAAAAATATAACTGGAAATTAACGTGATAATTTGACACTCCTCAAAAACATTCTGCTGCTTTGAAAGTCCCAATTAGCACAGCAGCCTTCACCATCTGTTAATGAAAGAAATTCAGAACCACCAAGGATCTCATTTATACTGGTAAAACCGTACGTGGAAATGCCACTTAAAGTGTATGTCCACATGTAGGTATGTCTGTTCTGCCATTTGTGATTCAATTGGGACAATGCTATAATAATTTTGTAGTTTTACTATTTTCAGACATAGTTAACATATGATGATGTAGTATGGTTTGGTTAAAGCAAGAAGAATACCCTGTAGAGTCAAACTCATAAATGCACACATTAGGATATGAGTTGCAGTGACCTCTGGAGTTTGTCTGACTCAGGGGTCTAATGAGAGGGTATGAATGACAGTGTGGGTGTTTTATTGCACACTCTTTCTCTTCCTGTCTCTCTTTCTCTCAAAGTCAGTTTCAGATGACAAAGTACTCTGCTGATTGCTCAGTGTCCAGGAATTAATACTGATGACACAGTCTTTTCAAAGTTGTGTTTTGGTGTGTCAAAAGCGTCTGCTGTCCTTTGCAAGTTGTCCGAGCACACCTGTAGCAGGGATCAAATAAACTCTAATACCAGGGTGCAGTCATTAGACCCTTTAGTCTATGACCTCACAGAAAAAGCTAAATAATAGCTTTCAAGTGCTGATCATGTATTGCAGTGTTTAAAAAGACCTTAGCAACACTAAAAGATACTGAAGAAATATATGGCTGGGAGGGACATAGAAAAAAATCCAGTTTGGCCTCAGGTCAAAGCCCATGATATTGGGCAACCCCATGTCTCTGATTGGACAGAAGACTTCTGATTAAGGTTTTATAGTGTTTATAACGGGGTTTCCCCTTGTGTGAATTAGCAAAAGAGACAAAGTGAGTTTAAGTGCCTTAATAACCCTTGAAGATATCCCATCTAGTGCATTTTGCACCTGGTAGGGTCTCCCAAGGCAGATTGGTTCTAGGTCCAATGAAGTGTGGTTCAGAAGACCCTAAATGACAAGGAAAAACAAGAGTGTGAGTGCACGGTCAGGAAGATTACCGGGGCTCCTTTGTATCAAAAGGAGCCAATTGAGGTGGTTCAGGCATCTGGTAAGGATGCCTCCCGGATGGTAGAAGAAAGAGAAAGAAAGCGTAAGAAGACAACAACAAACTGGTCATACATGCACAGTGTAGTCTACATAGGTGCAGACCACATTCACAAGGCAAAAGGGGTATAAACTCCTCTTGACACACAAGGAGGAGGGCAGAAGCTCCTGACCTCCAGCCAAAACAGGGAAATGCCAACTTAAACCATCTGCGAGCTGTAGCCTGTTAAAGAAACACAGCTAATTAGTTATAGCCTGCTGCAGCAGGTCTATTTAGAGAGATGAGGAGCTGGGGGACTGACTGTGATGACAGAGGGTCCACAGATGCAGGTGGGACATCACAGACCTGCTTTAAAGGATTGGCTAGTGTAAACAGCGGAACTTGTGTGTGTACCAAAGTCTGTTGTATCATTCAAATCAGAAATATGGATCTCATCATACATGACAAACGATTGTGACATTGCTGGCTGCTGGATATTAAAAATAATCCTAAAGTTCTCGTTTTTTTCTTTTTAACATTACATCTGAGGGGAATTCCACCCTAGAACCTGTTGGGTGGAATCCAGTTCATCCAGGTGCTGACAAAAGTAGACTGGAAGTGGAGATTTTATCATTCTAGCTCATTACAAACATCTAAACTGTTTGTAGCCCAGAGCAGCCATCCATCACTACCCACAACCACATTCCTCACATATGAGATGTTAAAATTGTGAACTTCCAAGCATGTTGTGTTGATGAACAATATTTGTAAGATTAGGATTAAAGGTCCTGGGTTCAATTTCTCAAAGATACTTAAAATAACATCAAATCAAATATTTAAAGCATGAAGTGGAGTCAGTAGTTTAGGATGTGCATGAGTGTCGATAATGTGTGTAAATGTTGTAAAATGCAAACTGAACTAAACCTAGTCCAACATAACTAAAGCCAAATGTGGTATACCTGTGGAGGCCAAGTCAGAAAGAGAGACTAAGCCCCTTTGACTAAGGGGGTTACATAACCCCCTCACTGTCAACACAGGTGTCAGACATTACTCCAATCAAGGAGCTGCACTTACAGGCACAGGCTCAGGCTGACAACATCAAACATCTCAAACAGACACAAAATATATTGCAATGAATTAAGAACCAATTTACTTAGCATGTATTAACAACGACTGAAGGGGAAACGCAAGTCAGGAGAACAGAAGTAATACAGGACAAATACAAAATACACATTGTGAGAGAGAGGAGGGGAATAGCTGTCTCCAAAATGAAAGACAGTCTAGAGGGATGCTAAAATCCAAGAGATGAGGAAATAACAACAACACAAAACAACAAAAAGTCAAGCCAAAGTGTTTTCATATGGATATGTGGTCGTGTGCACACATTTTTAATATCCTCTTTGAAGTTCCCAACCAAAGCTCTGGCCATTAATCATATTCTGTAATCCTTTAATTCACTCATATAGATAAGCTAATTCATATACCAGAGTTCATAATATCGTTCTAAGAGGATAAAATGTCTCGACACAAGAGATAAAAATGCAACTATTCACCTCATGAGTGTCATCTTTTCAGCAATGCTCAGAAATGGGAAAACAATGTACAGGCACCAAGCAAGAACGAGATCTGTTCAGCCGCAATAATGGGGTAAACCTGAAGTCATCTGAATCTAACGGGTGTTTGCAACTCCTGCACTAACTCGACAAATATTCAGACCATAGAATCATTAATAATTAATAATTAGAGTTAATCATTTGAAATATGTAATATCCATGTCCTTGTCCTTGTCCCAGTCATGTAGCACAATCACACTTACAAGGGATTACAAACAAATACTATGGTTTGTATTATTCTGTAGTAGTTGAAACATTTAAGAGATTATATATTTTTAAGCAGTGAGCAGAGAGCAGATAAATCATCCCTGCTGTTTTGTCTGTTCATGTGTGTATGACACTGACAGATAGCAAAAGCTTATGGTTTTATTTGGTGGTATGGAATACACATAATACCTCAAGACAAAACAAGCACACGCACAGATCCCACACAAAACAAAAAGTCCCTTCAGTGAGTTGGTAAATCAGTGGCTTAAGAACCAAGTCCAAAGGCATGGGAAGGAGAATCAAATGAGCAGACAAGGAGTGTGGGAAGAGGAAGGGAGGAAGAAACAATAAAAGCAAAGAAAACGTTAACAATGTGTTAAATGAGAAAGGGGAGCCAGGGGAAGAGGACAATACAGTCAAGTGTGGGTATTTTTAGAACATAAAATTAAACAATCACAAATTTCATGACTAAATGCAGTGTTTCCAAGTTATTGTCACACAAATGAGGAAAAACTGACAATATCTACAGTTGTTAGATGATGGCTTTCAGGCTGTCCAATTTCAATTTACCATGAAATCACAGTTGCTTAATGTGTTTTTGGAAAAAAGCAGTATAAGATGCAGTAATATTACAAGGGAAGGTAATTTTGGATTCGGATTCTTGTTTTTAAACCCGGTGACATGCCTTAAACATAAACAAGCTGTTTCCATGGCTGCCATGTGCCTGTGTTTTGATCATGTGACTAGAGTGCGAATGGGAAAGCTGCAGACATGTGGACTAACTTACGGAGGAGAGAAGTAAAACAGCTGAGTGTAGCATTTGTGAAATGAGTGTCTCAAAGGGTAGCAGCAAAGCTGGACTTCATATAACATCTACAGAAGCATCACGGAAAGGAGTACAGAGACTTTCTACAGTCGAGTGCGTAAAGCAAACCGTGGCAACCATGGTTGCAGGAAACACTACAGATGAGTGCAAAACTTGCTCCAGAGACCACCAAGGCCAAGATGATAACAGAGAAAATAGTTGAGTTCACTTTGCGAGATGACCAGCCACTTCGTGAAGTGGAAAATGTGGGTTTTCGAGCTTTGGTACAACATTTGGATCTGTGCTATCAGCTAGCAAACCGGCACTGCATCTCTGATACACTAATCCCACTGAAGTACAAACAGGTGAGTGAGTTAATCTCTAAATGATTGTAAATTTCAACTGTGGTTAGTTTAACAATTGACATTTGGAGCTCGGACGTGTGTCCAGTGTCCTTACTCAGTCTGACAGCACAGTGGCTTGTGTCCTACTTTGCAGAAAGCTGTGCTGCAAGACAAGCACTTCTGTGGTTCACACACAGGAGATGCAATAGCTCCAGCAACAGAGGAGATACTGAATTCATGGAAAATTGAGAAGGGCAATGTGAGTGTGAGTCAATGTAATCTTACGTGACACTGCTAGTAATATGATAAAAGCAATGGATCGTTTAGGAGCTGCCAGTTTGGGACGCTTCTTACACACCCTGCAACTAGCTGTGAATGAGGTGATGCTGTCGCAGCTTAGTGTGAGTGACGCGGTGGCTGACGGCAGAAAAATTGTGGGTCGTGCCCCTCATGTTGCAAGGCAAGGCAAGGCAAGTTTAAAACTTGTAGGACCCCTAAAATGTAAAGGGTATCGAGTATTTTCAAGGTTCAAGTTCATGCAGCTACCATGTATTATTGTTTTCAGTGAACATCATACTTGAGTAAATAGTAGAATAATGTTCATTTTAATATTTAGATTTACCTACAGTTCAGCATTAGAAGTTGCATGCAAAAGAAGACAGACACTAGTTTGCCTCAGGTGTAAATCAGCTCACCAAGTTGCACTTTTAGACTTCTTTCTTTTGCACTTCTTGTTGTGTTTACCAATGCTGTGTGCAAAGCTACATGAGCTTTAAGTTTGAATAAATACACAGCGCTGAAGTTGTTTCACGCATGACGTAAAGATGTAAATGGAAAACAAAAACAAAAAGCATGGAAAAAAACAGTCACAGAGAAGACAGGCATAATGGAGCAGGCTTGTTCTCCCCCAATCCCCTGTGACCTGTGCGTTGTGACCCCTACCACACCCAGTCATTCACAGCCTGTCTCTTAATGCACCTTAAAGTTGGCTGCAATGTCAAAGTTCATTCCCAGATGGCAAAGGTCCATGAGGGACTCAAGAGGCACACAGAAACTATGGAGAGACAGACACAGAGTGGGAATACAGAAAAGAACCAATGTAGGTATCTCTGCAGTGCCAAAGCTCTAATTATACTTTGATGAAAAGACAATGATGAGCAATCTAAGCAGTTTGAAGTCATTAATTTCAATTCAATGACTTTAATATCCTGCTGTGCCACTTCATGGTGGTAACACAAAAAATGACAGCTAAAAGAGGTTTGGATAGCTGACATCAATTCTGTAACAATACATGTATGTTGCATTAAAATGTTATTTTTGTTTATAGTATCCAAACATATTAATATTTTAAAAATCTACTCAGTTTCCATGATTTCTTCTGATTTATTTTCCTCAGCATGTACAACTATATGTCTTCAGAGTTATCCACTTACCCATTTAATTCTTCAGAATTGTAATGCAATTGCAAAAAAAGGAAGGGTGACCTACATTTAGGTTTATGCATATCATAACATGGTAACATACCCCACCAAATATTTGTGAACATTAATTATGGAGTTTTCACCTCTCCTGATTATACCTGAGAGCACAATTGTAGATTACAGTGTGCTCTAATACAAACAACGCAAAAGAGATTTACTCTCTAAATGACACACACCCACATGGCATATGCAAACACACAAACGGGAAGACCTTCAGGGTCTAAACAACCAGGTTAGTGCTCAGGGGGTCACCAGGATCCCCCCCCTCTTCTACCTTCAGCATGCAATACCATCATCCAATACTTTTATACACATACAACTCATTTTGTCTAATGAAGTTATTATGAAATATTCACACACCAGCTGCCTGGTAATTTAATGAGAAGAAATGAGGACAGAAGCACAGTTTTCCTCAAGAAATGAACCTGTCAAAATTTCTCACATCTTGTGTTTAAACGCCTGTTTACACATGAACACTCATGCTTTGATGTGTACAGGAAGACAAATTAAAAACCTTTTCTTATGGAAAGTGGAAAATAAAACAACAATGATGCTCATTACCTAAGTCATTGAGCAATACATTAATTTTCCTAAATTACTGCCAGGTAGAAAAAGTAACATCATTTGACAGAAAACATGGACACACAATGTATGCCAATAGTAACAACAGAAAGGCATCTTGGACACAGGCTCACTTCCAACAAATGTGAAACAAACCTTAACAAAGAACAAAGATTACTCAAAAGCAGGTCCAACTGTATGGCATAGGTAGGCCAAGAGCCCATGGCTAATCCATCTTTATCCAGGTTAGAGGTGAAATTCTTGAGAGACTAATAGACATAATCTGGAAACAGGATTATAGCCTCTGGCCATAAAACCACAATAACGATGACTCCAATTTTCTCTATCAACCTCAAGTCTATGACTTCCCACCAGGGATGTCATGATGTCAGATTTTCCCAAAAAAACGAATCAGGTCAATGTCTCTGACAGAAAATATTTATGGAAGATTTGATGAACTATATGTACATGGAAATATAAATGCCGTACAATCATGACATCCATGCAGTTTGAATTGATGAACTGCATGACCCCCTATTCTCTCCCCCCTCCCTCTGTGTTCTGCCTGCTTGCTCTGCCCCCTCCTGCATCGAAGAAAGTTTATTCAAATTGCGAACATTCTTTTAACTCATGGTGACATTGTGCGTGGAGAACATTTTATTTTTTATTTTAGTTTTGAGGTTAAGCATGAAAAATGCAGACATTCTATTCTTGATGAAGCACACACACACACAAACACCATCTACTGCAGGGTTCGCTTGTGCCAGTAACAGATTGTGGGAATGTTGAGAACAAGGTAATTAAATAAAGATTTCTGAGTGTATCTGAGACAGTTATCAAATACATATTATTTTACTCTATTACTCTATTATTCTACTTTAGGCACATTTGACAGGACTTCACTGGTTAAAAACAAACAAAAAAATACCCTGAAATAATACTATGGAAATACAGAATTCTTCACATTAGCATTATATACAAACTGTGTGAATGGCAGTGTCTGCAGGAGGTCATTTAGGGACAATAAGTATAATGAATGCTGAGTCACTGTGCAACAGGCAGACAGGAAGAAAACAGTGAAGGTATCATGGGAGCCTGAAGAGAACAGACTCTGGCATCTGCTACAATGCCAGAAGAGTCAAGGGAAAAAAGAAGACTAAGAGAGTTGAGGGGAAGGGACAAGAGAGGACAGGCAAGAATAGGCGAGAACAGGCGAGGCAAGGCGAGGAGAGGAGGCACATTAGGAGTGGAGGTGGAAGTGTAAGCTATGAAAAAATACAGAAAACAGGAAACAAATTTAGTACATCGCAGAACAGGACAAGGCTAAAACTTATTAACATCTTCTCACCTCTCTGTCTTATTGACATTTTTTCAGTCACTTTGAATCTGTTATTTAACACTGAAGCGGACTGACGGACAGTCCCAAGAAAATCTACAAACAAAGCTAAAAGGCGCAATATCCTTCACAACACCTAATCTTAAACTGTGTAAAATCGGAAACGTCCTGATACACTGTCATTTACATTTTCCACTTGCAAGCATTCTGATCAAAGTGTTATTTTATCTGAATTGTACAATATGGACCTTACAAATTAGTCATGCATTCTCTGCATTTATGGACTTGAAGCAAAACTATATTGTACCATTCTTACATGTTCACTTGTTCTACTCCTCCAAAGAAAATCATTCAGTAGCATGGATCTGATAATCAAGACCTTATCACTCCTTTAGAAGCGACAGGAAGAGTGAATGGAGCTCATTTCTCCCTGCAGACAGGTAAGCTAGACAGGCTGACAGGACAACAAATAACGATGACTCATCCTGAGTCAGAATCAGAACAGATGCGCACATACACATACACAGTAGCTTTTGTGGCTTGCATTTTTATAAAAGGATAATATTCTCCCGTGGTCCTTTTTTTTCTTTCCAAATTTGCCTTCACATTCATTCTATCCCACACAGGCCATTAAAAAAACGTTCCCTTTTCCTTCCCACCTGCCTTGACATAAGAAGCCCCGAAGCCACTAACCTGTGACTCACCCTTGTAGTCCGAGTACGTCTGTTAGAACACATGCAGGCATATGTGCTCACACACAGGAGTGTGCATCAGGGCAACATTCCAATGTGTCTGTCTTTTGTGACCATAAGACTCCAGTGTGGTGAGGGGTTTACAGATCTTGTCAAGCTGATACCTGAACAACCTTCAAAAGGAAGAGGCTCCTTTGATCTGGCAAGTTATTAGACACACATGCACAGACACAAGAAGCCTGTTATATGAGAATTGTTATCAGTCTTGGATAATGTCCACCAATGCTGCACCTGAAGAAAGGACACTTTTTCAAGGCCAAAAGAAGAGGAATGAAAAGGAATGAAAAATGACATGTTGTGGAGTTTGAAAAGCAAAAACACTACTATTTCCTACGTTCTGAGAATGACTAAAGGCATAGATGTCCACTGAATTGTAAGGTATCAACTTTAAAAATCCCCCAGTTGTGCAAATTTTAATTTAAGTGATCTGTGCATGTGGGTGTGCTGCATCCATTTGAGTGTGAGTTTACCTCTTGGGGTTGAGAGGGGTGGGTTTCATTATTTTTGTATGTTGTATTTAGTGTTGCATTTACACTGTGTGAAAGGTGCTATATAAATACATTTTGATTTGATTTGATTGTTGATAGTGTTTGTTGGGAATGGGAAGGTGAACAAACAATGAATGTCAGTTTCACTAGGATTGTTTCCTTGAATATAATCACTTTGTGACATCCCTATGCACCACTGCAGGTTAAGTGAGGTGGGTTCAAATGACGAACCATTGTACGAGCAACTCTACAGAGTGATCCCCAGTGGCCGTCGGCATTATGAGCTGCTGCTTGAGATCAATATCTTTTGTGCACTTATGTGTTGTGTACGGTTTCAATTGGTTACCTGCTTTTATTCCTCTGTGGGCATCGTCCAGCAGTAGACTGTTGATGCACTTAAGCTCCCAGGCTTGAACCTCTGTATTCCACAAGGCAGGTACCAACACAGAGTACCTGGCCCTGTGAATGGCAGTTGGGTGGGGAGATGGAATCACAGATGAAAGAGAGTTAGGGAAAAACAGATGATGTAGTTTCTGTGTTTTCAGGCATCTGTAAAAGTTCTCAGTGAGCATGACCACATATATATTGATATCTCAGAACTCCCCATTAGTCAGTTTAGAACTGAAACAGCTTGTCAGTTAAGTGGTCAAACATCTTCAAGCAAAGTTGCAAGTCCCGTTGCCTACAATTTAACCCAAGTTTGAGTTTCATACTACCCAATTCCAGTATACTTCTGCTGTTGTTTTCCCAACGCAGGGTTTATGTTGTATGTTTCAGTACATTTCAATTACAACACAGAAAGTTACCTCAACGAGAAAACTAATGTTCAAATATTCAGCAAAACCAGATTAGGATAAAAATCCAGTGTCAAATGGGCAAGATTATGACGGGATATTTACAAGGGTTCAGACTAGGGATGCACTGATGCATATATTTTCAGTACAAATACAAGTACATTTTGGGACTCACCAATCATTGATACCTATTTGAACAGCAGTATACTGTGCCACACATGAATATATTTATAATTTTTTTATATTTATAGGATTTAAACCGTACACATTTTTGGGACAGATAGAGAAGTGTGATCCTCAGTCCGAACACATTTTGGAACTTTAAAATAGTTGAAAAAGGAGAAAGAAATGAAGCAAAGACAAAAAAGGGCTTCCCTGTCAGTGTGACATAAAGAAATGATGTGTTTTCCCCTCCAGCTGAATGAGGGTGTCAGTGTGTCAATGAGGACAAATGAATGAAAGGAAGGCGGCATAGGCGAGGACAGAGGGCACAGAAAACAAAATGAGAAGGCAGAGGAGGAGGGAAGGCCCATGGAGGTTTCTGGGAACTGACCAATGGCTGGATGGTTAAAAGAAAAAAGACAACGAAAGAGACACACAGAGATGGAAATCGTGTGTGTGTGTGTGTTTTGGAGTGAAAGAATGGTATGGACACTAGGACAATAATTAGTTAGACACAACTAGTTGAAACCCCCTTCTGATTTTTTGTCAGTGCAGGAAAGCCTGTGTACTGAATGTGAACATCCAGTCAATGGTCATTTATACTGAAATATTTTTATCTGAAAAAGGATGGCAGCCTTATGTGATGATTGATTGTCATCCTTAATGTCACACAATTCATTAGGAAGGACAAACAGCTTGTGGGGAAGAATGAGGGTATTTCTTCCAATAAAAGTGGGAGATGGGTGGAAGATTAGTTGTAATGAGACACAACATGTTCACCAGAAGCTGGGGAGTAAACAAAAGCAAAGTGTTGAAATACTATCCAAATAGACATCCACCAAGCTTGAAACTGTAATTACTAGTGATTGATGGTGATGAAGGCAACTTTGGAAGTCTGTGTAGCAACTTATGACTTATGACAGCCTTATGTAGATGGCCCATGCATGGATGAGTAGTATCTAAACCGAACAGATAGGATTATATGAGTGGATAACAACTGACAATTATACAAAGTAAAAGAGCCTTCAAAATAAAATGAAGAGTTGGGAGTTTCTATAGTTCCCTCTCTGAAAATCCCAGCCAGGATTTCAGAACTGTTATTGTGTCTCTGTCCAAAAAACAAACTTTAAGTCAGTTAGTACAACAGTGGTTGGGCAACTATAGATAACATTCAGCCCTGCACTTTTCACTTTTTTTGCAGGATACTATATCTCACCCAATTAGCATATAATCTCTCAAGGAAGTTCTTTACTCTCTGTTCTCCTATTCATCTTTCCTCTCTTTTGCCTGTTCACTTCTGTATCTCTGTCCTCCACAATATCTTGCCAGTGTAAGAAGATCCTGCCCTGGGAGACGGTCAGATACTTAATGCTGACTTCGAACCAGGCTTTCATAAAGATGCCAAGCAGGCAGCAAGGCCTTCTCAATGTGACATTATGGCAGGCTGCCCACTGAACAGTACAAGTACAAAGCAGGGCTGTCAAAACTGCCCTTGATACATAAATATATTAACTGTGTAATAGCTGCGCTTATGGCAAATGTAGCTTGAAAAAACAGCTATCGCTGCAAAAATCAAATGGTCAGTTGTCAAACTTGTCCTGGATTATCAACTTTTTTGTCAACTGACTTTACCGTGTACTATGTGTAGCAATATTTATGGTACCGTATCTACCTGGCTGCGAGAAGCCAGTTCTGCTGTACAGATTGTCATCCAAGTTAAACAAACTTAAGTTCTAACTGGGGGATCATGCGTCTATAAGTATGCAAAGAGAGTGTACCAAGTCAAACTAATGTGATGAACCTTATTTTAATATTCACCACACACCCCACACTGGCTGTATGCACAAACCCAGTGACCCTGCTGAGTTGCTATACCGACAGCTCCATGTCAACAAAAAATGTCCACCAGTAAGTGACGTTTATATTCAACATACTGACAAGCAGACAGAAGGGTCTGTGTGAAACCAGCGTGGGCTGCCATTGAAGAAACTAATTAAGCAGAAAGGATGTTTAATCCACACATGTAGGATAACAACCCCAGTAAAGAAAATGACACTCCACATTTCTT
Source organism: Aeoliscus strigatus (assembly GCA_901007665.1). NCBI lineage: Eukaryota > Metazoa > Chordata > Actinopteri > Syngnathiformes > Centriscidae > Aeoliscus > Aeoliscus strigatus. Next base: position 14,586 of record CAAKHB010007633.1, on the reverse strand, counting down.
GGTATGCTTGCCATTATAACACATCCAGCACTGATGAATTGATTGATATTCATGAGCTGCCTGGGGTTTTATTCAATACAAAGTTTACAAAATGTCTCTAGGAGCTCTTAGTCCTAAAAATATTCAGCAGGATGGCCAGTAAAGAAATGATACATTAGATCAAGTTTTTGGTTTGTGTTTTTGCATCGAATAAAATACATACATTATAAATTGAAAGATTTATGTAACACTGATAAATTCATCAAGGGTTGCATGCATGGGTTTTATGATGCAGAATTTCACTGAGGTGGCTGAGTTACTGCCAGTATCAGTACTGACACAGGGGAGAGCACGAACAGCTCTACAGCTCGGACAAAGCTCTGTGTGGATGGCCCTACTACCTGAACTGCTCTGTTGACATTTATAAGGATTTTTCTTAATCAGTCTCTTCAGTGTAGACATTTGTTGATGTGATTGTCTCAAAAGGCAGAATTTTACTAATCATGACAAAAAATGTACAATTCACTTACAACACAAATAACATCTTCTCATAAACATCTTAATTTTACTTACACATCAACAGGTACTCTCAGCAACAGGGGTAACACCGCTGCCTCGTCACTCAGGTCCATCAATTGAGGCTCCAAAAGCTCAATTATGGTAAAAGCGGTATTGAACACAGCTGACAGGCCTGAGGAACAACAGGAGGACTATCAACAGCGGCAAACTATCTCATATCCAATCAGATATTGAAAAAAAATTAATACTATGTTTTCTGCACAATGCTGTGTATTTCTGCTATTCATCCCTCTAAAAAGAATATTCAGTGTAACAATACAGTCATGTAGGTGTCATATGTGTCAGTGCATTTGTGTTTTTAGCAGAGATATAAGTGTAAATACAAACCCTGTAGAATGATGAAATCCCAGATAGCAAGTACAGAGTCCCAGCAGGGCAGGGAGGTGAAGAGTGTGAGGAACCACGGCATTACAAAATGAACTGATAAGATACCCATCGACTCCTGTAAGAGGTCGAGGAGACACAGAGTTAGACCCAGCTTGTATCATAGACATATCCTCAAGGGTCTCTCAAAGATAAGTGGATGGATGAATGCCGCTTTCCACTACAAAGTTCCAACTCAACTCAGTTCGCGTTTCTGCGCAAAACTGCTGTGACGGTGTTATATACGTAACACAAACATAAGAACAATGTAAGGCGATGGTGACAAAATACATGGCTTTTTGTCAGATAGCGCAAGAGAAGAGAGATGGAGCAGGACAAGATTGCAGAGATGAAACTCTACGTCCAACTCTCACAGGCCAAAAAAACACAAACGTCTGGACCACATTGACAGACCATAGTGTATTTTTTGCATACATCAGCCACGTGAAATGAACATGAGACGAGGATTGATGAACTGTATCCCTAATGCCAGTAAAAATCCCAGTAGATTCTTGTGTTGACGATTGGGACGTTTTTCTCTCTTTAGTGACAAATCAGAGAACAGCATCCTTTTCTGTTACTGCTTGGTACCTCCCCAGAGGGGGTACCAAAAAACTACCAGGTACCATCCCCAGTACAAACACCAAATAAGCAGGGTAGAGTTGAGGCGAAATGTGGGAGAACTATGCCATGGAAAGAGGGCATAAGATTCTTGTTTTCTTCTGCTAGTGATATAATAATGTATTATAATTTATTTCAAACTTTATCAGTTAGCAAACCTGGCACATTTCACAAAACAGTTAGATCTGAAATACTTAAAGTGTAATTGCTCACGTCCACACAGGTAAGAAAATTTGCCTTCACTTTGCTGAATTGTTCTATTACAAAGGAACAGCTGCAGTCTGATCTCTACTAGGCTGGTTCCACAAGGCAGGAATACTATTATGCCTACAATGCCCCCCTGTGGTGTCTGTGCAAGTGTGCGTGTGTTGCCTCTGAAAGAGACGCTTTGAGAGTCGACATGACATGCAATAATCCCTTCAAAAGACACACAAGCAGCACAATTGCTAGCAGTGAATGCAGGAATTCATGCTCACTCACAAATGAAGATTTCGAATGAATGGTAAAATATTGCAGTGGAAATGTGTCTCAAATATGGATAAATGTTCAGAGGCCACATAAAAAGTGAGGCCTAAGCCAAACTCAGACCCGAGACAGACAAACAGACAGATATATAGACTGTATCTGTATGGTGTAGGTTTTGACACTGGCTACCGGTAACCCCCTTGGAGACTAACAGCGCAAGCCTCTTTGCACCGCTGAGGGACATTTCATGTCATTGACACAATTTGCAATACAAAGCAGTTCTTTTAGGTGTACTGAATCATTAGAATCCGTTCAGTAAAGAGTGTCTTTCAAAAGAGTCGTTCACCGACCCCTCCCCACCCCATTTGGGAATCTTTAAATTGCATAAATTCCATCACTGAATGACAGAGAAAAACGTTTTCATTTTAAAAATTAATAATTAATTTCATTGTTTAAACACGAATCAGCACGTCCGTGAAGTGAACACAGCAGCAGGTAGTGACGCGGAGCTGACCGTCCATGAGTGCTTTGGTGCTGGGGAGGAGCTCAGAGCAGCACCCGCTGCACTTCCTGAGGTGCTGAAATGCACCAGACCCCTGTTGGGAACCTTTACATTTTAGAAATTCCATTACTGAATGACCAAGATGGACGAGGACGACAACTCACAGTCGGTCAGCACTCACATGCTGACTATCTGTGAGCACTTCGGGGCCTACTCCCTTCTCTAAAACAGCAGAAAGAGACGTTAGATTTGTCAGGAGTCGATCAGGGTCTTAATACTCACTAAATATAGCGGCAAGTTGGCGACATGGTTTGAGTCTAAGTTTCATTTTAAGTGTAAGTTTCTCTTTCAGTGAGTGATTCATGTCAGTCGACTGGTTCGCACGGAAGGAACCAACAAATCAGGTTCACCCACAGCAGTTCACTGCCGCACTCAGCCAAAACTGTGAAATGAACGACTCTTTTCAGAAAGAGATTCATTCACCCAAGAGTCAGCAGTCCTCTTTAATATAGGCCAATATTTGCATGCTAATATAAATGTCTGATGACAACACTGATGTTGGTTGGTGGGAAATGTTGAAATATGTCCAAAATTCCCTAATAAATCAAATGATGACAACCTAAAAACACTTTGTTCAACAATTTTGTTCACATACCAGGAATATTTATTTTACTACAATTGGAGCATTGAAAGAAGCCAGGAAATCCATATATATTTAAAAGTTTGATTTAGAGACTTTTGTTCATAAAATGCTAGTAATAATGATCCAACATGGTTGTTTATGAATTTAGCAGGCCTTTATTAATTGAGTGTTGTTGCAGTGTTAATCAAGAATTCATGGCATCAACTGACTTTTATGTTTCAGAATGAAAATTGAGAAGCATCACTCACCATATGCCGAGCAAGTTTTGGTTTCCTGTGTTTCAGGAACTGGTCAAACACTTTAACCTGCTGTTGGACCCTGAGCGGAAAGGAACAGTGTTGTGTGGTAGTGACAATTAACCTGTTAGTTGATGTTTGAAACATCACCAGGAGATAAAAGGAAGAATCAGATAAAGACACGTTTTACAGATTTAAGAACCGAGAAACCATGATGACTGCATGAATGGGGAAATGAGAGTTCAGGAGCTCCTCACCCTCCCAGCAGAGGACTAACAACATCAACACCTGTAAACCAGGTTTGATACTGTAGTCATATTGTATTAGGCCTAAAGGAACTTTGGTTTGTTTTTTATTCATGAAATCATCCCAATTGTTTTTGACTTTCTTTTTTTGCTGGACACCCTGAGTGTGCTCTTACTTCGTGAGGGTCAGGTCAAACAGTTCGGAGAGATATTTAGGTTCATCCAGCAAGGCTGTCAGAGCCCAAAATGACTCCTCTTCTTCCAGCTGCATCAGCAACACTGCAGCTATGTAGGACATTCCTGTGAGATACAAATAGATGAACATTTCTTACACAAGTGCAGTAAAAACTGAATATAATAATCATTTTATGATGTGATGCTCTTCCTAAGTGTATTCCTAAGCCTTCCTAAGCCTACAAGATACTCGGAACAGGGTGCCCATTGTGGTCTACATACATAAATTAACAACAAAAAGACAGTGGATAAACAGCTTTTACTGTGTGTGTGTGGGTGAGAGAGTGGGAGTGGGATTGGGAGAGAGAGAGAGAGAGGGAGAGAGAGAAAGAGAGAGAGAGAGAGAGACTAATTCAAGAGAGAGAAAGAGAGAGATCCTAATTCAAATAACTTGGTTAATACTACTACTACTACTACTACTAATAATACATTTTGCATTTATTTCAAGCCCTATTTATGCTTGACTGTGTAGGGCCTCTGCATAGGGTCCACATCAGTTCACTGCAGAAGCATAAATTGGGATGTGCATGGGCTATGAGGTTGCTATGAGGTATAGTCCTTTACTTCCATCAAGTGGTCACACTATGCACTGCAGCAGTAGCAAAATAAATATCCCCATCAAAACGTGAACTGCATGTTCAATTCTGAACCCGGAGAGAATCCAAGGAAACCAGTCAAACTTCACATAGAAAGATTCCAGGCCAGGAAGCGAACCAGGGACCTTCTTGCTATGAAGCAACAGAGCTAACCACCACACTACCGCCTGTCGCCTCTCTTGAACTAATAAAGGTTTATTTAAGTTTAATTTAATTAATAAAGATTAATTAAGTCTCGATCTGTCTATGAGAAATATCTAACAGCATTTAGGGCTTTTTAAGGGCATTTGATCCATTACCTTGACTGTATCCAATCTGCGGGTTGTATCTGGCGTAAGCAATGAGGACCCTGAAGAGCTTTGCCTGACCCTCAATGGCTTCAGGGCTCTCCCCCATCAGGGAACGGTGGGTTGGAAAGGAACGCTCTATGGGGCAGAAGTTAATATTATACAATAAATGTTTTTTTTTTCACTCAAAAATGTAAATACCCAGATCTTAATCACTACATAGGTTCACTGCAGTTTCACTCAGCTCTACAGTCTCATTTGCGACTCACGCAAATCCAAAGCGATCTGTCGAAAGAGTGTGATGTCATCTACAGAATAGCAGGTCTCTGCGCAGCTGGAGGGCAGCTCATGACTCGAGCCCAGCTCATTCTGAGTGTCGCTTAGTGTGGCGATTGCTGACAGAATGCCATACTCACTGACACCCAAGTCCACCAGAGGCTCACGCACCTCGGACAAGCACCTCTGTTGGAAAGAGTACACACAGATCACAAACAAGTGATATGATAATATACATTACACTTTATACATTATACTACTATATACATTATAGACATATACATTCTATTAAATCTGGTTGCAGTGTTTCAAAAATATTCACTTTTGACTACAACATAATTTTGCAAGTACACTCATATGCAAGTACACTATTTGAATGAGGATGATATCTATTCTACCTGATAGTTGAAATCACTTCTTTCTCTCAGGCTGTCGATGTTGAGTAGACACTTCCACACGCGCCCCCGTAGGCTTTGAGGAACACCCATTTTGATAAATCTCTCAATCTGAAAAAGATAGACATGGGATAACAATAAGCTGACCAATTCAACAATTTCTGTGTCTAGAAGGGTAAATAAATCATTGACATCAGACAATGATTTAGTGTCACCTGACTCTTGCAGATAAAGCTGGCTCCGTTCCAGTAGCTGAGCAGCTCACAAAGCTCTTTCACCCTCACTGAGCTCAGCTGAGGGATGCTGACAGTCAAAACATCAGTGAATCATCAGTTATTGGAATCAGTGTCTGTAAAAACATCATCTAATACTACATTGGCCAGTCAGATCTGAAAGATTTGATGGAAACAATATAAGTTGAAACTCACATCTGTATGATGTGGTGGTAGAGGAGAAGCATCAGGTGGCAGCATAGAGAATACCTACTTTTAGTGTCTTTTACATCAATAATATTAAACACTAAATTCTGAAAATTGAAAGCTCAGGACCAATGTCACCTTGGACTCTGGACTCATATATGTTAATTCATGTTGTAAAGACGTTAAGTTTCGCTCTGATATACTAGGCAGTTCTCAGGTTTGATTACTAGACGGCTTTAGTTATGGTGACAGTAATTTGCTATAAATTGTGTCTGAAAAAAGAAGTTCCAAGAAAATTGTTGCACTGGGTCATCTATGGCATGAAGAACACAAACCCTTTAAAATTGGCAGTATAATACATGTTTATATGGATTCATCTCACCAACCACAAGAAATGATAGAAGTACGAACAAGCACAGATTTGAAAGTGACACAGAAACTGATCAGTGAGACAAACGACATATCAAAGACAGTTTTGTGGGGAAGTAAAGGAGTGGTAAGCTTTGTGATATGGAAAGTTTGTTGACAATAACAACTCCAGGACACGATGCTTACTTTGATGAGGGTGAGGTGGAATATCAACAACTATAACACAAAGCTCAAAAATAAATTCGGTTATCCCCAAGTCCAAAAAAAACTTCCCTGTTTGACTATGTCTAATTCTTCATCAAAGAGTCTCGGAGTTTAAAAGAAGGTTACCACGTTTTTTTATTTTACTGCTGCATTCAATCATTTATTTAAACACGAATAAAGAACCTCACAGGAACTTTGGTTGAATGTAAACATAACAGAAATAGCAAAGTACAGTCTAGCAGCTAAGCTAACGTTAGCTAGCTATCGTTCAGTTCTTTTGAACGAATTTAAGCGAATTTAAACGTACCGCACCTGTATTCGTGACATCTGTGATAAAGTTTCTGCTCTTTTCTTTTAGTCAAAGCAAAGCCGAATTCATCGAACCGCAAGTTCTCACTTCGTCTTCTTATAGTTGAAATTCTCCTGGTGGTATTCCTGCTGTTTCTCCTCATCATTAAAATTTACTTTGTTATAATACTGGCGTCCCTCTCACAGAAGACGCCGCTTGTTCCAGGCTCTTCACTCAGTTGCAGTCAGTACCAACGGTCAAACTGGCCCCGCCCCTTTCTGGTCGGTTGCGGCAGAGGGGCGGGGCCTGGCTCTGCAACCAGGGGCGGACTGAGATATTGTGGGGCCCAGGACAACACATTATTTTGACCCCATGGACGAATGTTTTTCTTGTGTGTGTGTGAATTCCTGTTGTGAATTTCTCTTGGGTGTACCCCGCCTTTCGCCCGTTGACAGCTGGGATAGGCTCCAGCACACCCGTGACCCGTAACTGGATTAAGCGGCAGAAAATGAATGAATGAATGAATGAATGTTTCTTCTATCTTACCTTGCCCATTGCCATCATACAAGCAAATACCATCAACCAAAATGCTGTCTGATCAACAGATTCACATCTCTTGGGACAAAAGGTTTAAAAAATGGGCAATTTCAAGATGAATTCTGGGTGATTGCAGAACAGGAGGTATGTGGATTCTTAATGTATGAAACAAATTATCGGAATTTGCTTGAAGCAACATGACATTCATTAGCCTTTAGAAATAAAGTGACACATTTCTGACTGTGATTTTTGCCTTTGCATAAGAAAAATGAAATATGCTTTGTTAGCGCATATCCTCCTCCTGCTTATTAACTGGAGGGTTTAGGCTGAAGGCATGGGTTGGCATATCTATTGCAGGTTGTGGTGGGCTTTCAAAAGTTAAAAAAAAAAAAAAAGATCCAGGGCCACTATTAGTCCTACGGTGATCTGTTATAATCACAATCCAATAATATCTTTGAGGATAATGTGGAACCTTTTGATGAGTGAGCATTTTAATTTGAATAAGTTTCCTGATTTCCTTTGATACACATACCATATAAATGCTCTGTCACTGCTCTGCATTATTAGACCTGTGTTGTCAGCAAAGGATCATTAGAGTCCAGTATGATACTCAAGAGCAACTTTAATGTGTGTGTTATGGTGAAGGATTATTTGTGACTAACATATGTGTTGTAAGGAAGAACTCAGAAGATGTCCTTGTCATTCAGCAGTCACTTGGTCATTCCTGCTGGTCTCCACCTTGTATAATGTCTGGTAGCCATCATCCCAGGCATACAGCTGCTTCTCTCCAGGGTGGTAGTGGATGCTGCTGTGGCTGGTGTAGCGCTTTGGGAAGAACATCACTGGACTCTCATCACTGCAGATGGAAGGAAGATTCAGTCCAGGTTAAACATACAATAAGGTGGAAACAGGTTTATTGCATGCAGATCTGTGGACATCTCTATGAATATTCATATTCAAGGATAAATTGCATGCCTGTATATTATCCCACCTGTGCACAGTGTCATGAATGTCATAGAGACACTGCACGGTGGAGCGTCCTCCGTAATGTGTGTTGAAGACCACATAGAGCGTCCCACATATTAGGAATGCTCCTTCGGCATCGCGGCTTTTACACCGTGTATCCCAGGTGTTCTCCACTGCCAAAGTACCTGTGACATTTAGAAACAAAACGAGTACTGCAGACTTGAATAAAATTACATTATGTCTGTGAGCATATCCATAGAAAAACCTTACCTTTATCCAGTTTGGTTAGAATCAGGTCTTCTCCATACTCTGGGTCAGCATAAATAACCCAGAGGCCCAGTTCATCCACAGCTAGGTCCAGGTAGGTGTTGGGGTTCAGGCTGTAGACTGGGAGACGACCTGCTCCAGGAAGAAGTGTGCTGTCAACCACTGTAGCATTCGACAGGTCGACCTTTGTCAGATGATAAAAAAAATATATAAGTGCAAAACGTCTTTGAACTGTCATTGAAATTTCTTCCTCCAGGACTACATGTTTAAGTTTAAGTGCTGATAATGTGAATAATATGCATACAAAACACACAGTCTTAAAGTCATTATTGTATTGCCAAGAATTGGTTTTAGCAATAATTACTTCTGAGGCGCAGCAGCTCTGCTTGGCATAATCTTTCACTGATCTTAGTGCAGCAAAACAAAGAAAATTGCCTGATGGCTTAATGCCTTTAAATTTCAAGTCAAGCTAAGAGCGCTAATACAAATATTTTTGAAGCTCAATCTGTAACTGAACTCAGTGACTTCCGCCAAGAATGAAAAACCTTCCGCTTGACCAGAGAATGAACTTTCACATAGCCTGTTTTATATTGACGAATTACAGGACAATACTAGGCTTGAGGTACATTACCCACTTTTAGTATCCGGTTGGGTGTATCAGCCTTGTGGTAGTAGAGGAATCCATTGTCTACCACATGACCTGTTCCCTGCCATGGGAAAGGCAGTTGAACCACCCTGACTGGTGGTGTGGCAGTTCTGTCTGTGAAGCTTTGTAGGGAGATGTACTCCAGCAGAGTGTTGTTACGGATTCCACTCATAACGTAGACCTGGAGTATTTCATCAGTTGACCAGTGAAATTCGTTAAATCACAAATTGTGAACACTGACACCCTAATGATCAATTGACCTCTTCTCAACTGACCTTTGCTGATCCTTCAGAGGGATCCTTGAACCAGGTTCCATCGGTGTCTCCAACCTTCTTCACAATCTTGAGAGACTGAATTTGGCTCAGGGCTGTGTTACAGTCTGGAGATGTTAAACAATGAAATAGTTTTGTTGCAGAACACTGAGTGAGGCAACTGTTATTTTGTCATCTTACTCTTTTCTTTGATTCTCCTCTTGTTTCACAAGTCTCGACAACAAGCCGGTAATATAATTCATATATTAAAACTTACATACATGCATATACTTACTGCGCAGACAGACTTCCTACCATTTTCCACTTTGATTTGTGCCTTCTTCTTTTGATGGTCTAGTTCTGCAGCTTTTATTTGCTGTTCAAGCAACGCCTCCTCCATCTCAATATCAGACTCGGTGGGGATCTTGTTTTCCAGATATTCCAGTTCTCTTTCCACCCTCTCTAGACGTACGTCTACACCTTCGACCTGACTCTTCACTTCGGATCTGTGGAATGAAGCCACTTCATGTATTTAATCTTTCTCTAAATCCTGTTGTCTCTTCATGAGGTCACATGCAGGTTTATTTGATAATTCAATTTGTGTGTATTTCAGGCAAATGTAATGAGTCAGCCTGGATTACCTCAGGATACTAAGAGTGGACAGACAACCCCGGATATCAGAGGAGAGGTCATAGGTCTTCTGAGTGAGGCTCACTGTGTTCTGCTCACATTGATTCAGACGCTCCTGATCCCAGTGACACATGGAATACAGTATGTTTTATAGATGCAGTATGTTAGTCAGAAATTCTCATTTGGGACACATGAAGTACGATATACTTGCGCTTACAATTAAGAGCACAGTTCACAAGCAAGGAAACATCCATGTACAAGGGCAATCCAAATGTTATAATACTAGAAGAGAAGATTGTTAGTTGGTGTAATGGTTTGTTTTTTACTTTATACAAAAATATACAAATGTTACACTAAAGCTTAAAAAAAAGGAAACAACTTTTTTTGAGATGTAAAAAAACAACCTTACTTAATCATGAATTTTTTAGCTGATGATGGCATAATTTATTGAAATTTACTGGGTTTTGGATTGGTTTGGTTTCCACCACAATGCGCCAGAACAGAATCATTGAAAAACAAATGTTCAGGTCCTCACTGTAAAGACACCTTAGAAATATGCATCCACACTGCATCCTCACTGGATCTCTGCTGGGGTCAGGTGACATGCTTCTTTCATAAACAAGCTTCTTGACATTAACCAGATGCTAATGATAACTAAAACTGAAAAAAACTAAAACTGAATGGCAGTCACTGAAAAACCATGTATAAGTATTTCAGTCATCCAGGTCATTGTATCTGGTGAGGTCTAGCTAAGGCTGCTGCAGACCTACAACCTATACATGTTATGTATTCAGGTTGGTTTGAGGTCTTAGTGTCCTTTGAAAGTAGAATAATGCATTTGCTGTTCGAAAGAAGCATGTGTTTGCTGTCAAACAGAATAACAGTGGACACTTACCTCCATCTGAGCCAGTCTTCTCTCCAGGTACTGGATTATAAAGGCATCCTGGGATGAACCCTGGCCCTGGACTGTCCACACAGTCATATACAAAGATAAAAGAAGGATGGGAACAACTGGGCTTGACATGATTCACACTTGTCAAGAAAACAGCACTGAAAGTACCACAGATGGCTGTTCTGTTAATAAAACCGTCTTCCTCCAGTGTGCAACCAGGTCGAGCAGTTCTTCCAGAAAACAAGCCAAAAAAATATTCCACTCAGCTGTGCTGTGTTGAAATGACGTTCCTTTTCTTCCTGCTGTGTTCAGAGTTATTCAGGAAGCTCTGAGCTTTTGCCCTGGTGTATGCTGAACCAAATGAACATTGGGCTCCGTCACAGCCCCATCGCCCTACCCCAAACCATCTAGTGTGACTCTCCCACCCTTCCTCTCACTCTTCCATGACATTTTGGAATTTGTTTTGCATTTGTAGCATGAGAGAGAAACCAAAAGAGGGGGAGACAGAAACAGCCCCGAGAAGTTCACAGCTCATTGGTCAATCGTGCACAGTTTTATGTAATAGTCTCCAGATGGCCTAATGACACGTACTCAGTTTGCACACAGAGGAGAAACTGTCCAATGAACTCAGATTTTTACAGTAAGACTAATAACACTAACACTAGCATAATCACAGGCTGAAAATCAGTCTCTCAACATCTTTAATGTGTTAAAAATGCACACTCTTTCACTGTTACAGTGACAATACCCATTACTACCTACCGTTGAATGTCGAGAGAACATTAAAAATTGGATGTGGATGGTTGGTGGAGGGCCACTATGTCCCAACAAGGGTACAATATCAACAAGCAGGTGGTAGAATTATGTGTTTGGGTTGGTCGGCCTTTTAAAGTGCCCATTTATGTTGTGTTATGCCCATGGCATAACAAGAAGAATCTGTATTCTGGAAAGTCTTTATGGAAAGTTTTTCCATACAGAAGGAGGAAAAATCATGGTGTGGAAACCATCATCCTCTGACCTTAACCTTACTGAGAACCTTTGGAGCATTCTTAAAATTAAGGACATCAGTTAACCTCACAACAGTAGATCTCCTCAAAGGAAATACAGACAGACACTTTAACAGTCATTATTTAATATGCTGTGTGTGTGTGGCCTTCTGCTTTTACATCCCTGCTGCTTTCATGTGTCCGTGCCACTCTCCCTCTTCTCAGCCTCAACAGGTATGACTATTAATTCATGTTGGTACATGACCGTTATTGTGCTTCCTGACTTTATTACTCTTTTTTTTAAATGAATAATTCCAAAGTGACCAGTGTTTGATAACCATCTGGCGATATTTCGAGCCAGCTGGGCCTGTTTTTTGGACGTTTTGTGAAAACAGATCACATGGCAGCCTTAAGCAGCATACCTGATCTGAAATCAGATATCACCTGAAATCTGTGATGGGAGGAATTATTGAGGACAATAAAAGCATTTATTTTCTCCTCTAAACATCATCTGTTGCAGGGGGGCCCAAACCAGTCCTCGAGAGCAACCCATCCTGCAGGTTTTCCATGTCACCCTGCTCCAAAATAACCTGATCACCTGAATCAGTCTCTGTAAAGTTCTGCAGAGACCTGCCAATGAGCAGCTGATTTGAATCAGGTGTGTAGCTCTCGAGGACCAATTTGGGCACCCCTGATCTGTTGCATGTTCCATTGTGATTCTGCAGTAATACCAGGTATCTGCCTTCAGATGGCAGCATCATCATCAGGAAGACTCCCACATAGCTAGTTGCAGCCTGAGCACAGTTATCACACTGTCCAGCACACTATCATGTCTGTAACATTATGATGTCTGTGATCATGAGTATTTAAATATAGCGGTGAAATTGCTCAAATAATAAATTTCTAAGGGTCTGAAAGGATAAACCATTTAGGATTGCCTCATCCTTGTAGTTGCTACAATCTTAGATCTAAGTAGATCTTACAATGTCTGTTTGATTTACCACTTTCTCTGCTAACATACAGTGTCATTTACACCAATCAAAAGTATGTTTGTAAAATGAATGTAAAATGAAAATACAATTGCAAATAAATGGCAGCACATAGTACAACATATCACACATTATCATGACAAAACAACTACATTGTACTTACAACACAGGAGGCTATTTTCAAATTCAAACCTCATATATTAGCCACATACAACAAATAACCAGTGTTTCTTTGGTTAAATTAAAATCTTCTAGATTTTATATATATATACATATATATATATTATAACCCCTCTTCTAGCTGTGCACACACTCCCATAAACACAATGAGATGTAACCTCCTGAAAGATTTATTACAACTTGTGGAGGAGACCTATAAAATATCCATGGCATCTCAGCAAGCCATCTGACTGGGTTCACATTCAGAGATGGGAATCATCCCGTGCAGCTTTGTCTGTGTCTATATACCTGTCCATGATATGACATTTATGAGTATGTGAGTGTATGTAAACTGTGGATGCACGGGTGCAGGTAGTTGTGATTGTATTTGTTGCCATGTATGTGATAATGTTTGTGTCAGCTTGTGATAGTGATTTGCCTTTCTGTGTGTCATGTAATTGAGGATGATTTTAGAAAGCTTTAAAGCTTCATGAACCTTAATCTCGCCATCAATAGTATGTGATCCATTCAAAACCATGTTACTCTACTATCACACTGGAATAACTGTGTTGTGTCTTATTGCACATGACACCCCTCAACCTGAGTCATCATGTATGCAGCCTGGTAAAGACTCATGAAAGGTGGCTCAGCTACTACACTGTAAAATCAAATAGCTGTCATGACTTGCCAAAATGAGTTCCTGGCACATGGTTATCAACAATATGTACCACTAACTGGGTTTTATTATGTTACAGGTCATTGAAAGGTAAGAAAAAGCTATTTGCTTCATGTTTTAAGTTCACATGACTTCGTTCTAAGAAGTGATTGCAGACCAGTTCTTTTTGTTGTAATGAATCTCTAGAATCCATTCAGTAAAAAAAATGTGCTCAAAAGACTTGTTCACATGAACAATATTTAACATGAACTTGAACGGTTCCAAAACAAAATCGTAAGCTCATATCTGAAATGAAATCAGTGGTGGATGGAAGGTGAAAAGGGGACAGTGGCAAGAAAGAAACATGCAGACCTTTCATGATATTCTATATTCTGCTCCCTGACTTCATCCGCTTCTCTCTGTGGAAGGTCTGGCTTCCCACAGTTCTATCGTTAAAAAATTAATTACTGGGATGCTCCCTGGTGCAGGAAGTTGAATGCCACATCTACCCAGGTATTGAAATGAATGGCTTAATTAACAGTTCAGTTCATTGTTACTTCACTGAGGGATGTCAGTTGGGAAAAAATCAGGCTTCCCTCCCATCCCTCCCATTTCAAAGGAAACAACTCTCATTGGTATTTGTTAATCTCATTCGAAAATATGTAAATACAGAACCCTGACGATAAAATTAGAGCAAACACGAGAAGACAACCATATTCATAATACAAAAGTCAGCATTTGCAAACGTGATTCACGTGTGCATTTTGTCACATTAGTCCAGTCGTATGTATTATCATTATCATTCATCAAACCAATAAAGAGCACCAGGAAAAAGAGCAAGATATGGAGGTAAAGTGTGTGTGTGTGTGTGTGTGTGGGGGGGGGGGGGGGGGGAAAAAAGGGGGG
>CAAKHB010007632.1:13806-32720 GCA_901007665.1 Aeoliscus strigatus | reverse complement strand
CAGAGAATAAAACTTTCTTCCATCTTTCAATGTCCCATGTCTGATGCTCCCTGGCAAATTCTAAACGGGCAGTTTTGTGGCGTTGGAGCAGACGAGGTGTTTGAATTAGTTTTTTGTTTTTGAAACCCTTTTCCCATAGATGCCGTCTGATGGTTATTGCACTGCAGTCGGCATCAGTCAGGGCCTTAATTTGGGTCGAGGACCGCCCTGTGTCTTGACGGACAGCCAATTGGATCCTCCGGCTCAGTGCAGGTGTAATTTTTCTGGGTCTACCACTTGACTTTCTTGTTCCATAATGCTCAGGATCTTTCAAAAAATTCTGAATGACTGTCTTACTGCCTCCAACCTCAGCAGCAATGGCACGCTGCCAGAGACCTTGCTTATGCAGCTCGACAATCCGACCACGTTCAAAAGCAGAGAGCGTCTTAGCTTTAGCCATCAGGAGGGCATGACAGTGTGAATGCCTGACAGAAAATGAAAATTTTGCGCAGATTTTGGCTTTTATAGCCTGTGGTCCTAAACTTTTGATCAGGTGATAAACAGCGTATTTCAGTTTAACTGTTGTTTTCAATAAATTACTTTTTCAAAGTGCTATTTGTCACACTCCACCTTCTTGCTTTTGCATATTGTAGCTCTTCTTAAAACCTCATTAAGATCAAAATGTGCAAAATGCAAATTCTCGCCATTTTTCAACTGGTCTTAAGATTTTGATCAGGAGTGTACATACATAGATGTATGCATACAGTGGATACTGTATACATACGGTGAGCATATTGTGAATTTCTCACAGAGATTGATAACGTATCCATCTGTCTGGATAGCTGTCACTTTTAAATATGTAATGTCATCACACTCAATCGTGTTCACAAACAGAGTTCAGAAGAGTTTATTTAGACTTTAAATGGGAAAAAAGCACCACTTAAAGACAATTTCCATCAATACATGTTCTGTCAATTATTCTATCTTCCTTATTTTACCACTGAAAAGGATTTTACATGTCCCTGGTGGTCTAGTGGTTAGGATTCGGCGCTCTCACCGCCGCGGCCCGGGTTCGATTCCCGGTCAGGGAACAACTGTTTTGTGCCTTTTAATCATTGGAAATGAATTAATCATAAATATGAGATCTTGACCTATTAACAACACGTTTGCCTCCTCTATGAAATTTTCCCCAAATACCAATACATAACTGCGCCGAAAAGCTGTTGCAACAGATCCCACCTGTGGGAGTGTGACGTAGTAAAAGCACCACTGGATGTTCTACTGTATGACGGCATCTATAGTGCACGCTTTCACACTACACATCAATTCCCTGGTGGTCTAGTGGTTAGGATTCGGCGCTCTCACCGCCGCGGCCCGGGTTCGATTCCCGGTCAGGGAACTAACTTTTTCAACTGGTTAAGTTCCCATAAACATGACACACAAGAACCAATCAGTAGCCACCAGATCAAAACACAACTAACACCAAGACAACCTTTCATCTCTACACTGACGTGAGCAAAAGTGTCATGGCATTCATAGTTGAATGTTTGTTTTATATATGTACCGTCCCAATATGGCGACTGTGTTGACGGAGTCCACTCAGTAGAGTTTGCCTATTAACGCAGCATCTTGTCAGTTTATATATCTGTGAGTACTATGCGTGAAATGTTTGACCCTCACTTAGACAGAATCATCCTGACTACCTGAAAATGACAGACAACACCAGCACGGCAGAATGGGCACAATACGTTTGCCTCCTTTGTGAAATTTCCCCCAAACATCAACACATGCCCGCACAGAAAAGGTGGAGCCCACCCATGGAAGTGTGAGGGCGCCACCTGGTGTTCATCTGCGTTCACTATGTACCATACCACACTCTGCCACCAGTTCCCTAGTGGTCTAGTGGTTAGGATTCGGCGCTCTCACCGCCGCGGCCCGGGTTCGATTCCCGGTCAGGGAACATCTGTTTTGCACCTTTTCAATAGCATAAATATGACATCTTGACAATATCTGTAGTAATATACAAAGATATAACACGTTCATGTGAAGGTAGAGGAAAAACAGTAAATTTAAATTTAATCTCCTTGTTCATTTCTAGCATTTATTCAGCTCCAGCTGCTTGTCTCAGCCTGCTTCTACTGAAGCTCAACAGTATCTCTCTTATTGCAAAAACTAAACCATTTTCACCATCCAGCTGAATTCATAGCCATCTGTAATAAGTGTAAGTGTCTGTCATCGCTCACCAAGATTGCAATGGGCTCTTGTGCTCGCCCTCGGCAGCAAGTGCGTGCTTGTTGAGTCTGCAATGGCCACCGATCTCCCCTTTTTGAAGGAAGTCCTCGCTGTACCTGCAGCACAAACATGAGTGAGTTTCAACACAATTGCATTGCGAGACGTTTTACTTTCAAATATACAGACCTTTCATGACTCCTGCGTGGCTTCCTCAAGTCTAGGTAAAGATTAGTTGCCTTACAGAATCGAGTGTGGCTACTGCATTTCAATGATGAGTCCCCCTGGAAACATTGAATGATTTTAAGTGTTCCGTATTTAAGAAATTATAATGAACTCTGGACTGTGGAGCGAGCGAGAATGCCCCCTCTACTATACTTTCGAGGCGTGCTATTGAATTGGAAATGATGCTCAGGCCTATTCTCTGCGGAGCCCTTTGTTTAACACTTCTTCTACCTACTGTTTCTTCCTGTTGACTCAGTAGGCCCGTGGGAACGAAGGAAATGAGAAACTTACTGGCTTGCTGGCCTTGCAGAGTGTCTTGATCTCAGAAAGACGTTCCTTGACGTAGCCAAAATCCGCCTGCTTCCAGAAAAGTTCCTGGGCTGCCTCCAGCGAATGGGCCCTAGCACAGCAGGGATTTACATACATCAGCAAAGCTCGAAACAGAATAGATCATCATTGAGGCATGAATGAATGATGCATTCAGTTTGTACGTGGTTTAGTAAGTTCTTCATGAACAAAAGAGTAGAGTGATGACACATTGTGGTTAGCCGCTAGGGATACTGTCAAAATTAAACCTTGTATATAAACAAAGAATTGGATGTTATTGAGGAGGATACGTTCAGAAAGTAAATGGTGCAAAGTGATGAGAGCAGAAGTACCATCCAGAGTCAGCTGTGGTACACACAGGATAGCTAAAGCGCTTCTGCGGGTCACAGTTCTTCTCATAACCCCAACAGGCGGATAAATCCAACAGTGCTTCCTGTTATGAAAACAAAATTCACACATAAACTGGGAACACTTTAGTCAGTCTACACTTTCTGAGTCACCTTTAAAAGGGCAGTTTGACAGACTATTACATAAATGAACATTTTCATAGATGGTGGTTCACTGGGGTAGTTCTATTTACCACATTTTTCCAGGATGAGATACACATAATCTCACAAGGTGTGAATATTACCAGTTAGACGTTGCCACAGCTGGACACTCCCATGTGAAGACCAAAATGGTTTTCACTAACAGCTCCTGCCTGTCTCTGGTTCTTCTATTGCGTCCATTACTTTTTTTTTTTTTTAATTTCATTTTTCATTTACACATTGAGACAGCTCCACTGTACCCCCGTATAAATATGCCAATACAGAGTAATACATACCTTACATTACAAGCTAACACACATAACAAATGAATATTTAGTCACAGATATACCATCTCCTGCATTCATATCTTGTATTGTATATTGTACTAGTCTGTATTAAAATAACGGTCCCATGTCCCTTTTTTCCCCTCCGTCATTATTAACTCTCGCCAGCATTTATTTATGTGTGACATCAGACAGTGTAAAACTGCAAACAAGCGCACATTTCCATTTGATAGTTTGTGACCAACATATCCACTCATATCATATAGCGTAGAGACCCAATTTGAATCCATCAGGCACTTAACACTAAATTAACAAAACATTTGGCGTGTTCAAAAGCAATTTATTACAAAAAGTCAACATCTAAATGGCTGAACAAGTGAGAAACCAGGAAAACATATATGCCCATTAAGAATAGTTCCAACAACATGCATATCTTACCTTAAAAGGACAAAGTGGGTCCAGTCGGCATAGTTTGGCGACCCTCTTGTTGTTGTAGAGGAAGTAGGGTACGTGCTGTGGCGGCATGGAGATGCTGCTGTAGTTGAGCAGTGGTGCTGGTGGTTTGTGGCTGAACGTCTCAGCACTTGCGGTGGCGACCACAGTGGTAGAAAAAACTATGGC
Source organism: Aeoliscus strigatus (assembly GCA_901007665.1). Lineage (NCBI taxonomy): Eukaryota > Metazoa > Chordata > Actinopteri > Syngnathiformes > Centriscidae > Aeoliscus > Aeoliscus strigatus. The sequence continues at coordinate 28,528 of CAAKHB010007632.1, read as the reverse complement.
CAGCTCTACCAGAAGCAGCATAGTCAGAGTTACACGGACATGTGAGACAGCCGCCGCTCTTCACACAGCTCTGAGGGAAAAGAGGAGGAGAGACACACAGCTCTGACTTGCGCCCTGTAATCTTGGTTGAAAGCGTATCACCACAGTGGACAAGCATGTGGGCACAAGCACAAGTGTGTGGGAACCTTCCAGATGCATCAGAAGGAAAGGGCCTCTTGCAGGAAGTATTAATGACCCTCTTCCGTCTGTTGTCTGAAGTCCAAATGGCTTGCACTGGTGTGACTTATATAACCTGCTGCTGACTAAACCAATAAAATATATATACACACACACACACACACACACACACATATAAGCTACAAATCAAAGTCAGGTCAAAATCTGCTTTAAATGTAAAGACCAGAATCAACGTATTGTTTCTTCAAACCCGTAGTGTGCAAGCAAACATACAATACTAAAATATTGGAATGGTACGTAACAGTCAGTGTCCATGAATGATATTTACATTAGTCCTTCAAAGTGTCTGTGTCACACTGTGGCTGCTAACATTGTGAAAGGGCTCTGAAATGCTCCCACATTGACATTCCAGGAGCCTGTAAAGGTAAATGAAGCTGGATATGACTCCAACCTTTATATGCCATAAAGTGCTGCGACTGTCAGCAGTTTAGAGAACAGAGAGCGGAGAAGTATGACACAGAATACAAATCGAACACTGCAATGACATTATTGACATGTTAACGGGGAATTAACAGTACTGACATTAACATGCTGAAACCAAGCTAACCAGGCGGACTTTACGAGATAAGCAATAACAAAGTCAAATTATGGCAATGTTTTTTTTTTTAATGACAAGCTGACAGCTAAACGAACAATGTCTCCGTCATCACCGCGTTTTCTCAAGCGCTCACAAAAGATGTTAATTTCATGTTGCTTAAACAGAGCGAACTATCAAACTTTTAGCTAGCATCCCGTTTATTTGTAACGTTCTTCATTCACTTCATTGGCTGAAAACTCAGGAAAGGGGGGGGGCGGTGAGGTAATAACACATTGCTTAGCTCGGCTGACGTGAATCTGGTCGTTCCGGGGGGGAAATAAAATAAAGTCAGCGTGGAATTCATCGCAAGCTAGCAGCGAGCGGCTCTCGGAGGTGGCTAACGCGGTTAGCGGTAGTTATTACACAGACCTGGAACGCTACTTTTACAGACACCGCTGTGGCAGCATAGGAACTGGACAGAGAAACATACTCTCCGTTTGTACGGGAGAAACACTCGCAACAGGCACACAACTCACTGTTAGTGGACGACTGGCCGATGTTTGAAGGAGTTTGGGGAGGATGCCGCTTACCTGTTCGTGGCTGCCCTCCACTCTGAAGCGCTGCTGTCGCCGGTGGTCGCCATAACACCGGAAACCGACGTGTAATATATACAGTCAGCCAGAGGGAGGCGCTGCGTTCTACAATTGGCTTATATGGATCCATATTCCATGGTCTTCTTAAAATTGTGTTTAACGAAAATTGACTGTTGAAATTACAGTAAATCGTATGCTAAAGTGACACTGTAATTTCAAATGTATAGGTTTTATCTTTTTTCACAAATGCATTTCAAGAGTTCAGTGTAGGGATTTCAATTTTTTTCCATGAGAAACTCCACTCCGCTTTAAAATTGACAAATATTTACCCCCACTCAAATAGTTTATTAATTTACATGTTTGTACATTTTAAATTCCATTCAATCACATACTAGTCTCTGATCTCCACCATTTGTGATTTGCAAAGGGTTATGAATAAAACTGAAATTTCTCTGTACAATGTTACACATATTTCTCAAACATATGATTATGTACTAAGAAGTAAACAAGAATAATTTGTGTAGTGCAAAAACCTTCACCATCACCTGACAGAGTCTCTACAATACTATTTCAAAGGTTCAATCATGAGAATTTACAAACTGGTGACAAATGCAGAGAGGAAGAAACAGCATCTGAGTATGTTGTTGAGACCCCTGAGAGCTAGCAGAACAGCTTCAGTGCTTATTGACACAAACTTTACAGATCTCTTATGTCTACAGGAGAGATGAACACGATTCTTTCCAAAGATTCCTCCTTTGGTGTGTTAGTGATGTTGGCTGAGAGCACTGTCTGACACCTCCATCCAAAATCTCCCATAGGTGCAAAACTGGTTTGAGATCTTCAGCGAAAGTGAAAGCATGATTCAATGCCATACCTTTCAAACCACACAGTGACCTCTTGTCTGCATACTCTCATTTGCTTTCATTTCTCTTTGAATTTGACACTAGTGTGTACGGGTTGTTTCCTACAGAGATTTAAAACAGAAAAAAAAATCACAGACATCCTTCCTTCAGAATGATCCAGTAATATGCATTTTATGCTATGCATAAAGAAAATATTCCTGCATAAATAATGTATGACAATTAACTGAATATGTAAAAATGAATGAACCCTTCTCTTGACATTAAAATTCTCTGCCCAGTCGGTCTTCTGTGAATGTGTGGCAATGGTTGTGTCCTTGGAAAAAAGAACCTGCGATAACTAGTTTACTTCTGGTTCCGCAGCAATTCATCGATCTGGGTTTTATACATATTTTTCACATCTTCGAGGTCCAGTCTCAGCTCCTCTGCCTCCTCGGCTTTTTCTCCATACATCTGCAAGATGGTGTTGTGCCTCTGTTCCAGATCCTGAAATTCAAATGAATTAAATGAATCTCTGCATGCAAATGCCTCATGAGAAATCTCAGCCTGATGATTTGTTATTCATGCTCTCTGGTGTAATGCTTATCTAACTGTATTTTCATCACATGGCTCTCACCTTTAGCTGAATTTTAAACTTGGGAATCTCCTTCACTTTTTCTTCCATCTCATCATTTTCATTAGTCAGACGAACAAGCTCTTCTGCCATCACGGAACGGCTTCTCTCCAGACTAGAGATCTCAAGCTAACACAAGGAAACAAAGGAGTGCATACGTCCTTTATACTGCAAGGTTTGTTCTTTAGAACTGAATGCAGTTAATGCATGAAGAAAATAGAGTCAAAATAAGCATAATTGAATCATTTACATTAATCTTCACCATTAACAGTGGGATATTGTTTTGTTGTCTATTGCTACCTGAAGCTGAGCGATTTCTCCCTCTCTCAGTTTAAGTTGAGACTGGAGATTCTCCATGATGCTCGAACCACCAGACAGCCTGGCGACTTCGTATAAGTTGGTCCCACTCATCGACATGGACATGGTGCCCAGAGACTGGTCTAATCCTGTGTCATCCTGTGGATAAAATAGCATATACACAAGCACATACAATGTCATTACGTTTGAATTGTATTTTATTCTATTTTAACGTCTAACCAGCACTAAGACAACAGAGGTGTGTACCTGTGAGAAAACGGAGGCATGCAGACCAACAGTGTCTGCGCCACTGATGGAGCTGGAGCGGGAGAGAGAGGGTGTGGAAGATGCCGGGGGCTCATACGTTAATGCCTTCCGCTCCTACATGGGGGAAAAAAAAATCATTAACAACAAAAAATACAAGTTCAATGTTCAGTGAAATACTGAATGTATAACATTAACTAATAAATAGAGTGCAAAGTCATACAAAAGCGTAACTGACTGACTGCATGTGTTTAAATCACAAACACAGAAAAGGTTTTCAACATTTTTCCACATATATTTCACAAATATTTCTCAAGGAAGGTAACACACAGACGGGCATCAGTGCGTTTGCTATTCAAATAATTTGAGTACTGGCTGAGAAAATAATAACTGAACTAGTCGGAAACCGTCAGTGACACAATCATTCACTCAAACCTTATCCTTGAGTGCCTCTTGGGCTAAGTAGCATTTCTTCTTCTCCTGCTCCACCTTCATCTTCTCCATCTCTAGTTGATTGGTCAGCAGCAGCTGTTAGAGGATCCATTATGACAAACATGAGGAATTTATTTCACACAGGACATCAACAAAGAGAAAGAGCAATACGGTACCTTTTCTTTCTTTGTCTCTTCCAGTATTCGACTGTGTTCTGCTCGTAGATTCTCCAATTCAATATGCTCCCTACATGGGGATAAAAACATGAGGCAACCAGTCAACAGAGAACTATCTCACCACAGTAATGTTTTAGTGTTCAACAAAAAAAACCTGTATGGCTCTAAAAATTCATGTGATATATATAAAAGCCCTAAGAGAGCAGAGTTTTTTGTTTCGCTTTCACTTACTTTGACATACAAAGGAACATAAAGAAGTATCATTTCTGAAACAAACTCCAAAACATCGAGCCAGCCAGGAGTCGAACCTAGAATCTTCTGATCCGTAGTCAGACGCGTTATCCATTGCGCCACTGGCCCTCTATACTTGCCTGCACAACTGCCACTGATGACCAACCACCCCCACCAACACTGACAAAAGGACCAGCCCAAACATGCCAAGTAGCATTAGCATCATAAAGGGACCTGCTGAGCTCACCCCTCAATTATACTGAACTGAGACAATACAGAGCTGAATTCCAACTGCCTTCAAGCTACCAGCTAAAGTCTGACAATGTTTGCAGGGCTGGTTGTATACTCATTGGTTAATTTGCTTAGAGATGGGACACTGCTTGAGTTTTAAATGCAACCTGACAGAAAAAACTCAGAACACATCACACACTATGACAGGCTGACAATCATCACAAGAAATGTGCAGCCACACTAACCCACTGAAAACAATGCAATAAATATCCCAGGTGTGCACTGTAAAGCTGACACACAAATACACCGAACACCAGATATAAGGACATGGAGCATGACATGATTGTCACGGTCACGTCACACGCATCAGATTTATACTAGGGGCCCCAAAACTCCTGCCCAGCACTGTATACACACAAAGAAGAGGAAACACCAATCCACCGTTGTTGCTGCTGTTGTTGTTGTTCGCGCATGCAAGTTAAAAGGGAGGAGGAATCATTCATACAATAAAAAAAGATTGCGGATACACGTAAATTCTCCATGTGGATATGGATGTGCCAAATGAAGTTGAAACATTTCAACTTAAAATCAAGGCAGTACGTATGAATGAAATAGTTTTTTAGAAAAATGCTGTGATATGTGTCGATGATGGATCCTTCTCTCCAGCCACTTCACCCTTCCAGCTATCATGTAGCACCTCAGTCAGTGTGTTCTATAGCTCATCATATAACCAAATACAGCCTGAAATGTTACCTGCTGCTTTCATCTTCTATTTTCTCCCTCTTGTTCTTCTCAGCCTCCACTGAGGCCTGGAGTCTGGCTTTCTCCTGGCGCAGCAGAGACGTCTGGGACTCGAGAGAGGCCAGTTGGGTCTTGATGGAGATCAGTTCTTCTGATGCAGAACGCTCCTTCTCCACTGCTACAGCCAGCTGTGCCTGGGCATCCACTGAGGACAACACAGAGGGGGGGTGGAGAGGCAGAAGAAGAGGCACAGTTAACAAGTCAAGTAAACTTATGGGTTTTTATAGTCAAATGTCACAAATGACATAATTGTATCCTGATCGCTTTTCGTTAGCAAGGCTGGAAAAGTCTGCCTCTAACCTAGCCTATCAGAGATGCTCTTCTCCAGTTTTTCCCAGGATGCAGCTTGTCCGCCCATTGAAGCCTGTAAGTTTTCAATCTGTCGCAGCAGCGGCCTTGTAGCTGAGGTAACGCTCTGGCTGAGCTCCTGGTTCCTGGTCTCTGCCTCCTGGAGCCTCTGTGGGATAGAAAAGACATTGAACAAAAATCACAGTATTATTACGACTAAAAAGATGCTTTGATAGAAAACATCATGTTCGTGTTATCTTATTACATTACCTGCTGCAGTTCACTGATCTCCTCCCTCAGATAATCCTCTTTCCTTCCTTGCTGTTGCTCAGCCCTCTGCAGAGCCAGTCTCAGATCTGCCACCTGTACGTTAGAAACATAATGCAGAAATGTCTTCAAATATACAGCAAATAAGAAATACACACTCTATAGTACCCTTTGTACCAAAGGAAAAAAACAGTTACAAATGGTTGCTGCAGTGCGCTTTAGGTATATGAGCCAACACATTGGCGTGTTTGTATCTGCAGCACAGGAGGATGTTACCTGGTTGGCCAAGGCCTCCTGCTGCATCCTTGCTTCTTCCTGGACTTTGTCGAGAGCCAGGCTGAGCTGCTCCTTGGCTTGGATCTCCCTGCTCAGAGCTGCTTCTTCCACCTCACTGGCTCTGCTGGCATTGGCCTTGTGAAGTTCTGCCAGCTCCCTGAAAACACAGATATTAAAGATGAATAAAATGACTAATGGAAGGCTGTGAACCAATTGTTTTGTTTCATTTAAAATTTGGTGTTAGAAAAAATCAGCCCTCAAAAAGGACCAGTGGAAAATTCACCGCCTGAGAAGTGACGCTGGTTGCTGCAAAAGCACTAGTTTTCCATTTACCTTTGACCACAGTGAAACAGAGGCTTATGGTTGACAGAAAAAGGTAAAGGAATATGGGCGTTGTTACCAGAAAGCACTTCACACTTTTCACATCAGGAAATATGGACAAGAAGTAAAAACACTACAGCATATTTTCAGTCTATTTTTGGCTCCAAAACACACTTCTCTTCTGGAAAATGTAAATTTGTAGTTTTTTTACTGTGGAGGACGTGTGTGCTTGTAAGCTGCACTGCTCACACAGGTTGAGTGGCTGCTCTTATCTGTGGGCTGAAATACAAAACGACAGATTCCATGATGCACTGTTTCAGCAGGTTGGCGCACACTGGCGAGTGTAGAAGTTCCAGTCCTGCACTGTGTGTACTTTAAAATACGACATCAATCATGTGTAATGGAATTGAAGGTACTAAAACACAACAGGCTGGTCCTGAGTAGGAGCGTTTACTTGTATGAGTTGTCCAGAGCAGCCTGAAGACTCCTGTTCTTCTCCAGCAGCTCCTCAGACTCAGCCTGCAGTCTGCTCAGCTCCTTCTCCTGACGCTCCACCACAGCGTTCAGCTTCTTGATGTTGTCCCTGTGCTGTTTCTCCACCTCCTCCTTCCCGTCCAAAACCTAAAGCAATAGAACAAGCCATACCGTCATTATACATCTCACAGTTATTTCACCCTTGAATGCCCAACGCTGCCTGCTGTTCATCAGTGTGGAAAAGATGTTTACAGGGTCACAGAAGACCTCAGCTAGGCAACAAAGAATAAGATACATTGCCAAATACGTTGCCCCAGTGAGATCACAGTTTGGATTCAGATGGATACCATCAGGTATGAAATATCTGGGTATCTGAGTCCAAATATAGACGAGCTGACACACAGAAGCAGATTTTAGATAAACAACGTCTCTGTCATTTACAAAGCCTAAAGTTGTCAGCTGACAGGGTGAAATATTTAACAACACTAACCTGCTGCAGGTGCCTCAGCTCGTCCTCCTGCTCCTTGATTTTCTTCTGCTGCTTGGTGATCTTTGTGTCACTCTCCTTCTCCTTCACACGCAGTTTCTTGATGATGTTGCTGTGTTGCAGCTGTTGCTTGGACAACTTTTCACCTAGAAGTGGCATATAGCGACAAAACCCTCATGTCAGATGTGTTACTGATGAGAGCCGAAGGACATGGACTTTACTAAAATTACTAACTCTGAGCAAGTTATTAAAACTCAAGTCAAGTCTACTTTAAGCTATAAATTATATTCTTCCCTCTATTTCTCAAAAAAGCATCTCCAGGTTCCTGTGTTCTTATGTTATTCATTTACAGAATAATGATCAGTGACTGGAACACTGGGAACACTTGTAACATTTGTATCCTGGGTTCAACAAACCTTTAGCCTTGAAAGAGCTTATTCCCATATTATATTTATGGTATTCCATCAATCCAGGGGGATTTCAACATTAGAAAACCCTCTTTTCTATATAGTGGCAGGTCCTCCGTCTAAGCAAGTCATTGTAGCTCCTGAGGGGCAGAACCCAGGGTTTGAGGGCACCTTCCTAACTTTCCTTCAAAACTGAAAGAGCACTGTTTACGAGATGAACAACCTCCAACCATTTTGAAGATTAGCTCAGAGCAGAGCGGAGAAAAACATCCAAGAGAGACTGAGCTGACAGGCTGTGTTTCTGAGTGACCATATGAAATGACATCAGGCGTTGAGTCAGCTGTTTTCTTTCCTGTTGAGGCTGTGTTTGGGATGAGTGAGGAACATTCTGTGCTCTCAGTGAGTCGTACCCTCCTCCAGCAGGCCTCGGATCTGCTCCTCCTTCTCTTTGATGATCTCCATTGTATCAACGGAGTTCAGCCGCGTGGAAAGTTCCTCTCGCAAGCCCTTGATCTCCTGCAACATAAAAAATGCCTTATGTGATACAGTTTGGAGATTTTATCATCTGGTTAGTTTTTAAAAGACACATTTATACGACTGAATCTCAATCTTGGGAGATGGAGCAGGCAGACGCTCAGATGACTCACGCCAGACTTACCTTCTTGGCTATGTCTCTTTCTTTACAGGCAAGCTGAGCCTTCCTCTCTGTATCTGCTATGCGCTGAGTGAACTCCTCCTTCAAGGACTGAACAGTGGAGCTCTCCTCCTTCAGGGTTATCACTTCACTACAGGATAAAAACACCCATTAGTGGAACAGGTCATGACATACACTACTTCCAGCTTAGTGAATGAGTATGTCATTTTTAGGCGTAGTTGTATGTATTGTACTGCATTGTAATGCTGGTGTGGGACGTAAAAAAACGTGCGTGTCCTTCACTCACTCTTTGAGATTGTCACAATCCTCCTCCAGTCGAGCCTTCTCTTTGCTGACTGCCAGCAGCTGAGACTCTCTCTTTTCAAGGCGGGCCGACAGTTCATCTATGACCTACAACAAACCACTTGTATTTACAACAACGGTCACACATTTGTGGACAACACCAATATTTGAAGGTGTATCTTTATGCTATGGAGACAGAAAATGGACAATATATATCCAAGAGCAAACAATACAAAACATTTTCCCTTCAGACATATACGGGGAACAGGTTCTGAAGAAGGCAGTAACATAAGCGTATCGCAAACCTGATTGTGTTTCAGGAACATAACTATCAAATGTCTTCAAATAAAATGAACTGTACCAATTGTTACCTTCTGGAGCTCCAAAATCTGAACTGTTGAGACACTTTTCATCTCCTCTGTGATTGGTGGAAAGAGCGGTTCTTCTACCTTGGCGGTGCGGTCAGACACTGCAAAATTAGCCTCAAATTCCTGTTCCTGCTCCATCAGCTCTTCGGGCTGCTCGCAATTCACAGGTGTCGCACTCCTTGCACTCTCCTCCATTTCGTCCAGTGACTGCTCTCTCATGGTTTCAGTGAAGCCCTCTTCGTGATCTTCCTCCCCCTCGTCCTCCTCCGCTTTATTTTCCAGCTCTCCATCTTCCTGTTTTTGGCATACAGCTGATACAACCGTTGGAGGGGGGCCTGAAGTGACAGACGCTAGAGTCCGACTACCAGGGATCTCATCATCTGAGTTAATCTCACTGACACTCCGGCTGTCCAGTGACTGCACACTGAATGAATCAATGCGCTCAAATGCATCTGAGGACGAGCCACAGCTCTCCGTGAGTTTAGTGTAGTCCTCCAAACGGGGGAAATCTCCACATGTGGATGCAGAAAGCAGCTGGAAGGAGCTCTGCATTAAGTGAAGACCAGCCTTTCCTTCCCCTGTTTCTTGTCTGGAGCTGGCAGAGCTCTCACTCAACACACTCTCATGGTCAAGCACTTCAATGTCACTTGTGGTAGATGTTCCTGAGGAGAAGGCGCTAATTGGAGGAGAGGGTGTATCACTTTGACGGTCTTCTGCCTTTGGGTCTTTGTGCTCCAGAGATGCTTCCTTCGAGGTCTGAGAGGATGGTGGGTCAGAAGGTGGGCTATTAGGTTCACATGAAACGTTAGAAGGTTCAGAGGAATCTGGGGGGATTTGGTCCACCTGGTTATCTGTTGCAGTCTGTGTCTGCTCTGTTTTTGAGTCAATGGAAACTGCTAAGCAAGCATCTGGGTTTACTCTGACATCTATGGCTGTTTCACTGTCAGGGTCACAAGGAAGATCTTTAGAGGATGAGACAGGAGAAGCTGGTTGCAAGAGGACTGTCTCTGGATAACAGACTGCTGGTGAGGATTCGAGGTCCACTAGCTGACCATCAACAACAGTCTGATTCTCAGGGCCCTCATCAGCAGAACCAGACTTTTCTGTCTCGACATCTTCTTGGACCACAGCCTCTTTGCTCTGCTTTTCCTTCTCTCGAGGCTGCCTCTGTGATTTAGCTGGGGGTACAGACACTACCTGTGCTTTGGTGACACCTTGAGCATCCCCAGGTGCCAAAAAGGCACTGAAAAAGTTTTCGGATTCATCTACAACTGTGCGGGTGACTGGTGTAGTAATGGCTTCAGAGGATGGTGGAGGAGTGGTGGTCTGTTCCTCCGCTGGTGCTTCCCACTGTGTCATTCCCCATCCTCCACTTAATGACAGCTTTCCAGACAATGTAACATCTGGCGGAAAATGTACTGTGATTAGTTAAACATGTGTATTTACGTATTTATGTATTTTCAGCATAAGCCGGTTTTCCACCACATCATACTTCATTACTTACCATCGAATGGCAAAACAGTTGTGTCACCCCATTGGTCCTCTTCTTTGATGTCCAGAACTCGGTCAATTGACTTCTGGGCTGTTGTTAAAGCTTGTTTAGCAAAGCTGGACAGATGAGATGCGTTGAACCAACTCATTTCGGCAGTAAAGCTAGCTAGCTGACCGACTGGCACCGAGTTCAGAAATAGTTACAAGAAACTAACCAGGAAATCAACGTTATCACCTTCGGAACATACGCTTTAGTTGCCTCTTCATGTTTCCACAACAACGACAACCTATTACGAACAATTGTTCTTTTTGTTTTAAAGTGCCCTGCTCGAAATATGTTGTTGACAGCTGATTGCTAGTTAGCAAAGCTGGAGTCAGTGTACCAGGCTCGTGTGAGGCGTCAATCCAGATAATGTTACTGCTGGGCAGTACTTGGTACAAAGTCAATCGTTTAAATTAAGTCTGAAGTAAGGCCATTTCAAATGCAGAATCCCGAACCCTACCGCGAATATCAGAAAAGCACTGCCATAGTATATCTAGGCTTTTCCTCGTCTTTGCTCTGCCGTCATCGTTTGTTTTGGTCGCTCTCAATTTCAACGGTAGCCCACGTAGCACTAGCATTCATGCTACTTCCGCTCCACGTATGCTCATGACGTCATAGCCTGGGCGAGTGTTGCCAGGTGGGAAATGTAGGATTATTGGACCTGAGAGTACGACATTATCGTACACAAGTCATAACCGAAATAACAATAGTGATGTGTCCTTGCGTGTCGAGGTTGCGAAGTGTGTGTTGAGTAATTCAGGAAGATGTTTATGTATATGGAGGCTTGTGTTGATGACGTATTTTGTGTCTGACACCCAGGCTCCGACAAAGGCTTCTTGTCACCTAGTCTTCTATGTCGTCTGTGTCGGAGCAGCATTTCCTGTGAACCAGTATTGCACCGCTTGCTTTGATGCTCAAAAAGTCACATGACTGACGACGTATGAAGCAGTAACTGCTTCCGTCGCCTGAGTAACCTGATACAACCTGACATTCACGGAATGATCAACTTATCCTTCGTTTGGCCTTCTGGATTATTGATCATATATCGTACAGAGGGCTCAATTAATTGTGCAAATACGATAATTATCATACACCTGGCATTGCTGTGCCGAGACATGTCCCTGACATTTTATTTGGGGAAACAACCCATCGGCTGGATTACATTTACGACACTGCGGAGTGGAGGTGTGGAGGTGTGGGCCGGGGGCGGTATGCAGGCTGGAAGTGGCAAACAAACTAAATTACACATATGTTTCTGAAATAGCGCTATGGGGGCTGTTGCCAAGGAAACAGTGACCTTTCGTGCCTTTGATGACACGTATGGTCCGTTGATGGATGCATGTCAGATTGCTCACTCTCACTCTTAGCAATAGTTTCCTCAGATTAGAACCCATTCACCAACTTTTGTAAAGCAAGATGACATCCTGCATGTCAATACCTCTACCTACACAGTCGTTGGCAATGTCAGAGGAGGATCTTTTGGAAAGGTTTTCAGGGGTGTGGACATTGAACCAAACAGGTCAGTGGAGCTCCGGTTTCACAAAGGTGGCGACTGTCATGAGGTGAATATACCTGGAAGAATCTGTGCAGCATAAGGAGGGGGATTGACGATTTCCACATCACCAACCTTTCTTGCCTCTCTTTTGAACAGATGGACAAAAGCCTTTGGGACCTGATGTTGGAGTGAGAGAACACGCCACTAAATCTGAATCAAATCCACTCCATTGCAACCCAACTACTGATGGCACTGGAGGCCTTGAAGGGTCTGGGCATCATCCACTCTGACCTGAAACCTGAAAATGTTCTACTGGGGGACCACAGGGATCCACCGTTCAGGGTGACATTGGCCAATTTCCGGTATTCAGACAATACCTAAATTCAGGCAATTGCAGCCTCTTTGATTAATTTTATAGACTCTACAATTCTCAGAAATTATTGCTTGTTGTCCCGCTGTCAATTGTTGACACATCAGGTGAGTCTCTAGCCACAGACTCCACAGATGTGACCCCAACCAACCACTGCATTCCAAAGGCTCCAGAGCTCAAAGCCGATCCAAAACGTGAAATCTCCAGTGATCAAAGTCTCACCACACACACCTCCAATGGAGTTCAGTTTGAGTTCAACAAAGCTGTGTTACATGAAGGCATCGCAGAAAATTTGCATGGAACAAGTCTGGCAAACGCAACTGTGCCTCAGTTTTCATCTTTCATTTAAAAGAGCCGTTCAAAGGATTTCACTCGTTCACAAACGTTTTCTATCTAATATGGCGGAGCTAAGTTATCTCATCACATATAACACATACAAATACACACAGTGCATTCTCTGTCAAGGAAAAAATATATATCAAAGCATTATCATTTGATGGTTTATAACTTCTTCAGTGGTAACTGCAACTAAATACAACGGTGTTTGTGTAAATTCACAGTATATTCAGAACATAGATGCACAGAATATTCTTTTCAAAAGGAAGCATGTGTTTTCCCCACACACAATAGTCGTACACAAGAGTCCATCAATTAAACATAAAAAATAATCATAATTTAGCACAAGGTTACATTTGGGTGATAAGACAAGGCAAGGTGAGGCAAAGCAGAGTGACAGCAACATGAGATGTGAAGTCATTTACAGCTGTACAGTACCTGAGCTTGGGAAATACATGTTCATCAAACAACCAATTCACCTTGTACCTAACTGATCTGGAATGTACAGGTATGTGGTCACTTCTGTAAATACACCACCCCACCCTTCAGGTTTTTTAACATACTGAGTACTCACTGTAGAGAAGAAAGGGTTAAATGGGAGCTCAATCACACAATTCTATGATTGTATAATTTCAAGTTCTTGAGACAATACACAAGGTAATAGCATGGGTAATACTAAAACACACCAACAGTCAATTCAAATATTAGCTTTGTCCTTCTGTGTCATTTAAAGCATGAAAGAAAACAATGATATCCTGGTTGCTGCCTGGAAATGATTAACACTTGGCCATGCATGAGCTTTCACCATGGCATGTGAGCCATTTAATTCATTTGTAGTTACTGTTGCTGCTATTTCAGCATTAAGATCCCCTGAGATAATCAATCATCTTTTTTCGCAGCTCATCAATTGTAACAGTTTATTGTTGCTAAAAGGCCTTTCACGCCAGAGTGGTACAGCTAATACCACTAGGTGTCGCCATTGAGTCAGCAGCGACACTCAAGGGTTGTCTGGGCCTGAACTGCTTTGTCAGATAAAACAAGGGGAGGAAAAAAAACGAAGATTCTCAAGTAGGAACACTGCACTTCTTATTCTACAGAGGCACATGTGCTTAGTGTCTCAGAAAATATGTCTTTTTCATAGTGCATCTTCAGACAAAAGAGAATGCAGGATGGTTAACGTAGCTTTAGATTTGCTTTTTCAGCATCAGTGGGGTGTCGCTACTTCTTATCATCATGTGATTTTAGATGAACAATGTGAGCGGAAAATTATACCGATCTTGTCTGAGTTACTGAGACCCTGAGTCCGTCCCCATGTGTTTTCACCTCCTGCATTTTCAGTATCCATCTGGACGATCAGCCAAAACGATGCAAAACATGTGCGTTTTCACCCCAGATTGTATCCATGTGGACGGGCCCTCAGACAACCGCAACTACACAAAAACTCCAGCAGGAGGCAGAATTAGTCCTTTTGACTTTTAGTTAGTCCTTTTGTCTGTTGCTCAGGTGGGCTGAACGTTCTTCATCTGTGTTACCTGTGCAGGGTTTTGATCAGAGTAACTGTCGGTTAAAGAATGTTATTGTAGCTGTTATAGTTAAACCATATAACTTTATCTTGCTTGGTTAAATCGTGGGCAACTGGACTTCTGGTTTACTTGAAGACGTTTGGCCACTCATCCGAGAAGCTTCTTCAGTTCTGAATCAGGTCACCCTCCCTGGCTGTCGGTCGTCTGAGGGTCGTTAAGTCGTTGGCTTACCTGAAAGGGGTGTGAGTTTCGGGTCCCCCTCCATTGTTGTCAGAGTCACCTGTAAGTCAATGGGTCGCTGAGTGGTTGGAGCTGCAGGTGTCTGAATGGTTTTTGATCCTCTTGGGGAGAGATCCTAAGACTGCATTGTAAGTGTTAGATAAATTG
>CAAKHB010007631.1:64467-78718 GCA_901007665.1 Aeoliscus strigatus | reverse complement strand
TCCAGCCATCACAACTCTTGACAACTGCCGGGTGAACCCTTGACCTCTCCAACACACTTCACTTTCACTCCTTCACTTGTTTTCACAGCTGCACCTTCAAATCTCCAGCCGATACCCACTTCATATTCTAGTTTATTATTCAGATATACCACAACAACAGAAACATATGTGACCTCTTGATCCATACACATTCAACGAAACTTAAGCGCTTATCACATCATCAAACATATGTGACCTCTTGACCTAACCTCATCCATCAAATTAAAAAGCCTTTGATCTGACAGGTGCCGGCTACTTATACTACTGACTATTATTCTCTTGTCATTGCCAAGGTGAAACGAGACAAAAC
Source organism: Aeoliscus strigatus (assembly GCA_901007665.1). Lineage (NCBI taxonomy): Eukaryota > Metazoa > Chordata > Actinopteri > Syngnathiformes > Centriscidae > Aeoliscus > Aeoliscus strigatus. The sequence goes on along the minus strand of CAAKHB010007631.1, from coordinate 78,369 downwards.
AATGGCAGAGAATTGAAGACTAACCTGATCCTGGTTTGGTGCTCATCTCATCAGATACATGAGCGTCTGCGGGAAAACGACCCAACTCTTTCCACAGACTGAAGCTACGCTTGCTGATCTGTCGCTACTTTGACGTGGGTCGGTGATGATGAAACGCACGGGATAGAGATGTGGTTTGGAGATAACCCCAAAAGCTGGAACCCAAAGCGCTGGCTTAGAAAGAAAGAGAAAAAAAAAAAGAAAGCTGACAGCAAAGGGGGAGGTCAAAGAGAGCAAAGCCCCGGTTGAATCCGTCTCAATCCCTCGTTAAAGCAGGACGTGCAGCGTGAGCACGTGCAGGTGTGAGTCGCTGTGAGCGCTGACAGACTCTCTGCCCCAGAAACGGGAGCTCTAATCTCTGGTGACGGCCCCAGATCGTGTTCTACTGGGACAAAGCTGACAAACACGCACAGATGAAATGAGAGAGTCACCTCCATCTCTCTCATCCAGCTCTTCCTGGGACAGACGGCCGGTCATGTGCACCATGTACCTGGCGGCTTTGTTGAGCGTTTTATTTAGAAAAGCTGCTGTGGTCTTCAGCAGAAGAGATAAATAAGCCGCTCTGTCTCCCTCTCTGTATCTCAGGGCGTATCTCTTATACCAGGCTGACAGAATAATTTCTCCTCATCAGTACGGAGCAGTAAAGTCAACAAAATAAAGATGAGCGAGAGGAAAGAACCCACCGCACACTGGGGAAGGTGTGTGTGTGTAGTGGCAAATAGTGTGTATTCAGTTAATAAATTCACGTTCATTTCTACTGCAACGCACAGGGAGACTCAGAAAAACTGTCATCAAACATTCAGATTAGCGTCCGGCGATGGCAGGTGAAGATGTCTGACAGAGCTGGTTAAAAAGTGACTGATGGGACAGGTCAGGTGACTCAAGTGGGAGTGTTTCTCCTCTGTGGGGAGGGGAGGGGGGGGCTCAGCTGCTGATCTAAAGGAACTGCCTCATGCTGACAAAGACACGACGCTAACGATCCAAATCAGTCAATCGCAGCTGACTGCAAATCAAAGGAAAACAATTCAATCAAACACAGAGTTTACAGGAACCAGCAGCAGCAGCAGCAGCAGCAGGGAGGAACCAGAGGGACGTGGGTTCAACACTCAAGTCAACAGCATGGATGTCTTTGTTTCGTCCCTATTTACAGGTTGTTCTGAACCACTTCTGTCCCAAGAATTTTCACTGTGGATCTCAAGGGTTGTTTTTTTTTTTTTTTTTCCAGAGGCAGATCAGCTCTGCCTTGTGTTTCGGGTCATCGTGGAGCTGGAAGGGGGAGTAAGTGGGTCAGGTGGGAGGGTAGGCGGGAGGCAGACAGGAATAACAAGAAAGTACAACTGAAAAAAAGGAGAGTAGAAAGAGTTACAGAGGGATTGTTATTGTCCCGTCGACTTGGGCCGCCCTCGCCACGGTGGAGGGGGAGGGAGGGGAAACTGAGATGAGAAGGAGGGGTGACAAGGAAACAGGCAAACTGGAACTGGGTGGGGGGTTTTTGGTTCAGAAATGGGCGTGGCTGTGGCCCGGCTGTCCACCGTGGTGCCCCCCCTCTCTGTGACCGTGCTTCTTGTGCCTCCTGCGCTCCCTCCTGCCCTTGTGGTGGTGGCGGCGGTAACGGTGGGCCCGGCGGGCTGACGGAGAAGAAAAAGACGATGAAGGCAGGTGATTCATTATGGAAGACGGTGGTGGGAAGATGAATCACTGACTGGCGTCTGAAAACCTCCAGACCGACCGCAGAGGAAAGTGAAAGCAGCTAAGAGGCGACGGAAGACTGATCAAAAAGGCGGAAATACGTGTCAAGCGTTTCCCTCACAGTGAGAACGTGTTTAATCTTGTTTTCAGCCACCCACTCAGCATGAGCGTGGTCCTTGGGTGAGCTGCCAGCGTCGGCTGCTCCGTCGCTCTCTGGGAAACGTCGCATGCAATGAACGATAACAATATCATAACTGTCGGCCATAAAAACAAGTGTCCACAGATAAAGAGTCATAGAAGGAAGAGTCTTTATCACTTCAAACAGAAGCCGCATCGCTTCCCCACTTCATCATCACTGTCACCGTGTGAGCAGAAGGAAATGAAGCACGAGGCTGTTTGTTGAATATTTATGGGTATCGACACTTTATATCTCGTCTGAAAGGTTGTTATGTCGGCTGTGTCTGAGTGAGTCCTTTAAAAAAATCACTTTGGGACATGGCCGTTTATTTTGGCGCTCAAAGGAGATAAGCAGTCAAAAGGTTGGATAATAGAAGAACATGAATTCACACTTTGAATGAATGAAGGAATGACGTTTCTCAGCAGAAAACATTCGGGGCGGGTGCTTTATTCCGTCGCATTCAAGTCATATCTCACTTGGGTCTTTACTGTTCCAGCACAAACTGTTTTGCAACAGTTAATCAGCTGCAGTTTTGATAAATCGAAGAAAAAGTCCCCTCAAGCATGAAGCACTTCAAAGACGACCCTACGACTCAGCCCGGGGGACTGAACTCAGTCTGCAACCAGACTCGTCTTTCCCTCCCAATTATGACTAATGAGAGCAAGGAGAGCCTGGATGCAGGAGTTCTGGTTCAGTTTGGTTCAGTCATGAGGACCTCCACGTGCCGGAAATAGAAACTTGTCAATGGAAACGCTGTCTGGTTTCTTGCCGACGTGCTGTGAAGACATGGTGTTGTGTCAAACTCACATTTTATGCAGATGATCTTAGGCCGGTCCCACTTCCCGTTGGAGCGACACTTAGCAGTGGGCACGTGGCGCTGCAGGAAGCCGTTGGCACACTGGTAGCGCACTGTGGAGTGGATGTCATAGTGGGAGCGCTTCCGGCCAATGAGGAAGGCATTTTCCACAGTGGGCGGGGCTCCGCAAAGCACTGTGGACACAGAGAAAGAGAACACGTAACAAAACGAGAACAACAGTTTGTCACCACTGAGAAAAGATCCACTCAGGATAAAAACATCACACAGCATCGAAGGGGATCGTGTGTCTCCATGTTTGGGATGACAAAGTACCACAGACACACAAACCAAACACACACACACACACACACAGACTGACTCTTGGTTTACATGCTGACAGGCTGGACGAGCCCCCAGCCAGCACCCACACAAACCTCACATCTCTCTTGACTGTCTTGTCAAGACTTTGTCAGGGCGGTGGTGGGTGTGAGGGAGGGGTGTGTGTGTGTGGAGGGGGTGTAGATTATTTTCATTGACAAACTGTTACAGACACGGGAGCGCGTTTGATGCAAACCACACAAAATAAAGTCCCATGAGACTGATCCAGTAACATAATCAAACATAGGCAGGGGAAGGATATAGGATACGGCCACTAGGGGGTGATCGAGCGATGTTAGCTGTGAATTCTCCATCCTTCTATACAGTCTATGGCAAAACCTAGTAGCACATGATGCTCATATTCATGTTATTCTAGTCATGAGATATAACCCTTGTTAATTTGATAAAAAATTCTATCAAAAAAAAAATTCATACCAGCAACAAAACCGGAGGAAATATTCATATATATATACAGTATATATATATGCACACACATATATATATATGTGCATGTCAGCTCATTCCTAGACCCCTGTTATGAAATGTGTATTTTTACTTTAAATGTGGTAATAATAATACTTATAATATATATAGATATAGATATAATAATACTTAGTAATAATACTTCAGTTAACACGAGCGAACATCGAGGAGCCAATGTTCACAGTCCTCCACGTCCCTCCTGTGAGAAGCAGTGTGATTATTTCTGATGAAGGGTTTAATGCCACATTTACAGTTTAATGTGTTGTGAAAGGAAAGGGGGCAATGAGCACTGACTTGACACAAATGGAGAGCTACGATGTCATTCTCCATTAGCCTGCAGCCACGTACGCTGTCGGCTGATTGGAACAGCAGGGACGAGCCCGACATATCTGCACAGCGCCAAAGTAAAAGCCAGTGTTGTCAGATAAAGCAAAGGCAGCTGTGGTTTCATGGACGGTGGGTCACGTTACGTAAGAACCAGTCAAAGCCTGAAAGGGTTACTGACTTCATTTCATACAAAGATCTTCCCAAAGTACTTCAAGGCCTCCTGGACAGTCCAATGTACAGTCCAATGTGTGGGAGCTGCAGACAGTGAAATGATGGTGTGTCTCAGCAGCAGAATAAAGGAGTCACATGAAGGTGAGAGACAGAGACAGAGACAGAGACAGAGACAGAGACAGAGACAGAGACAGAGACAGAGACAGAGACAGAGACAGAGACAGAGACAGAGACAGAGACAGAGACAGAGACAGAGACAGAGACAGAGACAGAGACAGAGACAGAGACAGAGACAGAGACAGAGACAGAGACAGAGACAGAGACAGAGACAGAGACAGAGACAGAGACAGAGACAGAGACAGAGACAGAGACAGAGACGGAAACAGAGACAGAGACAGAGACAGGGGATGTTGTCTGTTTATAACAGTGTCCCTTGAAAAGTAGTTCTACTTAAAATAAGTCAAGAATTGACGTGGAACACGACACTTAAGGAAATTGGAATTTCAAAATTGTAAAACTAACTTTTTCCACATATTTTTTGTTTGTTTGTTTGTTGTTTTTTAATAAGTCAAAGTTAATGAAGTTTCCATATGTAGTTCCTTAAAGTTTCAGGCAAACATTTTCTGGATAAATATATTCATAAATGTTCACATAAGTAAAATAGGAAAATGAATAAAGTCAATTTATTGAGCGTGACGTGGTCAGATATGGTTTCTGGCCCTAAAACGGTTTAAAGGTGTCCTAAAATACTTTGTATGCTCGAAATAGAGACATCATCTTGAAATGACAAATACACGCGTTAGATGAAATAACTCTAGACATTTCTACTGGAGGGTGTCAGCTGAGGAACATCTGAACACGACAAAGCAGGAACATTTGGTGATTTGCTTCATAGATTCCAAAAGTCGTCGTCCCAGCAGAGTGCGTCGGTGCTTCCAAACGCAGCTGAACTGAACAGACGAGCCTGCGATGGAGGATGAGTCCTGGTCAGCTGCTGTCATCGACTGTGACCGTTGTTTGTTCATGTGTTATGAATCAAAATGTCCGCTGAACATCACTACATCCAGAGGTGATAGAGGAGCTGTTCTTTGACTCTTACACACTTACAGCACAGTTGTATGCGTTAAAATATGTTGTAATAAGTGTCAGATTATTATTGAGCCCCTCCCAAACACACACACACACACACACACACACACACACTTCTATCTAATTCTATAAATTGCTGAACACAATGAACATTGTTTCTCCCTTTATACCAGAACACATTTCTAGAATGGCAGGTTCATTCTACACGATATGGATCCCACAAGAAGCATTGACAGGAGCACATTTCCCAAAGTACTCTGAGAATGTCATGCAAAATTAGATTTCCTCCCTCTGAACATAATAACCCATCAAAGTAGTCCAGTTATATCACCTGATGACGCTCACGTGTGCTGTCATATTTCCTCTCATCCGCGCTGCCAACGCTCTGATGCAGAACGCCGTGTGATTCTTTTGTCACCTACTCTCCTCCACTGCTGCTTCAGAACTGGAAATCTCATTTCTTTGTTGTTGTTCGATTGTGAGAGAGAGCAAACCCACGCCACGCCACGTCTTTAAAAAGGGCCGGCGGGGCACGGACGCAGCGGACTGACTGAAGAAGCAGATCACCCACCAGGAGGACGTCTGCTTTCCCCTGTCGTCATCTGACAGCTTAGTTGTCTCCTTGTTTAGAAGATGCACAAATCCCTGCACTCTAATGTGCCCAGTATCACATTCAGCTCTCTCTCACACACACACACACACACACACACATACACTGAAATGACCTCACACACAGTAGAGAGGGAGATGAAAGTCACCCCACTCAGGGGAGAGAGTGAGGGAGGGATGAGAGGGAGCTCTCACAGAACCTCAGATCTTTTACATTTTTTTACATCATGGTATAAATAGCTTAAAGTGAAAACTTCTAACTACGTATAAAATCAGGAGGAGGCCGATGCAGTAATTACAGCCACGTGTGCGGCTGACGATCATGTCTCTCCGTCTCACATATCTCCCCCCATTACGTTTCGTGTGAGAGAAGCTATCGTCTCCATCTAGGGAACATGTCACTCTGACCGGCCTGGAGGTCACTGATGAATGTCCGATCGGCGGCCGTTATCGACTAGCAGGCTGCTGATGAGCAGGCAGAGCGAGAACGTGGGCTCAGACAAACTCCTCTGATAAGACCCGGCTGCTCACTGGAGAGAGAATACACGTCTAAGTGTGGGAGGATGAAACAACGGTGGTGATTGCAGCTGACTGATGAACGTCCGGGGTGGGCTGGACACAGGGGGCCTGTGACAGTCGCCATCACATGTGGTTGCGACACCTTGCCTGGGAGGGAAATATGGTTCCTTTCATCCAGGAACACAGAGGGGTGAGTCAGTAGACGCGCCTGTTGCCTACGGCTTTACAAGCACGTTCCCCAGGCTGACGGCCTCTGATGGCAAACCATCTGTCTGAAGGAAACAAAGTGCTGAAATTAACACGATCACGTCGGAAACGGCCTCTGAGGCTTTTCAGTTAATGCTCACCTGATGTTCAGCCATGGCGAAGGATGCTGTCGTGTTTTAGCTTTAGCGGCGAGTGTAACTTCAACTCCCACAGTGAATTTATTGTTCCTACCCGATTGTTCAGCTCATTTCTATCTAATGTAAACACACACACGTCCATATTTGAACATCTACATTACCTACAGTGACCCCGAGTGTACTTGTTCTTCCTCTGTTGTTTCATCCTCAGCGTCTACTGGTTCTGTTGACTCTGTACATACGACAGAGAAACGTGTCCGAACATGGATCAAGATGTCTCTTTGTGTTTTCCATGAAATCTTATTCTGACATCTATTAGCCTGCATGGGGAAAAATGTGCTGCACTTCCTGGGATGCATTAGAAAGACAAGGAATGAGTAACGGTTGGATGTCAGTGCTGCTGGTTTCCATGCTGATGTGTTCAATGTCGAGGCAGAAGAAGTGTGTCATTGTGAGGATTTATGATCAACCTACGCTGTCATTTCAGCACGAACAGATGTAAATCATTGAGCGGCGTATGAGGAGGATTTGGAGGAAGAAATCACCCTCAATTCTCTCACAAAAAAGGTAAATGTTGTTCATTGTGTCCCACAAATGCTGGATAAAATAATCCAGCATTTGTGGGAGTTGGTTCGGGCTGATGGGTCAACGGAACACGAGACAGGAAATCCTTCTCTCTTCACATCTGCATGTGATCTCCATCCAGTTTACTGTTTACACCGGTGATCACACTGCTGCATTTCTTCCAATATCACGTCCATCCTTAAAATCATGGGAGGAAATCGTCCCGTTCTGAGAGGAGACAGATGTTTGAGAGCAGCCCCGTGTTTCTCCTCTCCTGAAACGTGAGGGTTTGAGGGTTTGAGATGTGCGCCAGTATTTCTGCAGCTCAGCCCTGAAACCCTCTTCGTACCACTGGTCATCCACCTGAGTTGTATGCCAAATTTTTGTTGGAAATAAGTTGTGTCTCAGCAGAGCACGGAACGCCAAGACAAAGTAAAGGTGACAGGACACACAGAGCAAAGTTCTCCCATCACCTTCTTGCTGAGTGTACATTTCCAGGACATAAAGTAAAGTGCTTTCTGCTTCAGGTTGCTAATACAGAACACTGGGCAGAGGAAATGGAGCTGCAGGTGTGTGTGGAGAGCTTGTTTTAAAGTTGAACGAGGAGCGTGATGACTGTAAGTCGGGGGTGTGTGGCTCGCCGCTAATCTGTTCTGCTGCAGTGAAATGTGATGACAGATGGGACTTGAGGTAGTCGTAGTTAAAGGTACATGTACTCATGTCACTTACGTTGCATGAACAAATAAACCAGCTGATGACACACAGTCACAGCCATGGTCCTTCTCCCAAACTGCCCGCCGTCGTTTCCTCTTTCAGTCTCTTCTCTCACACTTCTTCATCCGCTCCACGTCCCCGTCTCATCACTACTTCCCTTCTCTCTCTCTCCATCCTCCTTGGCGTTCTCACCTGTTCCCTTCTTACAGACGTAGGGCAGATTGTAGTTGCACGGCACGTCGTTCCATTTGCCGTTTTCATGGGCGACCATGACCACGCAGTCCTCTCCCCCGGCAAAGAAGTTGTCTGGCTGGTTTTCACGCCAGTTTTCATATTGCTGCGCGCACACACACACACACACACACACACACACACACAAATGACTGATCTATGTCTGGAACATTATTTTTTTTCCACTCTTTCAGTGCTTTGTTGTCGCCTTAGACAACAACATGCTTTTCTCTTGTCTGCAGTTATGCAATTTGATGTGCATTCATTCATGTGTGTTCATTCTCTCCAGATCAAAGTCCTAATGGATCACAGTGGAATAATAATGTTTGATTCATAGGTGCATGAATTAGTCTCTTTGCAACAAAGCTGCTTCATTTGTTGTTGTCTCCTCTCGGTCTGGACTCTAACATCTAAAACCAAGCAGACGGAGGCAGCAGCTCCCTCACCAGGTCCATCTTGTCGGTCCACTGAAAGTCGTCCTCCACTGTACGATCATTCAGTCCGATCCAGGTGTTGTCATGGCTGAGACCTGAACGGGAGAAACAGCAGAGATGATTAAACCAACGTAGAAAACAAACACAAAGCAAAAATCACCTTGTAAGAAGTCTGACAGTCACGTTGAGAGTTCCAACGAGATGTTTGCGTCCAACATGTGACGTCATGTCGGCTTGTCCGGCGCTCATAGAGCCAACTTACATCTCCAGTGTCAGACACTTCATCCAATATGGGACCACGTTTGTGAACACATGCACCTCTAGATGAAGACGTCCTGATAGCCACAACTGGTGTTTGTCAGGGTACGGATAAGTTGGACACGTGTGTGTGTGTGGTCAAACAGGCGTGTGCAGGAGCCCGTGGACATATGTAATGGATTATCAATCATGCTGCATCTGATTAACATCATTACCAGGCCCATTAATCCTCCTAATGACTCTGATCCACTTATTACAGCCATGGAGACGTCTATTTTTCAGCCAATTAAACACTTTTTGCTTTTGGCATGCGTGACGAAGAAAGATGGGTGCTGTGAGGACAGAAGCTCTGCTGGCATCTGCCCAGGACACAAGGTGGATCAGTTATTGTTGATCTGTTATTGTGTGTTGATCTGAGGAGCCATTGTTGTCTATTCCACTGGAGAACAAACACACCCTAACCCTCCCTGATACTTCTTGCCTTTGACACAGAGTGTGACTCCATCGTCACCCCAAACCCCCCAGGATCTGTCAGATCAGGTTGACTTGTTATTGTTCGATTCAGGAACGCTTTCTTTTCAGTTGTTGTAATGAAAGGAATGTTTTGATCGCTGTTTTCACATGTATTTATTCTATTGATCTTAGAGAAATTCACTAACAACTCCAATGACGACTGAACAATAATAACAGGGGCCCCCGTGGTGCAGCGGTGAGCACTCATAGCAAGTGGCGATAAATAACAAACACAAGACTTCTGACTGGATTCAAATCAGCAGACACATGAAGACATGTTGTGCAGCATGGACTCCTCCGTTTGTTCCAGTGGACAAATGAAAGCCACTAAAAACAAATCACAGCCTGAGAAAGCACACGGCCGTAAATGTGTCACAGCAGCTTACGTCGGAGCGTGAAACGGCGTTTACTGCAGACGGTGGTGATGCACATTTATGTGGCTGAACACACTCTGCTCCCGAGAGTGTTTTTCAGCAGGGAGCACAATAAAGCCTACAAGGGCAACTCACAGCAGAGGCAGACAGACATTTGTCACTGAATTATGGGGCTACGCGAGGTGCCATCGCCGAGTATGGTAATAACAAACTAGAGGAGAGGACATCAATCAACGTCCAGTAAAAACAGCAGGTGGAGGGTGGAGGGCAGAGACGGATGGTGGAGAACAAATCATCGTCATTATTGGAATTCATTGCAGCCTGTTTGTCACGGAGGATTGATGAGAAGAAGAGTCACCTGTTCTGAAATGTGACATGTGACTCGCTGATGACTTCACTGAGGGGAAACCCTGTCCAAACTTAGGACAACTGGCATGTTTTCCATGCAGCGTCCGTGCTGCTGCGTCTCCCCCTCATCTCACCTTTGATGAAGTTCTGCTCGGCCAGGCTGTGGACGCTGGCCAGGTGGCCGCTGTGCTCCCTGCAGTCCTTCTCGGAGTCCTCCCAGGTGTGTCTGCGGCTGAAGTACCTGTAACAGTGGCCGTGGAACTTCCTCCACGTGTGCTCACAGCCTTCGGTGTCTGTGGGGTGAACAAGGGATCGGGACGGAGACGGGAAAGGAAATCAGTTCACGGAAAATCCATTTTTGGAACAGGAAATCTTTTTGTCTTTTTTTTTTTAAATTCTTCACTCCCACAGCTGACAGAGGCTCAAGAAGAGTGTTAGAGGGGAAACGAGTAGGAGGATTTAGAGTAAGAAGACGAATGTGAGCAGGATCTTTCTGAATTCATGTTTCATAAATTCTCTGCTGTTCTTTCTGCGGCAGCGTTTGATTTAAAACAACTTTAACCGATCTTTTGGCTTCTTGGGGGCAATTCCAGGGCAAAATTATTGGTTCTCAGCGATGCTGAATGTGATATTGACGCACTTTTAAGTTCTGTTTCTCTTCTTTATCCAGCCCTGGGGGAATTATCTGTCTCTTTATCTGCTAAATGCTCCACTGTATTACCATGTATCTGCTGTGTGGTGCTGAGCAGATAGTGAAAATGTCTTGGTTTTTTTTTTAAACTTCTGCCTCTAAACCCGAGGGGAGCTCGGACCGTGTGTCTCTGACTTCACACACTTTGATTTGACCCATTGTTATTATACAGAATATTGATTATGGCTGTGTGAAGAGCCCTCTGGGGTGCTCCTCTCTTTCTCCATCCTGTCATCTCCTTCCCTACGTCTGCTGCTCTCATTCAACTTTTAATCCACGGCTGAGGCAAGCCTGCGGTGAGACAGCTTATCCCAGTGAAAGGGTGTTTTAATCTATTCAAATGACAACAATCCTTAGAAATTGCTTCCAGTGCGCAGCGCTCGCTGGGTAATTAAGCCCTGTCACAGTCCTGTCAGCACACTGGCTCTCCCCTCTCTCCATCCCTTCCTCCTCCCTCTGCCTTCATCCCTCTCATCTGTCCCCTTCATCTCTCGGTGGCTTTTTGCTGTGTGTCTGCACGTCTCAAACGCTCCTCTCTCTGTTCCTGAGTGCTAACGTGTGCAAACAGCTGTATTTCTGTAAGTTTCTCCTTATGCTTTGGATTTTGCGAGCCACCACCTTCACCAGTGTGGGAAAAGACCTCAGCTTCGTCTCCAACCAACCTGAGGTGACAGCAGACACCAGTATGGCCAATTCAAATTGACCAGTATAAAATGGCTGAACGGAACCCTGCCAGCATGCAGAATGAAACATTCTGGAGCAACAAAGGAGAGAAGAGAGACCTTTTCCATTCCACTACTGTAATGTAAAGTAAGTCACTAAGATCCTTTATCCTGCACTGACAGAATAACTGCTTCTCATTCAGGCAAATTCATAGTTAATAAATTCAGAGATTCCAGGGTCCTCTGTGGGATAATGCTCTGAAATGCAGCACTTTAATACCATTCCATGCAATTCAGCGGGTCATAATCAGACTTTTTTCAAAGCTGAAGGTACATTTCTTCTTGTAGGTCTCCTTGGCCAGCTGAGGGGACACTTAGAAAGCATCTCTGCCTTGAATTATATTAATACATTTATTTATTCTAAGTATAGATAGAGGACCTATATAAACAGTGCAATTCAAATTACAGCTGTGAAAATGACCAGTGAAATAAATCATAAAGTCAGCAGAGTCAATAAAAACTATCAAGCCCAACAATCCTCACGAGGGCAGGAATCATTTCCACAACCATTACACTGAGTTATAGGGATGACAGGGACTGAATCGGCTCGGCTGCAAACAGTTTTATATGTCCCTCAGGTCATCAAAAGGTATTTTAAATAAAAGCACAGAATCAGGATGTGAAAATATGTTTCATAAATATCATCAAGTCAATGTTAGGGCACTTTGAAGTGTCAATACTATTAGGTTGTGATGGACGATGAGCATGAGCAAAACAACAGGAAAACTGTCAGTGTACCCAATAAATTGGGTATTTTGATACCTCCGGATGGATTTGTTGCCCCAGGGTCAGCTGACAAAAGGTTTAACCACATCACTGACAGCGACTGACACAAGAACACAGCAAAGGATGTGTGTCTCCAGAAAACGACGGCACCAACATTTGGTTGCATCCAACCTGTCTCCATCAGTGCAGACATCCATTCTCTTTCCAAGTCTCCCACGGTGTTACCCAGAGTTCTGTCAAGTCAGAAACCATGATGTGTTCATACACGTGGAGACACACATTGTGGAGACCAGAGAGGGAGGGACAGAAGGATGGAGAATAAAGACAGTGATGCTGTATATATCAGTGAACTCTAATGGAGTCAAAGTCCAGTTTTATCACTCTGTGATGCTCTGGTCCAATTCAACGCCGTTTAAAATTCATCATTCACCCACTGGCCTGTTTGTTGTGTATTCCCTCGGCCCCGCTGGTACTTCATACAGAAGAGGCCTGTTCCCTCTGTTTCGCTGACTCACAGCTGGGGCGCCGACCCTCCAGCCCTTCTTTCAACACATCAACATAATATTCCAACCTTTTTTAGACCTTTGTAATTAAACCTGTTGCATCTTTGAAACACATTTTCCATGTACAGCACGCATATAAAACATCTATGCGTGTGTGTTTTCATTTGTGTGTTGTGTTGTGTGTCTGCTCTGTATGTTTGTTCCTTCTTCATCCAGCTTCATTTAAATGAACCATGTTGTTTACAACACGTATGAGATGATGTTGGAGCTCTCAAACCTTCAGGACATGATTTGTCAGACCACACAGCACCATCCCTGCTGGAGGGGGTCTCTCAGTAAGTGTGGGCGCCACAGTCCTTCTTAAACTTATAATTGTTCGCTAATAATGACTTTTCAGCAGAAAGTCACACTGACAATTAATATAAATGTAAATTTGAGTCCTTCATTACTTTGGCAGCACAAATTCTTACAGGGGTTTCGTTCGGATGAACTCAAAACACGGTGATGACATGAAAGCCAATTAGTCATTTTCACACTGCAGTCTCCTCTGGGCAGCTCACGGGTCGGCCATGTTGCCTCACAGTGAGATGAGTCCCAGCCCATATGTTGTCATTTTACAACAGACCCTCAGCCCTTCATAGATGACCCAAAACATACTGCCATGGCAACAAAGGAGGGGTTGAAATAGAAGCACATGAAGGCCACAGTCTCCAGAGCTCAATGATACAGAAAATCTGTGTATGGAGCTGAAGTCCCTCCAGAGAGGGAGACCTGGTGCAGACCTGGTGAGCAACTCCAAGGGTTTGTTACGTCATATGTTGCTTGGGGATTGATTAAGTATTTCACTCAATGACCAAAATTCACTTCGAAGGTGTATGTAATGTCTTCAGACTTATTTCCCTGCTGTGTTTGGTACCATGAGGTTCTTAGATCAGTCACCCGTCAACTTGAATGAAGTACCGTTCATTTCCAGGGGCAGCAGGCGGGATGAGTGAAGAGCATCAAGGATTTCACAAACCTCATAACATAATCCACCGTAGCTGTGCACTTACTGCCGATCTACGGCTGCGTCGGATACATCCAGGGCATTATTCAGTTCTCTTGTTTTTATTTGTCTTATATGACGTTCCAGGTTATCACTTGTCTTTAAAGAGAGTTTCAGTCCAAGTAAAGTACCCTGCCTTAAAGGCCCACTAATTATG
>CAAKHB010007631.1:0-41005 GCA_901007665.1 Aeoliscus strigatus | reverse complement strand
GGTGTGCCACATCCTCCCGTTGGCCACACCGTCATTTCACAGAACTGTGTGTTTGTCTTTCTACAGGAAAGGTGTGGAAGTTGGTGACAGACAGACTCTGTCAGTAACCTGTTCAGGCATGAATGGGAGGGACATATTTCTAACTGACATATTTCTCACTGACATATTTCTAACTGACATATTTCTTACTGACATATTTCTTTTCTATTTCTTCACCATAATAAAAGCACAGCTCAGAACTGCGCTCAAGCACACCGTTTTAGGCTATTAACCTTTGTGCGTTTGTCTGTAATTAATATGATCAACATCAGAGCTGCAATTGTTTGGGCAACATCATCAACCCACCCAGAACGCCAGGATGGGAAATTAATCAGCCCGGAGAGGAAGAAGCCAAAGCAAACAAATTACTTACAACTGCATCGTTTACACAAACCCTTTGTAAAAAGTCATAACTCCTTCTGAATGCTTGAAACCATTACGCTGTTTTTTCACTCAGCAGAAAATCCATGACATTGACTGCAGCAAATCTCAGCGTGTGTAATTGATGGCGTTAACACGCATTTGTCACAAATTATTGATGCGCAACCCGGCTGCTGATTGACCTCCGATTTGTGTTAATGCACAAACACGCCTGAACGTTGCATAATATGTGTGTTTATCTGTACATGCATTAACAGGTGACGATAATCAGAACGGGACTCTTGGCCCTTGACACTTGAACTATGACCTCTTTCTAAAACGAATGGCCTTGTTGTCTGCATATGTTTGAACATGGAACAAACGGACTCAGACAGGATCCATTCAAAAAACCAACGGGACGCCTGACAACTGGTTACACAAAATCCTTGACGATAAACGTGACAAACACAAGGCGGTTTTAATCAGATAAGTGGGCTGCCGATGCACTGGAGGACGTTAATACGGCAAATGGAACAAAAAACACAGAGGAGGGAAGAGGGCAACTGCAGAAATAATCGAAGAACCTATGGCCGTGCTTTCTACACACCCACAAAGCAGTGGATGTATGTAATGTAATACACAATGGCTCAAGCCACCGATCTTTGGCCAAGGCCCAGAATCAATGAGCAGACCCGATGCTGTCGACAGCTTTGCACCGACTGCATCGTGTTAAAGCTCCATCGACCTCAGTGCGGATCTCCAGTCGGCAGGTTTCTAAGGGTCTTATTAACACAAGAAATACAAACGCCACATTCGTGGTTTCAACCTCATCTTCCTCTTCTTCTTCGTTCCATTACTTTTCCTAGAAGCTTTTCGTAGAAGGTTTTCTCAGCGACTCAACCTCTCAGTGAGCTCACAGCTCCTCTGCAGCCGGCGTGTCCTCGCGTTTCTCTGTCACACACTCCCACACACGCTGCACAGACGTTTTCTGACAGACGTATTCTCCCATCACACAGCTGAGTGGAAAGATGAGCTGCCTGCTACTCCTGGGGCCAGAGGGTGAACACACACACACACACACACACACACACACACACACAGACACACCATAGCCCACGTTCAGTCACAAGACACAGCTGGATATTTCTCATTTGCTTTTGAGAGTTCCAGAGCCACTGGACCAAAAGCTCCACTTGGATTTGTGAGACTGGATCTGACAAATAAGGAAAACAAAGCCATCATTCGCTGCTGTCACGCATGAATTACGAGGTGTGTGCGGTAAAGGTTATCCAGACATATGGCTGCTTCTCTTTCCCTTATGCCACAGTCACACAACATCTGTCTGCAGCTGCTGACCACTGAGATCCCGCCTCTCAGCTATGACCTGGCCGTGACTCACCGATCTCGCAGCTCTCTCCAGAGAAGCCCTGAGGACAGTAGCAGCTATAGCCGTCACCCTCCCGCAGGCAGCTCCCTCCGTGGAGGCAGGGGTTGGTCTGGCATGGGTTATTCTCTACTGCAACGAGAGACACAGCGAGAAGCGAGGTGGATTAACGGGCAAATGTGGATTTATAATTGATTTTCCACAGAGAAGGAGCTCGACAACAGTGCCTTGTGTTCTGACAACGGATGACAGGACATGAGCCAGCATTTGGCTGCTGCTGTCCTCAGTGAGACCTGTCACTGCTCTCTGACAGCGACATCCCACAAGGTGACATGTTCACTGTATCCGTTGTGTCACTCCAACAGGACGGATACGAGCCACAGAACAATTTGGAATGTCCATCCCAGGTCCTACCGATAAAACCTGCTGAGTATTGTACATTGTGCCATTTTAAAGTCACATAACGGCAGAGAAGTTTGAAATGAATCATTATTATCACTACACACAATTACTGCTCTTAGATTTAAAGATTCAGCAAAGAGGCTCTGACAAAGAGGATTTGTGCAGTGATTTTCTTTCTTCTACGTGCAGGGAACCAGCTGGATAAAGTGTCTTTTTATTACCCAGTGCTGAAAGGACCGCAGTCCCTAACACCATCTAACACACTGCATCTGCTCCAGAACAACGCTCACTCAATGATGTATGAGCAGAGATGAGCTCCGAGGAACACGGGGTGCAGTTCTGCATGCGTTTATACATGCACAGTCAAATGTGCCAGTGATTCCGGATGTTTGTGTGTGACCTGGACTCGTTACACACGTGTGTTCAATTTTAGGTGAAATGAATTTAAAAACAAGGATGTGAAATGCTGAGTAAGAAAACATTAGTGCCAGGTCATTTCTTAAATCAACAGCAATGGGAAGATCTAAGTGGAATGCCACTTCACCTCGGATGAGATGATCACTGGTCACAACCCATTTGTAAAGATGAGATGATGGTGCAGAGGTGGAGAAGGCCAGCCGGGCTGGGGATATGATTTTCCACACGACTTTAGCGTCACTTTTGTATTGAAACGCTTCCAGTTTCTCCAGTTCAAGGCCAATGCGTTCTGTTGTCATGGGTCAGAATGACATCAGCCTCGTTTCACTCTCTTAATACTGTCGCACAACAGCAGTAAAACTTTAACACGTCTCAGAAATGAGGCTTGTGCTCTGCACTCATGTCAAAGTAGAACATATGAATCTTTGCACGACAGATACACCACAGCTGCACAACTCTCTCTGTGTTCAGTGTAGAACTGCAGGGGGGGTTGACTGGGAGCAACATGTCCTTCCCTGGCATTATTCAACCTGGTTGGATAAACTGTTGGTGAGGAGAAGAAGACCGTCTGTCTGATACACTGGCTGTGACGTTACATCACAAAGCATTTCTCCCATTTCTGTGTGATAAAATTGACCATGCAAATATGAAGAAGGGGAAGTAGAACAGAGAGTGTGAGAGACTGTCAGCTGGAGATGGACAGTGAAGTCACACTGGGCGCTGGAACACATTTCCGGCCCTCCTAATGCTGATTAATCACACACTGGTCTTAAAATAGGTCTCCTGTTCCTACTTTGGGCTTCTCGCTTCCTGTGAAAAAGACCAAAGAAAAAAAGAAAAATAGTGGAGGACCGAGTCCAAAAAAGAGTACGACTGTCTGTGGTTCGAGACAGACATTAGGAGTTAAGCAGATCTAACAAAAGAGGATTAGGGTCGACTCTCAGGGCCACACTTCACGGTGTCACACAAATTAATGTGTGAATAACTGATCATGTCAGGTCTTTTCCCTGACACCGACTGGCTGAAATCATTCAGAGTATCTTTAAATATGCTTTTCTGTGTGACATTCCATTTCTCTAAAGGGTCATCTGACCTTCTTTTTTTTTTTTTTCAAACCCTGGGTAGAGAGATTATCTTCTGGTGGTTTATTTAGGAGCTGCTGCTGGATGTCAACTCGTACACGCTGCGGAGGATTTAAAAAAGACCACAAAAGATGGCTGAATGGAAGCAGAAGACGTCGTGCTGACAGAGACACTGAAGTCTGCGTGAATAAAGGTGTCACTGCACACACGTGCACTTACACATGCAGCTGCTTATCACCCGCCGCAGCGCTGCTGTTATGACTCACTCAACCTTGTAATAGCTTTGCTGAGACAGAGATCATGCTTCATGCCTGTTCAAGTGTTCCCCCTATTTGAGCGTCCAAAGCCATCGCCTGAGCTCGGTTTGAGTGGGGCCAGCGCCGCTGAAGCCCAAAGAACCTTAATGGGCACATGGGTGGCTGCGCTAAACAGAAAGGAACGAACCAAACACAGCTGCGGTCGCCATCACCGCGATGGCTCGATAAGTCTGCCGCGTGAAATATTCATGTCACTTGCCTGCTGGCTGCAGCGAACATGTGTTTTGTGCATTTAGTGACGACATGGAGCAAGAGAAGGCATACATAATACACCAGTTCAAGTGTGTCACGTTGCACGCACACAGCAGGTCCAGCTACACAATGGTCACATGAGGAGTGCTGGTATGCACTCAATGTTTCAAGGGAATTCTCATTATATATTGTGTCAGGGTGGGCGCCGACACGTTTTAGATTATAAATGCATAAAAGAACCAATACATGTGTTTATTGCATCAAGTCTTTTGACTTTGGTACCTCTAGTTCAACAAAATAAAACCAAAAAAATGCTCTGGTTGAATTATGACCTTTGTGTTTTAGGGTTTTGACCCCGTTGTAAAAGTAAGAATATAAAGCAATAATTAGGTCCAGAACTGAAATTCAACAGTGTCAGCCAACACACTCACCACCAGCTCTTCTCCCTAACATGACGGCTTTGGGGCATTTTCATGCACAAAAACAAAACAAACAAAGACGGGCATGTCCAGACATAGGACGTCAGTCCAGGATAGAGTTAGTGACTAGTAGAGTGCATGTAGGGGTACACTGACAAAAAAAGGCCCACGGCAAAAATATTAGAACCAATACTTTCATGGATAAGGACGTCTGAGTGGGTAACCAAGTAAACTGGAGGAGATTAATTGTTTTTACTGTATTTTACAGCTGATTTAAGATTTAAGACCCGTTAACATAAGAGATGGTGACAGAAAACTAACACACGAGGAAGGACACACACACACACACACGCACATATATACACATGTAAGTGCTGGTTATAGTGTCAGTGTACCCAAGTGATGATAGTTCACACAAAACATCTAACTCTGGGGCTGTAAAAATCCATACCAGCTAAATTATTTCAGCAAGTTTTTTTTTCACCCTAAAAACCAGACTAACAAATTATTCAGAGTTATGATTCTTTATTATCATTAATGACTGAACACAATCTGCAGCAGAACAAAAGAAAAACGAGACGTGCAGAGCATGAAAAAAACGGTGTCCCATGCTTAACCCTCCAGAATGTTTTGTACAAATAATCTTGTGTTTTTATTTCTATTTCTACATTTTGCTGGCAGATAAATAAACCGTCTCTTCCATGGAAAGTACTGTAGGTCAAAGCAGAATTAATGGATGGATGTGCACAACTGACAGTTTGGTTCATCATTTCACTGTTTACTCATCGGGCCTGACCTTGGGTTGTGTTTGTCTGTTTATAGCCTGTTTCATCTGCTGCTGACTCATGCCTCCCACCCACGTTGACGTATTTTTTGGTAGAGTCAAAAAGAAAAGAAGAGGAAAGCCAGTGACTATCATGGTGAACACTGATCAGGCGAAGCCACACAGTTGCTGCACAAATCCGCTGTGGGCTGAGTTCCTGCCGGATGTTTGTGTCTCTCACTAAGCAGGATGGACAGAAGCAGAAAGAAGTGTGAGCAGATGACCTACAATTACTGCCTGGCACACTGAATACACGCCAGAGGAAATGCAAAACCTATTTCTGCTGAAATACAGATAACGCTTCTCTCCTGCACAGATATGTGGTGTCAGATAGCTTCAAAGCGATTAATTTACAGAGGTGAGTGAGGCGAGGGCAGGAAGGAAGGACGGAGTGGTGAGAGATGACGGGAGAAGAGATGGAGAGAGACAGGGGTCACATTCTCTAGTTGGCGGAGTTGCTCAGATTTGTGCCAGAATGATGCCAGCACCCGTAGCAACTGCTACGTCAGACGAACTGCAACGTCTGCAGAGTTCAACAGTGTTCAACACAGTCTGCGTCTGACTCTGTCAGGGCCCAGACTTGAAGGGAGGTGCAAATAATGCTTCCACCTCCACTGCACCAGCTGCCTGTTTATCGTCTGAAGCTCCTCACGTCTCCCAGCGTACCAAAGTCTGGATGCGTGAACGGGTCACATTGATCAAAAGGTTGGGAGCAAAGCATGGTCCATTTCCCAGCAAGGTCAGATGGAGCCGTGGCCTCACATCGGCCTCTTAAATACGACCATTATTAACCACTGTCTGGACATGTGGCTGTAAAGGTCACAAAACTCGGAGTTATAAATTCAAAGGTGTCAGCGGTTGTAAAGAATACTAATGCCAAGAGCACCGGTCTGATAGTTCCAGAAACTGAAAGCGACTTGAACTTGGCTTCACCACTTTCCAGCCCGGAGCCCCTGAGAACGTGTTCATGTGTCTGAGTCCGGTTCGTCGATGGAGTACGTGCAGAAAAGTGATTACTGCCGCTCCAGTGCCAGGATAAAGTGACTGAGGGGTCAATTAAAGATAGTACGGGGGCAAATCTATTTAACAGGTTGTCAGCCTGCTGTCCCTGGTCCTGTGCTGTTGTCAAGAGTCAGTTGGGACTTAACTGACTGAGGTAAACTATTATCTCCAGCACCTTTTCCATGGGCACGTAAAAGGAATCAGGTTTAATGTCTGAGCAACACATACTCTGCATAAATGCACTGAACGATAATAACAGTTAAAATGCTGGTTAATATCGAAGTTTAACCCTTGAGGCTCATTCTATGTAGTCGGAATGAACCTGGAACTAACTGCTGTTAGCGAGCATTGCATTGGATAGTGAGGGATTTAATCAAGCTGAGGATATTTGTGTATCTGGAAGCTGCCTGAGAGAAGCTTGGGCCTGCTAGCAAACATACATACAATAAACGCTCTGGAAGGTTCTTTACATATGTGAGAAATGTTCTGGATCCTTCTGCGTCGGTGTGGTCTGATCTGCAAAGCTCTTATGGAGGAATGGGACGACGTCCTGCAAACTTCATTTGAAGGAGATGCACTGAGTCACCAAATGCAAATGAAGGTTTGCGTTAATCATTGTTAACAGTTAACTAAAGATAACTAAAATTACTACAAAGGGTGCCGATCAACGAGAAGATCAAGAAGATTTATACATAATGAGTATAATTTGTTTGTCAGTATCAGCTCCTCCTCTCTGGTCAGACAAACACACAGACATGCACACACAATCTATGAAGAAGCGTGACACTTCCAGTTAGTTCCAGTGGTAGAAGCCAGAAACAGCAGCGAGCAGCCAAAGTGCTCTTAGCGAGCGCCTGATGGGCTGAACATCACGCTGAAGCAGTCTGGAGGGAAAGCAACACGCCAGCAATGGAACACAACCACACTCAGCTGCCTGCCCAACCGCACGGACAAACAATTTAGTGTCTTTGTCACGGCAGCAGCAATTAGGGCACCTCCATTCCTCCATCAAATAAACTGTGTTATCTGCACAGCTGTGGCGGAACAGTAATCCATTTGGAACATGGTCGATCCAGAACGTCTTTGTGCTCGTTGTCAGGCTTTCAGAAATGTAGAAGAAAAGAGAGTACAACTGCCACCGCTGTACACATAACATGTGATATCGAACATAATTACTGTAGAAAAAAACAAATACTGTGTTGAACTGTGATGAGTATGTCTTCTTTTATGAAGATACACAGCACACAGTTCTTGATATTCTCACAGCGTGACGCACAACAACCTTGAAGTGCGCTTTGCTCATTAGCTTGCGCTGCACAGCGTGTAGGGTGAAGCAGACACGCTGGTATTTAAGTGTCTGTGCTGTAATAGCTGCTGTGTATCAGTGGTTGAAGTGTTTAGCCTTAGAAAATGGCCTTTGTCACAGATCCAGCTGTAGGTTTTCTCACCTAATCCCCAAATCTCATTACATGTATTTGGAGGATGAACAAGAGTGGTGCTTTTATTTTGAAGGTATTTTGAACGTGGGAACACTTTGGCCTCCGAGTACTGTGAAATACAATCGGCTCTAGCGGTATTTCAGTGTGAACAGTTGGTCGATAATGGCATGCTAATCGTCTGTTGAGTTGGCAGTAAGTTGTAAATAATGTATGTGGTCGGCAGTACGTCTGCAGGGCTCGTGAACAGCCTCTTTATGCATTTGTGTGCGCGTGCATGTGTGCGTGCACCGATGGAGCTCCTTACCTTTTTACCCAGGATTTATGTTGCACACATGCAGGAAAGCCAGAAAATGAAATAAATGACCCTCTGAAGTCTAATGATATCTTCCAGATTTCAAACACTTCTTTAATTGTAGGAACTTACATTCATACAATATTCAAGAAGAGCTCAGATACGCTGATGCTAGTGTTCCTATTAGACTCGTCTGTAAAGAGATTGTTTAGCTCAAATCTGAAAATTCTATATCAGATTTAGTTATATTTTAAAGTCTCCTTTAGATACCTTTAGATAGATAGATAGATAGATAGATAGATAGATAGATAGATAGATAGATAGATAGATAGATAGATAGACAGATAGATAGATAGACAGATAGATAGATAGATAGATAGATAGATAGATAGATAGATAGATAGATAGATAGATAGATAGATAGATAGATAGATAGATAGATAGACAGATAGATAGACAGATAGATAGATAGATAGATAGATAGATAGATAGATAGATAGATAGATAGATAGATAGATAGATAGATAGATAGATAGATAGATAGATAGATAGATAGATAGATAGATAGATAGATAGATAGAAAAACAATTAGGGAATATTGCACGCACCAGGGAATCCAAGGATATACGGAACCCGACAAAAAGAATCCCACACAGAGACGTGAACACAGCCCACACCACGACGAGCCGGTCTGCCCGACTCACTCCCCATTCAACTCACAAGTAATCTGCCTGCTGCCGCTACCTCCTGTTTTCAAAAAGACCTCAATAAATCCTCTTACTGGTTCACTCTTATCTCCAGTGCTGCTCTTGGGTCCTTTATACAGAAGGTCTAAACAACCGAATGTCTCATTGTATTTCACAATAAAACCATTTATCATTACCCAGAGTAAAAAACTTCCAGCGTCCCACAAACAAGTCCAATACATTCAGTGAACACAGGTGTTTTATCCTCCTTTTGGAGTGTATTTGTGTCATTGTGCGCACGTGGAATTTTATTTACGTAACACCCACAAACTGATCTGCATTCATCTCTCCTTGTGGTGCGTTTGCTTCACCTCGCTCCTGAAATGTGAACCACACAAATCGTTCATGGTTCAGCATGAGAGTGTCGTATCTGAAACGATGAACCTACGTATGTAAAACATCCTGCCAAATGTCAGTCATGTCTGTGTTCATGATGTTGCATTTGTTTGGACATGATAATGAAGAGGTGAAGGAGAACACAAAGTGCACCTGGATTTGAGTGCTTTGTGCTGGCTTTGCAAATGTGCTGTAAGACTAAAGCAATAAATCAGAGCAGACACACAGTCACAGATCGGGGCTGTCCCGTTCCCTTGCCTGCATGTTCATTTCCACCGTGGTTCCTTTCAAACGTTGCTCTGACAGCAGAGCAGCACTAATAGGAGAAGCAAACTGAGGGCCAGAGGGTTTGCCTGGGAACTGTTTGAAAACTTAACAAAGCACTACTTTGCATTCTCAGTGCTCCTGCCAGAAGAAAAGAAGCTTTCTAAAACTCCTCCAAGTTGCCATTGCAATTTGCAAACATACAGCTCCTCATCATATTCTGTAATTTATACAGAAACCCACCCAGCCTGAGGTGTTGTCCACCGATCAATGCTCCCTGCTGGGACAGATCTGGGGGTGTGTCTGACATGGCCGACACGAGCAGACCCTTCAACCCTTCCACCTGCTGGGGGCTGGCTGCTGCACCATGGCTTGTGACTGACACTGGAAGCCAAAACACCCTTGCCACTGCTTGACTCTGTTCTGGGATCCAGCAGGATTGTGAGGGAATGAAGTCAGTCAGGCAGTCTGGCAGCTCAAGACCCCAGCTGGGTGCACTCATCCTCTCGGCCGCCACTCCTCTTCAGCAAGAAAGTGCCTCAATTCAAATCACACATTCCACTGTTAACCTTGATGGCAGGCAGCTCCATTTTCAGCGGTGCGTGTCTGCGTGTCTGACTGGCAGATTCACCGATGGATGTGTGAGCCAGCTCGGCTGCAAATGGAGAATGAAAATGCATCTCGGGGAGACTGCTATTCAAATGTAGTTGGATGTGCTTCAGGTGAAATAGACCCCTTGATGTTCAGCAGGGTCTGACGAGCTCCGCATCATAATACACCGCATATATATCTGGATGCTTCTCATTTAGAGGTAACACAAGCGGAAAGCGCTACCGAGAGTGACATGTTTGTGTAATGTTAGCTTGTCTCCTGTCTCTGCCCTTGAGGAGGACACACTTCCAGTCGGAGAAAAGAAAAGAAATACCTTCCCGCTATTGTCACAGTTACAGCTGAATCCAGGTTCTTTGCCGCTCAGCACAACCAGACAGTCACTCGACACGGAGGATTACATTCCTTCCGACAACATCCTGCCAAACCCCATCCCTCCCTCCCATTATTTCCCAATTGGTGTCAACAGAGGTGATGTTGCTTTCTAAAACTCTACACACCGTACCTGACGATACTCACACATTCGTCGCTGCGTTGAACAGGGTGACACACGGCTTAGCACCGCTCCTTCCTATCTAGTAAACAGACTCAACCATTTTACATGCTAAACACGCTGAACTGTACTCAATCAATCAGTCCGTCTTTAATTTAACCAATCTCACTGAGATTAAAAAGCTCTTTGACCTGGCACAAGAAAGCAACACAACAATGGTAAAACAATGTAAACAAGTACACAATCACACAAATAAATGCAGCAGTAACCAGTTCATGCAACTACACTCAAAAGCGCCGATAATTGTCAGCTTCCTGTCATCTGAGGTCATATGAACTTGAATTTCCTCTCAGATAATGTGAGCATAAGACACGGATGCTGACAAAACAAACGTGTTAAATGACATATGTTGAGCCCAGGGAAACAGGAAACAGGTGCTTAGCATCAATTATTGGTGTGTAACTGCTGTTAAAAGAGCAACTTGCGCTGCCTCCAAAGTGGTCCATGGAGGGCTGTGAGATGAGAGAATATCCATAAAAAGCAACAACAAAACTTGTTTTCCACTAGTTTCCTGGATGTGCTACCGATTCAGTCATTCATCATCCATAATGGTACGTCTGGGTCATACAAGTGAGAGAATGACATACAGCTGCTGAATAATCACCACGTTCTGTTGTGGCAGCAAAGATAATAAAACAAATTTATAGTATCGTAAAAAAAAAAAAAAATCTTGCTTCAAACAGCTTTTCTGTTAGTTTTTGAGCTCACTGCATATTAATAAGAAAGTAAAATGTTGATTGCGTTACAAACTGTTGAAGGTTTCATTGACTGGAACGTGTAAAACAGCACGTTCCACTCTTTTGGTTTTGTGTTTTGCCTGCATTACAGGAAATCTCCTGCTGCATTATTTAGTAGCTGTGTGGTTGCCTTTAATGGTTTAAAACCAACAGCAAATATTTGCCTCTCCGTTCCCCTGTTGGCTGGAATGTTCAATGACCTTTCTTCGCTCTCGACTTGGTCCGTTGTGTGACTGAGCACCGGCAGCTACCGGGAAAACTCTAGATCATATTTCTGAAACGTGACCGTCTATAATCAAAGTAGTTTTGAAACTGCTGTGTTTTATCATGACGACCAGCCAAATGTACACAAAAGACCCAGAGTGAATTCTCACCACAGTGTACTTAAGCTCATTTTCAACACTCGGGTTGTTTCATTATTCCCCTGGTAAACGGAATACAAAGAGCCGAGATGCTCCGTCAGCACAGAGTAGTGTGTAACGCCGTTTCATCTCACACCACAATGGAGCCCAGCGTCCCTCAAGGCTGCTCTTTAACAAAATCCCATTCATTTAATAAGCAGCAGCCAATTGAAGGATTAGATTCAACGGGAGTGTTTGATATGGAAAACAGTGAAATCGCACCACGGAAAGATGAGTGGAACTTGGACAGGATGACATATAGGACACTTGGTGGATTTCAGGAAAGTGTTTTCAGAAACGCACTGATGAGTGAAGTTGTTGTGGTTGAGGGCAGATAATGACCAGAGGGAAATTAGCTGTCTTGTGTTGTACCACAGAGTTCAAGAGGCTATCAAAACATTACACCGAGAGACCCATTACAATGGCTCGAGGGGTAATAAAACACAGAGGGACGAGGAAGGAAGGACGACAAAGGAGCCAGTACGAGAGAAACAAAGAGAGAGGAAGAATGGTGGAAGACAGGGAGGGAGGAGGGAGAGGAGGAAATCGATAGACTGTCCAAAGCAGCGTCAGGAATTTGCCTCAGACCAAGACCTCGACTGCCAGAAGACAAACGGAACATGGATCCACAGACTCCTGCTGACAGTATGCCACTCACGCCTGCCACCATTTATCTGCAGCTTTGTGCCTCCACTCAAAACACACACACACACACACACACACACACTTCAGCGCATCGTCTCTTCTCCAAGTTTTTTTCTGATTGAAACGGCTTGCTGTTACCGGTGCTGCCTGGAACACGGATTCAGACAAATCAGCATCATCCACTTCTGCCTTTACTCTATTTGTCAGAATCAGGCAGAAATGGATATGTACGAGGCTTGCACCCATTTAGTAAGTGCCTGTGCTAGTAGAGGAGATAAAACACTTCAGTTGGACATTAGTTTTATGTGGTTTACAACTGACATGAACCGTATTTATGGGCAACTAAAGATGAAAACGCCAATAAATGTGCATAGGGAAGGATATGTTGTTTGTGTGTGTTGGGTTGAGATGGTGCGACGTAAGGGACGTGTAAATGCAGGTTTACACCTGTGTGTGTGTGTGTGTGTGTGTGTGTGTGTAGCTGAAGGCCACACCGACCAGTGTTAATACAAACTCATGTCACATCACTGACATCCACACCTGACAAAGCTCTGAGCTGACAGTCGAGGGAGGCAGGAAGGGTGGAAACCCAAAAATGGACAGAAGTCAAAAAAAAAAGAGAAAGACTTTTCTCCCCAGAGGCCCACAGGACTGCATTAGCGTAGTCTCTGATCATTGATTAAAGGGCTTTATGTACTCCCACCTACAGCCGTGTAAAGGACACACTCAACCCCTTCTCCCCTTCTGTTGCTCCGTCCTCCCATACCCTCTTCCTCTCCGGAGCTGTCCGTCCCTCTGCCCTCTCCCTCTCTCCCATCTCTATCTCCCTGCTGTAATGGACAGACAAGGAGTGTAATTTCCTCTCTTCTATGACTGACAACTACAAAAGGTCACTCAGAGGGAGGGGTCTCGTGCTTACAACGCCGGGCGACTTAGACCATTCAAATGTCACCATATCAAGAATACTGACTGCATTCATGACTTCTTCTAATTTCCTCCTCATAGGGACAGCAGGATGACACAGGGAGCACAAACTGCCAAAGGAAAGACAACCTCTGCCTGGTAAAATGTCCCGATGTGGCGTTTATGAATCGTCTGATGAAAGTCCTGCTTACAAGCTTATTTGCTTTGTTCCAGTTCAGGTACTTTAATCATGCAGTTACTGCGTCAATGTGTTGGTTCATTTCATCAGACACATTTAGCGGCGGTCCACAGCTCTGAATACATGCTAAGAATGTACACATGCATTGTCTCTTTACTGGTTTATTAAAACACTGAAGGATTATTAATTTGGACCTAAGGCCACCATCAGTGGAGCGATGAGGAAACAATGAAAGAAATTCAGTACTAACACACCAAACGATTTATGACCAAAGATTGATGTGACTTGGACAAAAAAAAAAAAAAAAAAAGGAAAATATGTCTGGATGTTTCTTCCACAGACGTGTTTGGTATGATAAGTATTTTTAACGGGCTGTTGTGCCAATTATTAGTCTTCTTCTTCCCAGGCAGCTCTGACCCCTTCATGAGACGTCCTCTTGCGGAGAAAAGTTTCTTGAAATGCAAATTATTGAGCTGGATAAGTAATGAAGCGAGTCATTATTCAATCAATGTATTTTTTAAAAGCCAGAAATAGTAGAACCACCAAGCTGTGGAGGAATGAGCCGCATTAGTTAAGGAGACGGTGATAAATATAGCAGTGGTTCTTGACAGATGGATTAAACATGACGAGAACACATTGTAGTTGGGAAGATCATGAATTTAGACAAGGAGGAGTCTGTTACGTTCCTTCACTCCGTAGTGATTCTGTCACAGTAGCGGGCCTATTAACGGACAAAAGAAATCAATGGGATTCTCTGAGACAATCAGCACAAATGCTGCCATGACTGAGAGCACAAACAGAAAGTTGGGGGATGGACTGAGGGAGTAAGTCGAGTCGAGCGCAAGAATGAATGAACGTGAACAAAGCAGAAAATGAGAGAGAGCAGAGGAGACTGCAGTCAATTACCGTCATCTTGGAGTTGGTGTCTACATTGATTTGTTGTGTACGAGGATCTTTGTCTCTCTGAAATTCACCTAATTGCACCGACTCTGACCCACTAATTACTTGACCTAGATGGCGTCACTGCCTCGCTGTCTGGAGCTGTCTCCGAAACCAACATGGGAGAAGGAAGTGTAGCAAGAGGCTAGAAGAAAGACCCCATTAAGAATGGATGTGTGTCGCTGTAACCGAGAACATGGAGACACCGTGTGGAAACAGAGGCTCGTATGTCCGAGGTGGTTTTCAGGGAGCTGTGACCTCGAGTCGAGCACTCAGCGCTGTTCCTGTGCTGTAGGTCACCTCAGGTCACCGACCTGACACCCACTGACATGTGATTACAATTATCTCATCATTCATAATGACAGGAAGCGTCATTCAGCACTCACCTGATGGGATCAGCCCAAAGGCCCAGTTGGGTACAAGAACACCAAAAGGGTTGTTTGTGGCTTTGCTCTCCGTCGTCCCTCGGTGGTCCTCAGACTTTGGACTCGTTCCTTTGAAGGGGTTCCAGTGAGATCCCACCACAAAGGACTCAGATACTGCAGACCTGGATTCCATTTCAGTGACGGCAACCTTTGATTCCTGTGTGACGGTGGTCCTCTGGACAGCACCTGAAGCCGTGTGCGATACCTCACTCGGTGCTGATGTGGGGGAGATGTGGATCTGAATGAGTGCACCCGACGTGTTTTCCGTCTTTCTTTGAGTGCTTGAAATGGAAACATGTGGCTCCTCGGTGGAGGATGTTTCAGCAGTCGCTGTCGTGGGAACATCTGTCCTCGTCAGAAACCCTCCTGTGGTCCCCTCAGAGGTTGACAGCACCTCCATGAAGGCTTCAGGTGAGGGGGTCACCACCTCGGCTTCGCCACGACTGGGGGTTCTGCTCGTGTCTTTATTGTGCTTCCTAAAAACAGGATCCCAACCACTATGTGAACTACTTTCTCCTCCATGTGTAGAAGCAGAGGAGAGGTTGTCGGTGGGCCGGTGGACGTACTGGATCTCTCCCCGGGCCTCCTCGGCTGTCTCTGGCTCTTGAGAGCCCTGAGTCGACCTGGTGTTGGGCTGTTCCACCAACTGCCATTGGGCCAGAGTAGTGTGTTCAGCCTCAAGCTCACTCTGGCCATTCCTGGGTGACGGCTCTGTCACCGGACTGAGTTTGACATTACTGCCGGACACGTTGTGGGAACTGCCTGTCGAAGCACCGGAAAAAAAGCTGCCTTCACTGCTCCCTTCAATCTCCTTCTCCTCCCCTAACACAGTTCTAGTAGATGACGGTACATTTGCCTCCTCCCAGTCCTGGTCTTTCCCTTCTCCAGAGTAGTTTTCCGGGTTGTCCTGTCGATGTGAGGTGGGCAGGGTCATCAGCTCAAGGGGCCCAGCCTTGGCTTCCAGAGGCTCCCGGGTAGGCTGTTTACCAATGTAGGCCACATTTCTCGGAGGGCCTAGTTTGGAGCCACGCATGGACTTGATGGCCCACTGATAGGGGGCGCTGGCAGCTACAGTGAAAACAGGCCTCGCTCTGGGACCTGCGGGGCTGAGTGTGTTCACATGTTCACTGGGTGATGGCTTCTCATTGGGACTTGATGTGGCAAATCCTACGGGGGGGAAGAAAGGCATAGAGTAATTAATAGGACTGTGCTGAGGGGGTGGAGAGTTGTGTGGGTGGAATTAATTTCATGGATGTGAAATTAGCAATTAAAACTCAGGCTTACATGAGTCACATGAACAGATTACAGGAAGCTCCGTTTCCGTTATAATGGGAAAACAAGGTTGTAGTAATAAAGTTACAGGATTGGACCAGGTGACACTGAAGGTGTTTTATTATCGGCTGATGTCATTTCAAAACTTCTTACACAAACTTCTTACACGGACTGTTTTCACTCGGTCTTGTTTATAACCACATGGACAATCATGTGCCTTTTGGGACAGTGTAGGCAACTCACCAGCATCCACAACCTAGCATGAGTCATACACGAACTAAAGATAGCGGCCAACATTTGCACCAAACAGTCATCGCTCTCTGGGACGTGTGCAAACTTTACAAAAAAATGAAGACCATGTCTGCTGGGTTTATATCCCAGCAGTTTGCAGAGCCTAAAAAAAAATCAATGTAAAATAGCTGTCTGTGTAAAATAGCAGTGACTGAATATCAACAACAAAAATATGGGAAAATACTTTCATTTATCAAGGCATAGTGACTTGACTGCGATGATTGAATACTCCTCCTTAACACAGAGGTGAATTCTGTACTTATCTGACTGTGCACACGCTGTAAAAAGACATAATGGGGTGTTAAGTGACACGACAGGTTGGAACTTTAGTTGCGGTTAACTGGAATTTACTGTAAGTTGGTTGTTCTGGGCCTTTTTCTCCACCAGTGGAGCAGATCGGTGTGATTGATTAAGCTGTTTGAGCTATAGACAAAAAGAGGAGTCCCCCAGTGTGGTAGCCTGCAGAAACACACATACACCCACCAAAAGGAGGGAGGGAGGAATTCAAAGTCATTTCACACCTCTCTGTTTCTCTTCTCTTATTGCCGGTGGATTATTTCACCCCAACAACCCTCAGCAGGAATACACATGCCTGTGGCAAGAGAAGCCATCTGGAAAGGTGCAGGAGCGCTAAGTAAATGAGTTCCTGCACAAGCACGATGCAGACCTGCTTATTTAGATGAAGTAGTCCGAGGTACTTTATCTCCTTATTGCTTTACAACAGACTGTCTCCGACATCAGTAATTCATCCTGTCTGTGTGTGTGTGTGTGTGTGTGTCATGTTGGCCTTCAGTGGCCTCACTAATGTTGCAACAGTCAGCTCAGATTGCCTGTGCTTGGTTCAGAACACATGCAAAGTAGTATAGAAACAAATTAGCACATTAGAAGAACCTTCACAAATACGTCCATGCATAAAATATTAAAATATAGGTCAATTATTTGTGGGAGTGGCTCATGTTTAAGTGTGGTTTGTTAGCCTGAGGTTCACTTCCAGAGTGGTGTAATTGTCCAATTAATAATGTAAATAGCCAATTAACGACGATTACTATACATACTGATGAAAGTGAGAATAACTCACTGCATTAATCTGGTTTTATCGTCTATGTAACCATCCATGTAATCAATAAAATGTGATAATTAGGCATAGGTTTTGAAGGACAAGAAGAACACAAGTGCACCTGCTGGTGGGGAAAATGCGATGTCTCAGAGAGATTTCGCAAAATACACTTCTAATAAAGACCCACGAACAGGCTGTGAGAGAGTCAGTAACAATGTCACATCAGCCTCTGTGTGGAATCTAATAAAAAGGAGAAGAGGGGACGTTATTGCATGGCTGTGGTTCCTGTCAGGAGCATCAGCGACAACATGCTTCCCATCACAAATATTCAGTTCCAGAGCCGAAGACTATCCTTTATGACACTTGTGCATTTACTGAGAGCAGATTAATCCACTTGATCAAAAAAAAGAAAAACCCTTTAGATTTTTTGATTTGATGTGCAGCAGAAGGACCTGACATTATCACTCTTCAGGCCTGTTTTTAAACTGACTCGGTGCGTAAATGCCCATCTTCTTAGATATGCTGTCTGGAGTACAAAGCTCTGCAGCCCCCTCAATCAAAGAGGCAACATGGCAGCATCAATTACTACGCAACGCTGAGATCCAAGGGATAGCCTGCGGTGTGCAGTAACAGAGATAATTCAGCTCACTGATGCTAGTTTAAGAGGCGACATCAGCTGGGCAGCCTCCATCTCGCAAACATTGAAGACCCAAACACATCCTTTGCGTCCTTATTCTTCTTCCCTCACCCCCTCCTTTGCTGCTCATCCTTGCTGTAATGATCATTACCAGCTACCTTCAGAAAGCTCCGGCCTAATTGGCAGAGGCATAGATGGAGGGCAGACCAAGTGGCAGCGCAGCCCAATCTCCATGTTAATTGGATACGGGTGTGAATAATGCAAACCT
Organism: Aeoliscus strigatus; assembly: GCA_901007665.1. Classification (NCBI taxonomy): domain Eukaryota; kingdom Metazoa; phylum Chordata; class Actinopteri; order Syngnathiformes; family Centriscidae; genus Aeoliscus; species Aeoliscus strigatus. The sequence goes on along the minus strand of CAAKHB010007631.1, from coordinate 22,555 downwards.
GCTCAGGCTAGGATTTCCATCAATGCTCACTGGGTTTCACATAGCAAAACAGGAAGCATTCACTGGTATATAAAACAAAAATCATGTCAGCCAAGAAACGTCTTTCTTCAACCCTTGTTCAGGTTGTCTGAGGGAGACTTGGACTGAGTGAATGAAATCTTCTGGTGAACTACTCCGGTTGATAAAGGTTGAGATTCCGGCTGAGATTCCAACCTGTCTAATCTTAAGTCTACCTTTACCATCACAAATAGAGGAAGTGCTGTATTGACACTCTCAGAAGGACACAAGAGGATGGTGAGCTTTTCCATTCTTGGCCATAAGGTCACCAATGGGACGCTGTCTGACTGAGGCGCCCTCCACATTTACCAGACATGCAAAAACGGAATTCATTTATCGGATGATAGGATTGTTATCAGTGAGGATGCCCTCCCCCTCTGTGTCTCAGCCTTTGGTACATCTATTCAAAGAGGCTTAACAGTCACATTTTCATTTGTCTAATACTTCACTGACTCCTGATCTGTTTTTTATTCTCTCATCATAAATCATATATCGTGTGTCATAAACACATGAAATCAGTTTGATTTTCAATATTTGTCTGTTTGTTTGGTGCCATTCTTATTTCTTTTAGAGAAATATCAGTGAAAAGATGAAAGAGGACAAGTATTCTGAGGAGAGGAGGCTCTGAAAACATGAAATATGACATCCTCTATCGACGGGTGACTTTTAAATGGTGAGTGCTGAAGTTTAGGTGCCACAACAGTGAGTGAGGACCAAACATTACATGACCACAACTGCTTTTACCAGTATCTGACAACATCATCAAGGTTCCTACAGATATGATCCGGTTGTTGCTTTGAGAGGGTTAAAGTGAACCCAAAGCACACAGAAGCATCAAGAAACACTACGAGAAGTGAGTGAAGTGGAAGAGAGAGCTGGTACCGTTAAGTGTGGACGGGGGGTTTTCAGCAGACGTGCTGGCGACTGGTTCTCTCTGATCACCGATGTCGACACTCTGCCCTGCGTGTTGGGCTGCAGGCACTAATCGAATCAGTGGCGTCACCTCTCTCTCCTGCTCAGACAGACCTTCTTCGACACTCTGTAATCCAGCGGTGGCGGCCCCGGAGGAAAGCCCTCCACTCCTGGGCTCCATGATGGCGTTGTGCATGCTGCCCTTTTCACTGGCCTTTGGTAGACTCAGGTTCCCGCTGAACATTTCTCCCTGTGTCTGGTTCTCGCTTTCTTTCACCTCGGGCACTGAAAGCCCCCTCTCCGTCTTAACCTCCTCACCCCCAGTCCAGTACTTGAAGGGCCTCATGAGTGTGTGAACAAACTCAGCCAGCACACTACTACTGGTCTGAGGCTGAGAAGTGGAGGAGGTCACTGATGCTAATGTTGGGGTGTCGGATAATTCTAAAAAGCCAACATCTTCTTCTTCATGCGCAGAACCTCCATTGCTCTCCAGGCTCCCGAGATCAGGCAGGCCCATGGTGTCGCTGCTCATTTTGTCCTCTCGGTCGTGTCTGCTGGTTTTCAGTTCATCCTGTTTGTCATCCCAACTCTCCTTCGACCTCAAGTGGATGACCACATGCTCCTCTGAGATCTCCGAGGAGTTGGTGATCGCAGCAATGGAGTGGATGCCGGCTTTGTCTAAGTTCACCAAACCAGTCCAGGTAGAAGTCTTGGACAAGGGGGCGCTGTGCTTGGTCTCAGTGATGGAGTCAGCCTCCGCTGCTGGGTTGGTGGTCTGGTATACAGCAGCAAGCGTCTCTGCAGCCTGAACAACTGCTGGCTGGTGAGCTGCAACACACAGGAGACATTCATCAGCAGAGGGATTCATGACCTGCTACTGTCCTATATCAGGGAACCTGGGGGAGCAAGGACGCTGTAATCAGGTTCTGTGTGTGTGTGTGTGTGTGTATGTGTGTATGTGTGTGTGTGCAGTCAGATAAAAATGTTACGTAGTCACTGTGGCTGAATTCTCCTCTGAGATTATCTAGAATTCTGGATACTGGAATTGCAATTTTTCCACTGTGTTTAACACTGTGAGGTTTATTAATTATACATATTAAATGAACAAAGATACATTGTGGTCATGTTGATGAGGTTGTAGCTATTGCAATAATAAATCCAACCAAAAAGAGAGGTGAGGCTGTGAGTGAGTCAGTGAGGCTCATTTCCTGCGGGTTTCATTGGAAAATGCCCTGTCGTTATACTCCCAGAACTTGTTTATTCCAAACGGTTTCCGTTATGCAGATGAAACATTTATAAGCCTGACACTGTGAAAGATGAGAATGTCATTTGCTTTCTGCAGAAATACAGTCTGCTAACATCAGTCTGCTGCGACCTCTGCATGCCAGAGACACACACGTACATGCTGAATTAAAGAATATAAGAGAGCTGCATTGAGACTGCAGACCTCTGCCAAGGCCATGTTTCTATTCATTATATTTATAGAATATTTACATTTATATTATTATATTATAGATCCCGCCACTTTTCAAGCAAATCACCCTGGTAATCAACAACAACAACAACAACAATAATAAAAATAACTTTTACTTCTAACTTTTATTATAACTTAAAAAATGCAAGGTCATTGGGTTAAAAACGGATACATATATTTAGTATGTATGTCCGTACCTTATTGTTGGAGGGTAACTATCATGATGTGAATGTGTTGCAATGTTGATCTAACACAAAGGTGTTAAAAGGTCAGACACATCACTATCATCCCCAGCTGGACTCATTCGTCATCTCACTCTCTTTCTGTGTATGTGTGCATATTCCTCTCAAGCCTGATACAGGAAATCCAACTACTTCGCGTGTGACATGAAGGAGTTGGGGATTGGTAGTCGTGACCATCCCAGGGCACACAGCACCTTGGTAGCAGTAGGCATCGAACAAGGTCGTGGTGTCCGGGAAGCCTGTGCGGTTGGGGTTGTTGTAGACAGTCCGCACCCCAGGCTCATCTCCACCACAGTTCCTTCTGGGGACGTTAATGGGGTAGCGGACGCTGCCGTCAGCCAGCCAGCCGGGGTCACACTGGTCCAGACCGGCTTGCCAGGCTAAGTAGAGCTGGCCGACTGTTGCCAGCTGGGCTCCCAGTGAGTGACAGTGGGTTGAGGATGTTGCCAGATTCAGTTTCTCTGGCACTGTGGAGTGAAAGACTTCTCCTGGTGGGAGCAGAAGGAGGGAGAGGACAAATGAGGAATTCAGTTCATTTTTGACCAGTTCCACGGTGGGGTTTGTTGTGGAGAGTGGGACACACTCAGGCTGTGTGCTGTGTCCATTGAAGCCATGTTAGGTGGGGTGGGGAACTTTTTTACTTACTTATGCATACAAATAATGTTTAGACGGTTCAAAATGCAGACTATTTCAAGACAAATCATTAAAATAGACATGGCTCCAAAGAGGCCTGAGAGACAGAAGAAGACGGATAGAGGAGCAGAAGAGAAGTTGAAGTGCTGGTAAAATATGGACAAAGGAGTGATGCAAATCACAGACAGGGTGTTCAGACAGGGTGCTGGAGAGGAACCCAGTATACTGTGTGATGAAATGAACCACTGGCACTTGGGAAGAGCGGTGGACAGAGAGAATGAGTGGAGGACAGAAGAATCATTCCAACTAGATACTGTGAAGCCGCTGCTGCATCATCTCTGCTCTTATGGATCCAGTCTCATCTGTGTGGTGTGGTATCTCTTTACTCAACAAATAAGAAGTGACCCAGATAAACTGACCCCTGCTGTGTGCCTGACTATAAAACCTCGCCATGCGTATGATATTGCGTCGGCCAACTCGTGTGGAATTGATTAAAATGTGAACGTAGAACTTGTGCAGTGTGGATAACTGCTGCCTGGACTGTAACTCTCCCACAAATACAGGCGTACAGGTGCTACACAGAGAAAACACCGAGAATGTTTCATGTGATCGTGAGCCACTGTTTGACTGACACATCGATCTACATTGGTGAGATGAAGACAAGACACAGGACTCCAGCTCAGTACTGATGTGGTCACACAGAAAGGAATGTACAGTGAGTGTAACTATACACAGCGGTGTCCACAACTAGTGTATATCCCACAATGTACCGTGAAAAGTACTACTGGCTCCAAACAAGCTACATATACCGTCATGCACTGTGCACATCGAAACCACTATGTTGGACAAAGAAGTAGTCTAATGAGGGGATGAGGTCTCAGCCGCCGTTTGAGGTTGCCGTGGTGATGCTAATTGCCTAGACTGGATCGCAACTGTGTGTGTGTTAATGGCCCGTCTACCTGTAGTTTGGAGCCACTTCAGAGGGCAAAGGTCACACCACTTGTCTTATGAGACTGGGAGCCTGTGGACAGTTGGACCATGACGGTGTGTACTCTCTCTTTCCCTTTTGCAAGCTCTGCTGCCCTCCCTCTGCCACTGGCCTCTTTTTGTGCACACCCAATCACGATTAAACCCAAATGTATGCTTGTAGTCCCTGACTCCTACCTTGAAGCTGCTTAGCGAAGCAATAGACATCAAACAGCTCATCTGGAGACCGATTGCCATAGTTACGGACTCCAGGTGAGTCCTCACGATCGCCATAGCAACCAGGCCGAGGTGACTGGATGGGATACCTGTGGAGAAAATCAACAGAAAGGAAAAGAGAAGGGCCATGGGGAGAGACATTAATATCGCTTAACCATGGAACAAGCAAACCCGCCTCCCTGCAATGAGTCAGTGTTCACACGCATAAAAGATAACGTGACAAACAGATGCTGCTCTGAATGCAGTGGGTGAACGACATCATCCTCCAATCCTCCATCAGATGTAGTATTACAGCAGAACAATATAAAACATGTCCCAGCAACCTGTGGACAACCGATAAATACAGCCTCCCTTTTATCCTCCTTCCTCTATGTGGGTTGTTACACAATAATTACTCCGGCAACTTTCTTGCTTCCAAAATGTGGAGCTGTGTGAAGATAAAAGAGGGAAGGGGAGGCGTGAAGTCACAGAGAGGTTAAAGGAATCACGGATGCCTACAGAGGTGTGCCTGTGGGGCTGAAGAAACAGCAATCTATATTCAGCCTATTATTCCACAGGAACTCAGCACGAGGGCTCAGGCAAAGAGGCTGATTGAAAGTTTACGTTGGGCTTTCAGGGACCGTTGCCACAAAACAAAAATACATACAGAGGACATACATGCACATAAAGGGGTCTTATCCAGCACCCTGATTGTATCAGAATCTAAAAATAAAGGAACATGGTTGTTCCCCGCTCAGACTCCCCCTGGCTGATGAAGCAATGGCTGATGTCTGTATTTTTTTCACACAGAATTAATTGGACACGTCCCTCTGATGTGCAGTTTGAGGCTCCTGTATCTGGACCAATTAGTGAACTCCCGAGTGGAAACAACAAGACCTTAGGATGGGATGTGACAATGAAACAGAGGGGGAAGTCATCCTACAGGAAGTTGTGAAAACTGTCAGAACAGCAGGCGTCCATCTGCTGGGCTGCTGGATTAGAAACAAAACTATGAGAGACGAGCTCTGACTGATAATGTTAAATGGAGCTGAATGGAAGATGAACGTAAAGTCGAGGTTGAATTACAATAACATGCCAGTGGTTTTAAATATTAACTTGAAGAAACTGGTAATTGATCAGTCCAGGATATTCTGATGCAGCTGCTATAATTATAATTTTTGATTTGTAGATGGCGTTCATCTCCATGAACTGCAGGGGCCCCTTACACAAAAGTAGGATTCTGACTTCCAGGACAAGCGACTGAGCTATCCCCACTATTGATCACAGGTTCACCCATCACCATAGCAACTAGAGCGCCGTACTTTTCCCTGTCGGAGGCATAAAATCCTCCTGGAGGCTTATGAAGAGGTAAAGGAGCAAATGGAAAATAAAGACAACACCTCCGCAGTCATAAAACAAAGAGAGAGGCGTGGTAAAGTATTACAGACTGTCTGAATGTGTAAATAGTGCACAAATACACACTCACTGCTTCGCTAAAATGTCAAAGTATGATGGCAGCATGGTGGTAGTGGTGGTAGTGGTCATTACCGTTACTTCATCGCAAGAAGGTCCCTGGTTCAATTTCTTGCTTGGGATCTCACAGTGTATAGATGAGTTGAGATGTTTTTAAGTTGAATATGTCCAGCAGCACAGAGACACATGCTGTGGATTCGAGTAAATACCTGACCTGTAGAGGAATCTGATTTTTAAATTCGTTTAAAATGGTCCTCTGTTGTTTGTTCTGCGTACTGTGAAGGGAGGCTACTGCATCCATTCATTGTTCATTAGTTGTCCTGCATTTATTTCAGTGTACAGACTTGTGGGTGTGTTACATCTCTATAATATGTGTTGAGTCGCTGCTTTCCAGGAATACCTGCTTTCATTCATTCTTACTGAATCATGTTACTGGTTGATGTGTATTTGTATTTTTATGGGATGTGTATTTTATATATCTGGTTTCTGGTATATAGCTGGTTTCAGTTGGTGGTGAAATAGATCCTGAAACTCCTGGTCTGGAGAAGACGAGCTAACAGAATGAACGCCAGATAAATTGAACCAGGATAACCAAGATATCCCAGCTTCCCTGATATCCCTGATCCTAGTTTAGTGCAACGGGCCTCAGGTCTTGTTCAGCATCAAACCATCACAGAGCATTTTAAAATAGACAGACACAGACACAGGACGAGCTCAGGCTTTCATCTGATATTTTCAGTGCTAATAAATGTTTTAGCAGCTCCTATGAGGCACGGTTAGATATATTTCATTTGTTGCCAAGACGACTCTAAACATTACACTTAATTGGTGTTTGCTCCAGCGATTCTTTCCTCTGCATACAAATCGTTTAGTCTAAATATCTCATTTACTACTCTGGTGAAGAATGTGGTAATGCTGGTGGTATAAAAGATGCTGCACTTAAATTGGTAACCATGGTAACAGTAAAAGCAGCCAGAAAGAAACCAATGCAAGTCTCACCGTACAGTCTGGTCTGACAGCCATCCAGCGTCACAGTTGTCAAAGCCATCAGCGAAGGTGGCCTGCAACTGACCCGGTGTTGCAATGACTGCTGAGTTTTCCATGCACGCCCTCTTGGCATCAGCGAAGGTCAGTGCGTAGCGGTCATGAGGTGCACGGTAATGAAATACCACACCTGAGGCAAAGAGATGTGATAAGATGGAGGGAGGGCTCCAGACAATCAGCTCATTATTTGATGGCCTGACATTTTTGGATGTAGGAAATATTCATGAGCTGCAACCTCGAACCATTAAAACATGAGCGTGTACAAGCTCACGGACGCTTAAACATAAAGCCCTCTGGACATGATCATCATGTAGTGACATTGTCCCATCTGTGCCCGGGTTCAGCCACCTGTGTGTGAGAGAGCACCCGCCCGCGCCGTTTCTCATTTTGGAACACCGACGTTTGTCTAAAACAAACAGTGATGTGTTTATGTTGACATGTTGTCACTCTACCTGTGTCCAGACAAATAACCAACAAACAGAGAGATACACTGCAGTGCATTTAATGAGATGCACGTATTGAACCACAGCGGCAGAAAGAGAGGAGGAGGACAAGATTTCAAAAGCTGAGAGGATAAAAAATTACAACCGGGAATAGAGAGAGGCACAATTCCCTGAGCTGGTAAAGGAGCATATATTCCACTTAAACTGGAAAGAGATCGCTTCAGAAGTGTCCATCTAGCGTTCCCTCACCTCCCACCTCCACCTGACATTCACGCGGCGCTGCTCCCCTGAGGGACGTCAACCACATGAAAGCCGGTGGGCGTCTGGCAACTAACACCGACCTTTTATCATGGCCGGCTTTGTCTGGGAGACTGACACAGATTCCTGCGAGATGGAGAGCCGTGTGGTAATTTGAGCATCCAGGGTGCAGGCGCAGACGGCACACAGACCCCGTCTGTGTTTGTGTGTGACATACGCCTCTTCCTCTCAATCCCGACAGACCATCTAACCATTAAGTTGTCTTATTCATCATCATATAAAAATGTGGAGCAGGAATCCTCCTCCTCTCTTTCAAAGCGGTGATATACAGCCCAAACAGATATCAGTGGGTAATATGTGGACCAAGGAGACAAATGGGGGTTTCTTTCTGCCTGGGAAACCCAGTCTCATTCCACAGCAGGGTTTAATAGTAGCTCTTACTACTATTTTTATCTTCTCACACACCACCACTCTCTCCAGAGGAACCCTCTTCTTTATGTCGTCCCAGTCCGTTCATTGACCTGTGGAAACAACATCGACTTCTATCTTGTGTGTGAACTAAAGTTTTAGTATTTGTTGCAGAGAAAAATACAAACAATCTGTTCGCTGGCACTAACCCTAACCTTAACCTATACAACCTGGAAGGACATTCAAAATAAAAAAAAACTACCTGTCTTTCGGGCTATGTGCAAATAACCTGGGTAATTTGCATATTACCTGTTTTTTTCACATTACCCATCACATATACACTCTGTTTCATCACAATATCTTTTTTCACTTTTTGCAATCATGTATTAACTCTTGTCCACCTACAACTGGTGAGACACAACCAAATGACCGGTCTAGATGCGCCTGACAAAGGGAAAGAAGATGGAGACCTTGAAGATGGAGAGCGCAAATGAGGGCTCAGCCACACCCAAATGATTCTATGAGAGGAGCAATGTGTATTCATGTGCTATTGATACAGCTAAGTAGTGCCAGTATATCCTAATTAACAGGTCCAGGTTCTGTGGCATGCACCAGCACATAAACATCCTCACACAAAGAATTACATCCAGGTAGTGAAAGAAAAGGCTCATGGCTGAGTAGAATCCACTGGGGCCTGATTTGTGGCCAGCAGCAGCATAGTTTACAGTAGGTTAGACTTTGTTTGAGTCCATGTACTTATAATGCTAAGAGCTTCTTATCAAAATTAATGAGTTGAACTGAAAGAACCTGATGATAGTTTTGTGCTGAAATACTGTGGCACAGTAATTACACAATACAAATACACAATGAGCCACCTCTGGGTAAGTCTGCTACAGTGGCATAGAAACAACATTCTACATAAATATGCTGTTTTATTCATCCGTGTCTAAAACCATCCAGACACCGTGGTGTCCTCAGGTGATAAGGTCCTCCATAGCATTCTATAGACGGGGAGCTGCAGAGCTGAAAGGCGACCCCCCATGGGAGGGAGCGTGATGATGGCTATAAGGTAGAATGTGTCATCATCACACATTTTACACAGTAAACAACCTTCAGTCATTATTATTCATAGTGAGCTGGTACACAACCAAACAGAGTTCATTCGCTCCCACCCAAATCAAAGTGGGTGACAATGGGCACCCTTGAATGACTGTTGAATGCTGTTTATTACTTTGCACGTCACCACTCATCAGACCCCGCTAATATGAAATTTGCAAGCACCACTGAACTGTGCCTGTAATAGTTCATGAGGGGATTTACTGCCAACTTGTTGACTATGACACTGTTCCTAACTAATCCCAGTTCTAACATGTCGTATAGGAGAGTACTCGGTAGTGAATTCAATCATAATGGGTGTTTGCATCTGAATTGAGCCAAAGGAGAAAGGCAACACAAGTCTCAGCTCAGTGGTCGGTGAAGATGATTATATTCTTTTATGTTCTCCATTGTTTTACTCGTCCATGAACAAGGTGCGGTGGCACCACAGCTGAGATTCGTAACCTTTTTAATTAGAGTTACCCGACAACGTTGGGGAAACGTGCAGACCCACTAGCGTGTCAGTTTAATTTCCTATTGATGATTTAATGTTACATGTTTAAAGTTGACATGTTTCCATTTTCATTTCATGGGAAGAACAAATACTGGTCTATGCACAAATGGAAAAAAACAGTGTGATTTAAACCTACAAACGTCCCAGTGGAGAAATGAATAACGCACTCACCTGTGACCTCCAGTGGGACCGTGTCCTGCTCATCATTGATGCCTACCACAACCTCACAGCGGTACAGACCCGAGTCGCTGGAACGGAGTCCTGTCAGAGCGAGGCTAGCATTGTATCGGTTCTCGTCGTAACCTGGCAGCGTTACACGCCCCTGGAAGGCCTTCTTCACCTGGGGGGAGGGATTAAAAATGGGTGATGAAACAGAGAGATGGTGGAGAAGAGAAACAGAGAGGGGTGATGGCGTTAAGAGAGACGGATTAAGAGGAAATAGGAGGTAATAAGGAGGTAATAATAATAAGAGGTAAGGTCAATGGAAGCATCAAACGGAGAAGGAGGAAAAAAGAAGAAAGGAGTTGGATGGAGGAACAGGAAGAGGGAGTAGAGAGAAAACAAACTGTACCTTCACCACATTGTCTTTTGCCACCAGGACGGATTGTTCCTTCTGCAGGCCGTCTGAGCCTCTTTGGCCCCAAACCTTTGTCCACTTGATTCTGGGGGGCTCATGGCTCGAACCAGCCCCAGGGCGGAGGGTGAAGAGGCAGGGGAGCAGAACCGTTTTGGACAGCTCCTCACTAATGGTCTGATGGGTCACCTTCCGCATATTCACCACCGTGTCAGCAGTGGTTATGTCTGAGGAGGACGGGAGAGGACGGAAGAAGAGAAGACAAGGGAGGAGACGGTAGACGACGAGAGGAGAGGATAGAGGACAAGAGAGGAGAGGACAGAGGACAAGAGAGGAGAGGACAAGAGAGGAGAGGATAGAGGACAAGAGAGGAGAGGGTAGAGGACAAGAGAGGAGAGGATAGAGGACAAGAGAGGAGAGGGTAGAGGACAAGAGAGGAGAGGACAAGAGAGGAGAGGGTAGAGGACAAGGGAGGAGAGGATAGAGGACAAGAGAGGAGAGGATAGAGGACAAGGAGAGGAGTAGAGGACAAGAGAGGAGAGGGTAGAGGACAAGAGAGGAGAGGATAGAGGACAAGAGAGGAGAGGGTAGAGGACAAGGGAGGAGAGGGTAGAGGACAAGAGAGGAGAGGACAAGGGAGGAGAGGATAGAGGACAAGAGAGGAGAGGATAGAGGACAAGAGAGGAGAGGACAAGAAGATCAATGTGAATAAATGCAGCACCAGAGCATCATTTCTCATAACATTGCAAAGACAAGACTTAATTAATGAGCGATAGATGAGAATATATGTTTGTCTCCATCGGATGGTTCAGTAGAAAAGGAAAAGAAAATAGGGACTCTGCTGATTATTGGTCATTGATCCCCCGGCCATTATTTAGTTGACACTGAACAGTGGGGGGGCAGGGCAAACCTGCGGAGGGAAAATATCAAAAGTACTTTCATGAGCAATGCATCAAAGCTGGGTCCTGACGCGATCGATAGCATCCCCCACCCAAAAACAGCTGATCTAGAGAGCGGACATCTTGGTGAATTGTCAAGAGTAACCAGGGTAACCAACGACTGTAAAAACTCATTTTGCTGCCAGCAAACATTATTATTATTATTATTATTATTATTATTATTCTGCCCTAATCCTGCATGTCACCTTGTCTGAAAGGACGACGGTGGTTCATTACTTTGGAGAGAGAGAAAAAATATGAATTTCCTCTGAGATGCAGGTTATCATCCTCTTGTTATCTCCTTCCCTTTTATCAGGTGTGTGCGGGGTGTGAATGAGTTTTACCTGTAAAGTCTTAACCCTCATCTGACTCCTTTCAGCCCCCTTATCAGCCTTCTTTTCACATCTCCTCTCTCTATAGAACACTGGCAAACACTCTATCCAATCAAAGAGCCCAGAGCCCGACATCAGGGTGTACTTTTTCAAACAGCATGCCACTTCTTCAGGGGTGACGATCAGTTACCCACGCTGGCATTTGAGCAATGTGACGTTTGTTGGTTTTGAAGAAATATGTCAACAACGACTGAAAGGATTACTACAAACTCTGTCTCTCCTTCATCTGTGATCCCTTGAGCAACATCCTTCATACAGTTCAAACGAGGACACACATATATTTTGTTTAAATGGATGTAAAGGCCTGGGCATGAAAACATGATTGCTGTATGTTTTTTGTTGTTGTTGTTTTCAACAATGCCAAGCTGGACTTTGTTACAAAGCTTTGCTGTTCGTCTTCAAGACATCAGTGAAACCATCATTTACCCAAGTCTGTCTGCCTGATGGTATTTCTGTGGCAAGAAGAATAATCTGATCCGTTTTTTTCTCAATCATGGGCAAGAATGTCAAGTTGTAAAGAAGGAGAGAAGCAAGAAAAGGAAGTAATATCAGATAATGACATGGCGCTGGCAGATGTGCGGACTGGTTAGGTGGGCGGAGCAGATAGTCCGCATGAACGGTGAGAAAATGAGTCTATTGATTTCCTTCTATCAGCATCTGTCTCCACTGCACACGTTGTGTGTGTCTGTTTGTTAGAACATCACGTGGGTTCTAGTATTCTATGTTTCCTTTGTATCAGATCTAATTCTAATGTGTTCTAAAAGAAAACATGTTGGACACAGTGATGGCAGAGAGCCCTGTACCGAGATGAACCCTTGAGGGTTTCAGAGGCAGACAGGTGGAGGGACCATGAGGATTTTTTTCCAGCGGTCAACTGCTGCTGGAGTTGCCAAACCCCTTCGCCATTCTCTTTGCGCCCCCCCCCACCCCCCGTTTTGTTTCTTTCATGTACAGTGTGAGTGTTTGTTTGTGACTGCACACTGTGCATGTCTGCGTTTGCTTTAATAACTAGTTGTTGTCACACATTTTCTTGAGGTTTTGAAGTTCCTTCATTCTTAGCCATTGTTTATATTCTTGTTATGTTATGTCACTCCATGCATTTTTCAAAGCACTTTGGGCAGCATGTGCTCCATGAATGAACTATTATTTCAGCTAAACTCAGTCAATATGTCTCCAACACCACTTCCAGGCTTTTATCACTAAGACAAGTCCTACTCCCTCCCCAGCATCGAGGCTGCTCTGCATGGCAGCATCAAACAGGATTTGCGCCCTGAAATGGTCCCTCGTTTCACACTTGAGAGGAACTCGGCCCGTCATGTGAGGTGACCTGTGAAAACAAATGCATCAGGCCTTCACAGGCTAAGAGGAGAATAGAGGAGAGGTGAGCAATGAATAAACACAAACACCTGGGTCAACAACGAGTGCCCAAAACAAGACGGCTGGTAAAGTGATCGGTATATCAGATCAAATCTGACGCAGATATTCATGTTCACCGTGACTATTAGCTATATTTAGGTTTCCTTAGGTCGCCTCAAAAGCAACACAGTCATGTAGGTGGAAATAAATTGATGCACGTCAAAATGTAGTTTGTTTGATAGCAGCGATGTACTTTTGGTTTCACACTGGCAGAAGGAAAACAGACGCCAGGGAAAAAAAAAACAAAAAAAACAAAGAAAAAGCATGAGTGACTTCAGCAAGCACACTGCAAGATTGTGAGCAGTGACAGGAGATGGAAAATACAAAGCTGGGGAAAAGAAACAAAAAAACAGGGGTGATATGATGTGGAAAAGATTCAAGAAGATATGATGAAAGACGCGTACAGCCACGCACGCACACACGTGTGCACACACATCTCGAAAAGAGCAAATCCGATTCCACCTGCTGTCGCTCCCTCTCCTCAGACCCCCCTGGAGGATTGGGCTCTTTGCTTAGCGCACACTTACCCATGTGTTCCTCCCTTTTAAACATGCACGCAAAAAGGAGAAAAGAAAAAGTGCAGCCCGGGAAAACAGTCACACTGAAATCTCTAAACCACATTGCCAAGTGCGTCCTAGAAACAAAAACATACAACATTTATTCTTGAGCTAAGGGGGCATCAATAACGTTACTGGCAGGTTCCGCCTGTCTGAGCTCCATTTGGTCAACATTATGCTGCCGCTTCTGCTGCCAATAGCAAACTATCGACAGAAATGAAGCCAACCGAGCTTTCAAATTTCAATTTCATTCACAATCTCCCACCTCTACCGGGGGTCTCTGTTCACTTTATCTGTACAAATCTTGCTTTATGGCTTCGAACAAATACATCAAATGCAATTAACTTCAGTTTAATTGCAGAGTTTGAAAGATTAGACACTGTAGTAAAGGAGACCAGGTGAAAAGAAACTCCTCAATGGAAAGTAGCCGCTGCTGTTCCTATGACAAATCTGCATTTAGATGAATCTGTTATCACAATCATAAGCCCGCTGAGACTTTTGTTATCTTTTGTTTGGATATCTATCTGTGTCTCATATTGTTCTCTGTCACCACTAAAACTGTTGGCTTATTGTAAGGAGTCGAAATAAGTGAGAGCGTGCTAACAAAGATGCTTCGAAATAAGCCGTTAAATGCTGAGGCAACGTGTTGGTTAAATGTTGACAGGTGATCTTTCATTGACCTCCTCTTCTGTCTTTGTCTGCCTCTGTGAGTGCTGAGAAGGGCAAAGTGTCAGAAGACACAGCTGGCATCTCCTCCTGCAGGCTCCACTTCCAAAAGCCTGCAGACATTCTACATCCTTCTGATTTTCTGTCTGCTGGTTCACGGTGGTGTCTACGTGATCATTTTCCATATTTTCATTCTATCCATCCTTTTTTTTCTTCTTTCTTTGGAGCCTGCAACGACTTTGCACAAATTAAAGGTTGTTTGGTTTCAGTTCAAAGCAGCCAGGAACGACCAGGTCTGATCAACGTCTTCCCCTCCCGTCAGTGCCACATTACCATTACACACTGGTGTGTGTGTGTGTGTGTGTGTGTGTGTGTGTGTGTGTGTATTGAGATTAGTTCATCACTTATGAAAAGACAGCAGATACAAAACAAGTTTCTGAGCAGGAGCATTCCGACCTTGTTCAGAGGTCAGAATTCAAAAAGTCTGCACAAGAAAAATCACATGTGTGACTGGCAAAGTTTTAATCACAGGAAACTCACAGTGATGAACAAAACTGTGTAAAAATGAACGTGGTTCATTGGAACTAGGTGTGCTAGCTTAGTCAGAGTCTTGAAATACGACCTTGTAAACTCAAAAGGAAACAGAGTCACTGTGGAGCGCAGGAGCAACAAAGGTTGTATCTAAAGTTCAGGCTGAGGGACTTCGTCTGGAGCCTCTTCACCTGGTGGGGAAACAGAATAATACATAAGCTGTGGGGGAGCAGCAGCTCAGACATGTGGAGGAAACCCATGTCCTTCTGTCACATTATCAGCAGATACACTGAAACACTGCAAATACTATTTATCTTATAATATCAATATAAACAGTGATACTGGAGAGAGAAATAAGTTTGGTTTGTGGTCGAATAAAACTGCTGATGAGAGTGATGTTGGTAAATGTTTCCTCCGAGGATGTAGAGCAGTGTGTCCTTTTTAATCAGTTGTTGGACGACACGTGGATGTAAATGGGAAAAAAAAACAAAAAAAACAAGATAAGGTGATTGACAAGTTACAGGTTGTCATTTCGGTCATGTGACAAAGTGACCGGGGTGCCCTGGCTGCACACACATGAAACAATGAGGACCGATCTGAGGACATGACTTGAATGAGGGAGGACACGTTTCCTTCCTCCTCTGTGTTTGATCACTGTTTCACTGCTTTTCCCCTCCAGGAGGGACACAGAGTAAAAAGACACATGAATACAAACACACTCTATCATAACACATCGCTCACTGATGCCGTGGTTTTCTGAGTGTGTGTGTGCGTGTGTGTCCATGTTTCACAGCAGGCCTGCTGAACAGAGAGCCTGAAGGTTTTGGAAATGATGCTCCATGCTGACAATCTGCCGTCTGAAATCTTCATCCGCCCCCCCCCCCCCATCACCATTTCCAACCACTTTCTCTCCTCCTCAGATTTCTGCACCCTAAATTGTGTCACGGTGTGTCACTCCAGCTGTTGTTCCCTGTGGAGAATCCCCACTCCACCATCTTCACCGTGCGCTCTAATAATCCTCCAAACCGTTTGTGACCCACATGGTCTCCTCTCGTCTCCTCTTGATGCTCATCCTCTCTAGTGACGAGCGTAAACCATATCACTGCAGCTTTTCTCCCTGTGTTCGCTGACTTCTAGAAAGATCTCCCGTGAGTCTGCTGCCGTGACTAATGCCGCACCTTCTGAAGCATACTGATACATTTATCTGTGTGGCATGCGGCCAACATTTTAAATTCATAATCACACACGGGCACATACAGGAGTGGCTGTGCAAAAGTGCAGGAGGAGGAGCATCTTTAATCTGTCCTGCTCCCAGACAACCTGACCTCTCTCCAATCTCTGCGTCGGAGTGTTACAGCGTGTGTTTAAGTGCATGAGAGATGTTAACGCCCTCACAAACCAAACTCCTCCATATCGGAGGCAACGAGTGTCTGTTTGCATGACACACACTGACAGGCACATGTGAGTGTGTTATCAGGCTCCTCGGAGATGCGGGCAAGAGTGTGTCTGCATACACACCTGGCAGAGCCCACCCAAGGGTTTCCGGCACATTCCGAACACGCAGACAGAGGAGGTGGTTGTTTTCCATCGTCCCTGCATTGTGTTTGTTTACTTAACCTCTACAGAAACAATACGGAGGAGAACACAGAGGAGGAGTGTGGTCCGTCCTACACATGTGCCTGCACATACGTGTGCACCGACACACAGCAGGGTGTCCAAGGAAAGTATGGGGAGGGCAGAGGAGGAACTTTCACAGCAGAGCTCTCCTACACAAACACATGAAACTGGCAAAGAGATGGATTAGGACACAGTGAAGAAGGCACACTGGACGTACTAATGAGATTCCTTCTATTAATCTTCTGACATGATCCTTCGATGAAAGCAGGCGCAAACAGATGCAAAATCTCAAGTTTCTCTCTTGAGTTTGGATAGCTGCTCACACATAATGATGAGATTAGGATCCTAAACTCATTCCAGCAGAATAAAAGTCAATTTAAATGAGCTTTCTTTAGAGATTTCACAAAATATTAAAATGTTCCCTCATCTCTCTTAGCGGAGGATGAATGTGAACGGTTCGTCACACACATCTTTACACATCTTTTCGCCTCGTCTTGGAAGTGCTGGTGGGGCACTTATGAGCCAGTGGAACATGTAGAGTAACTGGCTAAGTAGCATTAGCAGTGACAGTTTGACAGACAAACGTCGACAGAAGCACAGAAAACGCACCCACGACTGAAGAGATCCAACCAGGGTGTTTCATTCAGATTCAATACAAACCAGCAGCAGCAAGTTACGAATCACAGGTTACTGCCATTCACTCACTAACGACCGGTGGGTCAGTCCTTCTACAACTGTCAATTCACTCATTCATATGTGGTCGTTGTAAACTGGTGAACAGGGCTGACGGACAGAACTAAGGCAGGAATGAGGAAGTTTTACAGAGACTTGGTAAAACATCATCAAAAAAACAAGACTAATCCTTAAGCTATTTGCAGAACAGAGAAATGCAAATGGTCTGTGGCTCTGACTACAACGTTTGATGATGTACATGATAAATGTCTTTTTTCAGAATTGTTTTGAAGACATGTTTGTTTCTCAGATGGCTCACAGCTTCCAGGGGCCCGTTCCTGGAAGCAGGTCTCATGAAAAGTTAGTGAGGTTTGTCCTTAATCCTGAAATAAGGTTCAGGTTTATTTTCACGGAAACTGATCGAACCAAACTTGTCTTTGTTTTAGGATGAACCGATGTCAGTCTGTTTTGTTTTAACAGCACAGGAGCTATTGTTTGTCCTAACCTGTGCACTGTGCTACTTCTCGTTTCAGTCGAGTCACTGCAGCATAAAGGGGCTGCACACAGAAGTATATGGAGTTACAGTATGTCTCTAACGGTCCTTCTCAGGAAGACAAACGCCCATCAGGTGGGCGACATGCTGCTGCTCTGTTGTTGTCAGCATGGCGGCTAAAAGACATCAGAGGTGACAAAGAGGCAATGCAGACATTGTGTGTTTGATCCTCATTTACATCAACTTGAAGGTCGTATCCACGCGTGCACCGAAATTATTCATCAATTTCACACATGGATTTCCATCTTAAGTCACTTAAGAGTCACTGTGTGTATAAGTGTGTGTGTGTGTGTGTGTGTGGTTTTGGGGGGGTACAACTAATTGCCACCCTCCAGAGAAAACTAATTTGAGCCCGTTGCATCTGCAATCTCTTTTTTTTTTTCTTTTTTTTTCCAACCATAAGCTTGTGACCATAGATGAGTGTTGGGATGTGAACTGACTGTTAATATTTATATTTCTGTATGTATGTTAGGTGTTTACCTGACAAAAAGACACATTACGTTCAGCAGCTCCCACTCGGTAAGCTGCCAGTGTTGTTGTTGTTGTGAGCGGGGTTCGTGCATGTGAGTTCCGGGTCAGGAAAGGTGTGTATAGACTGTACACACACAAGTGTAACCATGTCATCTTTCCTCTGGGACACCGACTCAGAACCAATAAAAACTCGTCGTGTCTCATCTCGTCATGCCCCCTACTGATGATTGTGAATTGAATGATGAAGGAGAGACTGATTAGCCAAGGTTGGGTATGACCAGTCGGTCAGGTGACACCGGTAATGGAGGACTCACCACAGCCTGTGGTTTGAAGCAGGAGGAGAGCCAACAGGGGCTGCAGTCCACACAGAGCGTCCAGCATCCTGCTGCACCTGGAGAAATGGGAGGCAGAGAAAATGTTGGAAAATGTTGGAAAATGCCAAATGTTTGTGTAATCACACTTCAGAGACGGACATTTGAAATGTAACAAACTCAACAGACTCATTGAACCAAGGGTGTGTAAACCTCCCCTGAGTGTGGTTCTTTCCCTGAGTGTCTCATGGAATGTTCTCCAGAAGTACGGGACTCCACTGGTTCCCCACCAACATCAGATTTATCATTTTTAGTGAAACAGTACTGATAAAATAAATGTACCCTGTGAGGTACTATGAAAGTTTTTCTTATCTTGTTGCCAATATGTGATGAGGGACCGAGAGAACCACCACAACATCACTGTGCAGGAAAACAAGAGTGAAAAAAAACGTCCTGCCACCACACACACACACACACACACACACATACTGATGCACTTCAACAGCAACAAGCAGATAAAGGCAGTGGAGCCAGATGTGGTGTGATGGGTCTCTGGCGGACGCAGTCGCAATGCTGTAAACTGCACAGTGGAGAAACATCAAAGGGCCGCCGATGCTGTCACAATAAACAAAACAGAATAAATATTTCTTTGAGAGTCGACTCTCAGCGACTGTATGTCTGCGTAGGTTTACTCGTATAAATACGGTGTGAAGTAACTGGGGAGTTCTGGTCCAGTCATCTAGGCACAGTGGGTTTGTTTTCATTTTCAGTTGATTTGATGTGGAGGATAAAATCCCCAGAAGTGACAATGTCAGTGTACCATTTCTTTTTTATTTTATTTTATTTTCTGCCAAAGTGTCTCCAGCGTCACAAACCCTGTCATCTTCTGAATCTGTGTGCGAGCAGACAGCGACCGACATCAAGCATGAAAAATCAGCTTGATGGAAATGAATAGAAAATGTCCTCACATTTGACCGTGTGTGCTATGAAAGCGACAGAAGGGAGATAACCTGAATGGATGGATTGGATGTCAACGTCGGTCGGGGCCTGAGGGCCGGTCAGGTGTGTGTGTGGGGGGGGGGACTGCTAGTGACATACTGACCACAGCCAGAGTGACACTCGTCAAAGAAGTGTCTGTATCACAAACCTATTGTTGAATTTTGGGAGCTGCAGGGATAGTTTGTCTTCCTTCTAACTGAGGCTGCACTTTTTGTAATACAATGTAAGTTTTGAAGCATTGTTATTATCGTACTAGTACATTCTACTTTGACTGAACATGAGGCTCCATGGGTGGGGGGCTTTGACTGACATTTCTGTGTTTTTGTGTGTATGTGTTTTTGCTTTGTCCTTTGTTAATATGTGAAGTTGCTTGTTGTTGTGTTTGTATTGCTTTTGTCTTTGTGCATTAAATATGTAAAGAGGAAAAAAGAAAACCTTGTATCTTTGAATTGTAAATGCTACACTATATGTTTCCATCAATAAACTATTAAAATCATAAAAAAGACATTTTGTCTTCCTGCTCTTTACTGCACCATCGAATGAATCAGTCAAGTTTCCAGTCATCCCTCCGCACTTTCAGTTCACTGTCGTATCTCGCCACAGTTCACACTATGGTATCTGGAATCACGCTTGGAAAGAAGAAACTGTTGCTTCCACACATGGATTCATCACCATTCCCATTGAGCAGCATCCATCGGGATCCAATCCGTGGGCTCTGACCTCCTGATGTAGAGATCTTGTTGATTTCTTGCTGTTATGTTCATGTCAAAGTGATGTGGACTTGAACATATTCACAATCTTGAATTATTTCAAGCCCGCTGTATTCCACAAAGATACATTTAAAAAAAATCTAAAATGAAACTTTGCAAACCGTAATAATACACAATGATAATATGTGTAATATTTGACCCAATCTCCAACAGCATGCTGATGTTAATGGGTCTCTGTTGATCCCCCGTAGGTGTGAATGTGAGTGTGAATGGTTGTCTGTCCTTCAGCTGGTTGAACCCTGACGGTCCCCTGATGACAGCTGGGATCAGATCCAGAACAACCGAGACCCACAACCATAACCTTTGCACACGTACATTTTCTTGATTTCTTGAATTCTTCTCATGTCCTCTGCTTCTCTTCCCTCGTCGTCGTGTGAATTGTGGAAAAACTCTGCTCTCTCTTTCTTAACATGCCCCATTCGTCCACCTTCTCTTTGGCCTCCAGCAGTCATTCATTTCCAGGCATTGACCTGAGCACTGGAACTCTTCTGCCCTCTTTTTCTACATTTTCCTTTCCACTGCGCCTGCACAAAGGAACTCATGCCCGTAATGGAATTCTCAGGTGTGTTAGAATTGTGTGTTGTTTGTGCGCTCAGTGTCCTGTCAGAACATCCATCCTTTAGGATTCTCCCTGATGGAACAGCCGTCTTTGAAGAAACAGTGCAAAGGTGCAGCGCTCTCCTATTCCAAAAAATATTCATGAATTCATTTCAAGTGCAAATTAGGAGATTGTAATCCTCTTTTCACCTAAAACTACTTTTAATTCTGCAGACAGTGGTTTCATTAGAGCTTATCACCACAGTTTTTGTGAAGCTGCACTCGTGTTTTTATGGTTCTTAACTACTTGGTGTTGTTTCACAATCACTGACTCTTTTAATGACAAATCAGCCATTTTAACTTTCCACCAAAATAATGGAGGTCCCTACCAGGGCTATGAGGCGAAGCACACGGATATGATAATACACCTTTGTTTTGTCATTCTTATTTGCACGCTCTGCCTTGCTTTTTACATTTTTATTGAATATTCATTTGAAATTATGTTTTTATTACACAGTTTGTCTGTAGTTTAACTGCTTTGACATAACCTGTCTTAAGATACACACTGTCTAAAACACACATACAAGTCAGATCGTTATTGTTCCTTTTCTAAATCGTCTCACAAGGAGTGTAAATTTAGCTACAGACCAAATACCTGTAAATTTAGCTGCAGACCAAATACCCTTAACAAAATATTCAAGGTGTGTGCTGCATCTCCAATCTTCATCACTTCATCAAGTTGTTTTGTACTAAATGAACAGTACGTCTGCAAAACTGCTGCTGTGAAGGTCCAGACACTCAACAGGACATAGATCCTCTGTCATAGATCCTGTAGATAGATAGATAGATAGATAGATAGATAGATGGATGGATGGATGGATGGATGGATGGATGGATGGATGGATGGATGGATGGATGGATGGATGGATGGATGGATGGATGGATGGATGGATGGATAGATAGATAGATAGATAGATAGATAGATAGATAGATAGATAGATAGATAGATAGATAGATAGATAGATAGATAGATAGATAGATAGATAGACAGACAGACAGACAGACAGACAGACAGACAGATAGATAGAGTACCCGGCCTTCTTGGAGGCCCTGGGGGGAGTACTGGAAGGTGCTCCAGCCGGGGACTCCGTCGTTCTCCTGGGGGACTTCAATGCCCACGTGGGCAGCGACAGTATCACCTGGAGGGGAGTGATTGGGAGGAACGGCCCCCCTGATCTGAACCCGAGTGGTGTTCTGTTATTGGACTTCTGTGCTAGTCACGGTTTGTCCATAACGAACACCATGTTCGTGCATAAGGGTGTCCATAAGCACATGTGGCACCAGGACACCCTAGGCCGGAGGTCAATGATCGACTTTGTAGTTGTGTCATCTGGCCTCCGGCCGTATGTCTTGGACACACGGGTGAAGAGAGGGGCGGAGCTGTCAACTGATCACCACCTGGTGGTAAGTTGGATCCGCTGGCCACGGGGGAAACCGGACAGACTTGGCAGGCCCAAACGAACAGTGCGGGTTTGCTGGGAACGTCTGGCGGAACCCACCGTCAGAGGGGTCTTCAACTCCCACCTTCGGGAGAACTTCGACCAGCTGCAGAGGGAGGCTGGGGACATTGAGTCCGAGTGGACCATGTTCTCCGCCTCCATTGTCGAAGCAGCCGCTCAGAGCTGTGGTCGCAAGGTCTCCGGTGCATGTCGTGGCGGCAACCCCCGAACCCGGTGGTGGACACCGGAAGTAAGGAATGCTGTCAAGCTGAAGAAGGAGTCCTATCGGGCCTGGCTGGCTCGTGGGACTCCTGAGG
>CAAKHB010007630.1:7421-20038 GCA_901007665.1 Aeoliscus strigatus | reverse complement strand
TTCTTCTCCTCCTCCTTTCGGCTTGTCCCTCTTAAGGGGTTGCCACAGCGAATCATCAATTTCCATCTTTCCCTGTTCTCTGTATCCTCTACTCTGACTCCAACTACCTCCATGTCCTCCCTCACTGCATCTATAAACCTCCTCTTTGGTCTTCCTCTCTGTCTCCTACCTGGCAACTCCATCTCTAACATTCTCCTACCAATGTATCCACTGTCCCTCCTCTGCACATGTCCAAACCATCTCAATCTAGCCTCTCTAGCTTTTTCTCCTAACCTTCCTGTCTGTGTTGTCCCTCTGATGACCTCATTCCTAATCCTGTCCATCCTGGTCACTCCTAAAGAGAATCTAAGCATCTTTAACTCTGCCACCTCCAGCTCTGCCTCCTGTCTTCTGCCTATCGCTAGTGTCTCTAAACCATACATCATAGCTGGTCTAACCACAGTCCTGTAAACCTTTCCCTTCACCTTAGCTGAAACTCTTCTATCACAAATCACTCCTGACACACCTCTCCAGCTGTTCCACCCTGCCTGCACCCTATTCTTCACTTCTCTTCCACAGTCTCCACTACTCTGCACCGTTGATCCTAAGTACTTAAACTCCTGAAAAGTGACGTTAAAGAATCATGTGAAGATGACTGTAGCTGGAGAAAGAGACCAAAAAAGGGAAGTATGGCACGAATGAACAGGATACATTTGGACATATTTGCCTGTCATGTACGCCAAGTTGGGTGTAACGCATACGTCATGGAAATTTGAAGTCAGAATAAAAAGCAAAGTACGGAAGAGATCGCTATTTGGGGCAAAAGAAATTGAACTCAGGAGACGAGACAGCTAAAATAAAGAAATCGAACTTTTCTCATCTGAAAAGAGAGCTCAGAGCTGAAGAGAATTAACCCAGTCCACCAAGTTGATGAAACCAAATTTGATACAAGGGTTTCTTCGTTCACCCTGCTGTTGAAGATATAACAAAGGTTTTTCTAAAAGATTATCAAGTTATCAAGGTATTTCTTACGATTTATCAAGATTTTTCTGAAGACTTATCAAGGTATTTCTGACGACTTATCAAGGTTTTTCAAGATTTTTCTAAAGATTTAGCAAGATTCTTCAAGGTTTGAAGACATCGTGCTAGATTTTGAAATCAGCAGTAAAGGAAGAACTATATAGGCCGTACGATACTACCCTCTCTCTCTCCACCGTGGACAATCGACTCTCAAGCTATAGCTCCAATTAGGGTTTGAATTCAGACATTTTTACAAAGTTTTTAATTGTATTTGGCAACAACCCGTGGGTTCACTCAGCTGAGGACCCACATCAGTGGTTCAGGTAAATATTGCTGGGGGATTGCAACATCTAGTCCTTTCACCAAATTGACAAGGATCTCTCTATGTTGCAGTTACGGTGCCCAATCCAAACCTTGTGTGAATACCACCCATTATTGTGTGTGTGTGTGTTGATGTGATTGTGTGTGTGTAATTCCATTCTTCTTAAATTCTTAAATCCACCATTAAAACACAGCTTATCCTCCAAAAACAAAACACCCACAAATCCCCTAACCGTCTGGCAGAAAATCAAAAGTACCAATGGAGATCCACATAACAATACTATTCCTCTGCTCAAATCATCTGGCACATCCATCACCGACAACAAAGAAAAAGCCACACTCTTCTGCGACCACCTCAAAAATATCCACACATGCCCAAACAACCCAAAAATCTACAACACATGGGAAGATTTAGTTGATAAAAAAGTAATAAAATACAAGACATCACAAACAAATGCAACTAACTAGGGGTGCACGAGAGATATCAGATGGATAATTATGGCTATTACGTATTACAGATCGGGCCGATAGAAAGAAACAAAAAATGCTCCAATGAGGCCAGATTTCCAAACTAGCGGACTGTGCTGCAGGTGGGTTAATGTGAGCAAATCAAGCGCTCCTTTTCACCCACCTCTGCCGTAACTTCCCCACAGTGAGGTCAGTGTAAATAAACACCTGAAACATCAGCATTGCTACTATTAGCTAGTATTTTGAAAGACTACGAAAATGGAACTGCTAAAGAAGTTGCTGACCCCAAACCAAGAAAGGCTCGGGGCTGGTTTCTAGTGATGCAGTGTTTGAAAAATGCAAGTTGGCCAGAAATTACCTGTGGGCTAAGCCAATCAGTGATTTCATCATGGAAATGATGGTGCTGGACGACCAGCCCTTCACAGCAGTAGAAGATAACAGCTTTTGTCAGCTTGTAAACCAATTGGAGCTGCAAGTTGTACTTCTGAGCCGTTGCTACTTTTCGGACATTCTGTATGTTTGCCAGCAAAATACGACAGGATTGTCACACTTCTGAATTCACTGATTGATAGAAATGAGGACATCAGCGTTTATACGCTTTTATTATGCACTTAAATATGGCGTAACTATTCATTTGATAACTCAGTTGAAAGTGTTTTGTTTGAAATAAAAAAATAAATATGTGCTTTGCTAGAAATAGAGCTGTGAACTTGATTTTTGTGTTTTGTTAATGATAGTGACTAATTTACAGGTGTAGTTGTGAAATCGACCTTAGTCTAAATCCATTTATATTTAAAAATTAATAAATATAAATAATAATCAGTTATGAGTTCTGAGAAGCAAAAGCAAACGTTATAAAATATTGTGCATCCTTAATTACAACAGTGGTGATGTCAGTAATACTACTTAGCCAGATTAGGGGCAGAGCTGTTAATGCTGAATTAATCTTTGCTCATTACATCTTTCATTTTTCTTACCCTCACCTATTTCTAAAAAGTTATCGGTTATCAGTATCGGAGGAAAAAAACGTTATCATGCATCTCTACAACTAACCCCATCATAGAATTCCACCCCCTCATAGGAGACTGTCACCACCCACAAATTACAACTGCACTTGAAGAATATGAAGAACGAACATACCGGGAGAAGACACAGTTGATACAGTTCAGATAAAACATGCACCAATCACCTACCTTCTGCACCTTGCACAGCTCTTCACCACAACCATCAAATCAAAATCTAAGATTGCTCATCCATCTCAACACCCTTCAAGCCCAAGCTGGAGTCCTCCAAGGTGCTAAATCCTCTCCTCGTACTCCTCTACATTTCCGACATTGATTCAGTTCACGTGTTCTCTGATCTCTGCTGTGATCTCTGCTACAGGTCCAGCTCCAACAACCCGAAACTAGTAGCCAAAAAACTCAAAACAAGCAAAACCGAAATAGAAAACTGGGCAAACCTCCGGAGAATAAAACTAAACCCTGCCAAGACACAATGCACCCTCTTCACTAGCACCTGCAGCCAAATATTCTTTTGACACTCTACAACCAACGAATCTCCCTCACTAAAGATGTTTGGAAGACAAAGTACAATTCCTACTGGTATAACATGCTGATTACTACATTTCTCTTTGTGTCCTGATGTTAATCAGAACCTTTCACGGGATCACGGGATTTACGCAGACATTATCTTTCTCCTTGCTCTGCATAGTCTGTTGACACATAGGTGTTATAATCTGGTGCTGTCCTTTTCTTTTGTTCACCTGAGACAGCTGCCCTCCTGATATCCCCAAAGCTCCCCCTGCATCCTGCCGCCTTCTGATTGTGTCTATGAACGTGAACTGTGATGCAAATTCCTTTTCCTGCCTTTTGTTTTGGTCATCGTATCTGATTACATCCACACCAACCTCTGTGTGTACCCTATGTAAAAGTGTCGCTCTGCCCTGGGCTCTTGGTCAGTCTCCTCTACAGGCCTGCTCTGTGTCAAAACACTCACCATTTTCTGGATTGCTATTCAACCACAGAGCAAGCATGGGTTTTGAGAATTTTTCTTCTTTGACACTCCCTGCTTGTCACAACAAACTGGGCTGTAACATGGCTGCAGACATTTGTCATGGTGGTGGTGCTAAGATATAAGAATGAAATGGAATGTAGAGGATAGTGGAGAAACTCCTGCAAGAGGACAGTCTCATTGCCCTGATTACATATGTGTGTCAGAGCACTGTGTCATCCTATTGGTCAATGTGTGTGGGCAGGAAAACACAAATATTCTGACCTCTCATGAGGTGTTCATAACCTTCCTTCATCTTCATGAGACATTTGGCAGCATGAGAGCAGAGATGACACATGACAGGAAAAGGAGAACAGTACGTTCATCAGGTGAACATACCTTAGTGACAGCGGTAGAGGCCAGGAGTTCGTCTGCTGACATCACGGTGAAGTATGCCACATTGATCAGTACGTAGCATGACGTCACAGCGACCATGGAGATGCAAATGGCCAGGGGAACAGTCCTACAGGACAGTTTCACAATGACATCAAAAGCATGCCTCAGTCACAGGCACCACCTGTGGCCACTGAGGGGTTTGCAGTTGAATGTCAATGATCCAAACGACTTCCTGTGTCCAAACGAAATCAGACCGCCGCCTGATTAAACTCACCTCTCAGGATTAGCAATCTCTTCTGTCACAAAGTTCAGGTAAAACCTAAAGAAACAAAATATAAAAATGTCTTTTCAGACAGTGAGTGAGAGAGTGACACACACACAGACACTGTTGTGGATCACCTACCAGACTTTAACAAAGAATCCGATGTAAAGGTAAGACCAAAATAATGTTGTTGTTTTTTTTAAATTAAATGTGCTTCAGTTTGTGTAATGAATACTGATATGAGACTTTAAACATAACCTGTAAATTGACAGTGTAAGTAATCATTTTCACACCTTCCCCATTCACCCATAGATTTCTCTGGGTGAACTTTTATGTCTATAGGTACTACTTGGTTATAAGTCCAGGTTTCATCTAGGAGTCATTGAGTGAGTGGCTGAGTGAGCCAGTCAGTGATTGAGTGAGTGACACCTACCAGCCTGAGTATGCATACATTCCAGCATAGAAGGCAAGCGGTAAACCTGACAGTTTCACATTGCTCATCTCAAATGCGTTGTCAAAATTTTTCGTTTCTCCTGCAACAAACAAAAATATATTTAGGCAATGTCCACACAGAGATATTTTGCAACAACAACAACAACAACAATGTTGTAATGCTGCGTTTATGTAGCAGAACATACTGAGTCTGTTCAGTTTAAAACTGTGTCTGTTTGTATTTTTGTGGAGCTTTGCATTGAACCTCATCACTGTGTTTCATTTTTTCCAGTTCTCAGTGTTTTTTATCATTTATCAGCGACAACTACTGAAATTGAGCGGAACTCCGACAAGATCGGCATCATTGTCTCTCACTTCTTTGGACAAAAATCATCTATTGGACAATTCAATCTGCTAAGCTAACACAGAATTGCTCCGAGATTGGTTATTCTGTTTTTTTTTTTTGTTTTTGCTTTTGTTTTTGTTATTTAAGGTGTCAATATCTTAAAGTGAGCATATCTGATTACAACGTTAACAGCGACGAGATCGGTATAATTTTCTGCAATTTTTCACATTTCACATTTTGGATTGTTCAGTTTGCTCAGCAGACAAGGAAGTGCTGACCAAGTACTGTCTATTCTTCTACATTTTTGGTGAAGTCTAGCTCTATCTATTGGCCTGGAGTATTAGTATCAATGCATTTTCACGGATGCATTTGGATGCAAATTTTCTTGATACAGAGCCAAGGAATACTGAGGACAAAGGGATTGTTTTGGTACATGTGGACATGATCAAAGTTGCTGCAGATAGGTTCCTGAACAAAGTAAGAACATCCAGGTGAAGAATTTTTAGAGACAATGGGTCTCATTTATGAAACGTAAATTTAGACGTAAAGGGATGTAGATTTCGACCACCTGACTCTACTAAAAACTTCCTTCGGATTCATACATGCCACGGGAAACTCAGATGTGATCGTTAATATGAGTGTAGATCCTGATCTAATCCATCGTAAATTGACAGCACGCTCCTGTGATGAAGAGCCAATGATCAATGATGGTGGTGGAGATGCATCCAATAGCATGGGGGGAGGTGGACAGGTGTGTATGTTGGGTCTTATTCATGAAAACATGAGAAAGAATTTGTGTATAAACTGAAATTTAAGTGCACATTGGCTCAAATCTTATGAAAGCTTCTAACAAAATCTACACCTGCTGTCGATACTCATGTAGCGCTTGTGTAAATTTAAGAACACACATAAATAATGTGATAATGAAATAAATAATTGTGTTAGAGACCAAGCCAGGGGTCCTCAAGGACCACAGACACCTGTGGACCAAGGGGTCTTTGGTGACCTCTTGAGGCAGGAGCAGGGTACCCATTCTGTCATCCCTGGCCACCACCCTAGAGGGCAGCACTGCAAGAAGCAGCACACCAGGACTGTGTCAGACACAGCAGATGGCCCGAAGCAATCAGTGAGACTAGTAGCAAGGACTATGAAAGCTCTGAAGACTGCAGACATTTTGCATGGAGTCCACACCCCACAGTCCACTCCACTCACAGTACGTTAGAATCTGTGAGAACCTTTGGTCACACACACCTTAGTGTGTTGGTGACTAGTGTGTGTGTTCCACTTACATGCAACATCCTCTGTCACACTCCATATATAATAAATATAGGAATTCCACCGACTGCGTTGCGTTGCGTCTCCGATCCGTCTCAGCTCCGTCAGTCCGGAGCGCTGCGTCGAAAATACGCAGAGGTTCTATTTCTGACGGATGCCGGAGCTGAGACGCATAAATCTCGCACAAAATCCATAGAGCGGGGCAGGAAGTCCAACACAGAAACAAAATAAATATCCGGTTACTTTTCACAATAAAACACTCGACGTTGACGCCGGATCGTATTTCATACTATTTCATCAGTACTTCCAACACAGTACATTTATTAAGAGTATTTATTTACTAATGAGCTACTTTCCCATGGTAAAAACACAAAACACCGAAAAAAAAAGTCAAACACAATCAAGTCCGACTCTCCTCTGTGTCTCCCACCTGGAGACACTTGTGTTTCTTCCTGGATTTATCACACATACATGAAGTTTCGCGCGATTATACGTGTTTTCACCGCGGGAACTTGTTGGTCACGTGACTGACGGACCGGAGCCGCGACGCAGTAGAAACGCATCCGGTGTAAATGGACGGAGCGCGCTGACGGAGCAAAGACGGATCGGAGACGCAACGCAACGCACACGCAGCCGGTGTAAATCCAGGGTAAATCCAGGGTGACACCTCTCATTACATACACAAACTTTCAACACACACTATCACATTTGTCCAGTGTTATAATCTTCCATTTTGTTAATCCTCCCGGTTGTGCTGGTTGAGATGTTTTTCACTGCTGTCTTGTGAGCAATATTGCAGCTGCTGTAGTTTTATTTTTTATTTCATTTACTTATTTGTCTCCTTCTCCATAGATTAAAACTGACGGACACCAGGGGCTCCAGTAACCTATACTGAATGTCCAGACTGTCAGACAGGACAGGTCCAAAAAATAAAATAAATAAATAAATCTGGAGGAGGGTTTTAATTTAGATGGATTTTATGCATAGACATATATAGAAGGCTAAATGCCTCAAGGAGGAGCCTACAACGTTGTTCACCGGCAGCCATCATGCCTCGGGGTTCTATTTAGATACGTTGTATGGTGGCGATAGGAAGGTGAGTGACCTGCTCAAACAAAATTGAGCAAGTTATGGTGATTTAAAAAGTATGTGCGCAATGGACGTCGCTCTCCATTGGCCAGCAGCGCCGGTGAGGCATCTAGCCTTCTCTATATGTCTATGGCTTTTATGTAGAAATGTACACACAAATTTTCAAATGTTTCATGAATGAGACAAAATGAATGAGGGCAAATACAATAAAAGTAAATACTGTTATATATATGTACATTTGCACATGCACATAGAGATTACTGTTACTACTCAGTTTATCCATTAATACCAGGGAAGAAGCTATGAAATAAAAATCAAAATGGCAGTAGATTTCAAATATTTGATTTCTGAATTTGTGAATCGCTCATATTATTATTGTGGCAGAAGACATTTAACATCACTGGCACTGTTCTTCTAAAGAAACAACACGAGAAAACAAGTCAACCTAATACCTGCTGACTTCCTTCACGCTGTCACTGTGAACAAATGAATGTGATGATGCTGATGATACGATGAAGTGATGATGGTGATGAAGTGATATTGTTGATGATGGTGATGATGGATGATGTGATATTACTGTTGAAGTGATGAAGCGATGAAGTTGATGAAGGTGATGATGGTGATGATACGATGAAGTGATGATGGTGATAAAGTGGTGCTGATGATGGATGACGTGATGACGTAAAGTTGATGATTATGCTGATGAAATGATGATGTGACGAAGTGATAATGGGCCCCTGTATCAACACTAACTGTTCTTCGTTTGGTTTTCGTGTGTGTGTGTGTGTGTGTGTGGGTGTTGAGGCATTTCACTGGTTATCATGGTTATCCCAGTTAGATGCTGATTGTGAGCTGGTGTGTCCTGTTGAGCTTTCACTCAGCAGTCTGTATATATGACATGCAGTTTGGTGTCATTCCCTCTCTCTGTCATCTGTGTGCACAGACTGCAGTCTGCATGTGGCTCTGTGGGACTGCAGTGTGACAGGCAGCCTGGTGGTGGAGGTGGCTCCAACAAGAAGGGGGATCTTGGAGAGACCTTCCCCACTTGAAGACCTGACCAGTCTGCAGCACAACTGGCCACAGGCCACATGGACACTCTTCATACTACGCCAGTAGGCTATGCTGCTATGGCCTTCTCTGTTAAAACTGTAGCCGACTTCCTCTCCCCCTCTTATCAGCACGTTAGACACCGCCTTTTGCTAGTTAATAAAAAAATAAGAAGCTGAATGCACTTTTTTATAAATCGAAAATAAACTTGGCTTCAAAAGTTATCGTTGTCTCTCTTGCCTCTCCGAAGCGGTTTGGTAAACTTTAACTTGTGTGTGATTGAGTGACGTTGGTGATGAAGTGATGATGGTGATGATGGATGATGATGAAGTGATGATGTGTGATGCGGTGATGAAGTGATGTTGGTGATGATGGTGATGATGGATGATGAAGTGATGAAGCGATGTTGGCGATGAAGTGACATTCACGTGTTGTACCTTTCAATAGCAGGTACATTCCAGGGAGTATGATGATACCAATTGCCAGAAGTTTGCTGAATGTGAGGAACATCTGGATTCTGGCCGTCCACGTCACACTCATACTGTTCAGATACACGACAGACGCTGCAGAGATGGAGAAGACTCATTGAGTGTGAGAGAACATAATTTCAATGTACTCAGTTATTGTAACTTTCAGCAAAATGTCCCATTGTCTAATGAGTTGGAGCTCACTGGAGCTGAGGACACGCTGGAGATACGTACTGATGCCGATGAGGGATGTGAGTTTGACAGCAGCTGGTGGAACTGCACAGGGCATGAAGAGGGGTTCCAACAGGTAGTGACCGAATGTCAGAGCGACCACTGCCATTCCTGCAGGCCTGGTACACACACACACACACACAGGGCCCTATTGAGATAATTATTTAATTAAAGTTAAGAGTTCAATTACTCTGTCGTAGAGATTTTCCCTGCACTTTAGGACCATCAAAAAGTCCTTTTCTTTGACACAATATGTCAGTGTTTTTGACATTTCCCTATTTTTCTT
The DNA here is from genome assembly GCA_901007665.1 of Aeoliscus strigatus. Lineage (NCBI taxonomy): Eukaryota > Metazoa > Chordata > Actinopteri > Syngnathiformes > Centriscidae > Aeoliscus > Aeoliscus strigatus. The sequence goes on along the minus strand of CAAKHB010007630.1, from coordinate 10,430 downwards.
CACCTTCTGTGACCTGGTCGCTCAGCTGTAGGTCCACTCTCGTTTTGGGCGGACTGCACAGAGGTCTGCGCCGACTCAAAGCGGATGTCCACAAGTCTCGTGCACACAAACCGCAACATTACGACCGCTCCATGGATGCATAACAAAAAAATGTTAACAACACAAAATGACACTTCAAGGGAAACCACTTGCCAATGGAAGCTCTGATGACTGCGGACATTCCAAGTCCGTTGCGCTCCCAGACGCTGGAGTCTTTTCCAGACTGTGACATTCTTGCTAGTTTCGGAGCTACCAGACCTTTCTTAACAATGTCCAGCTTTTCTTGAAAAGTCTGTCTTGAAAATAGCTTGCAGGCTGACAAAGCAGCTTTTAAATCAATTCAACTATATTTTCACTTCATTTGCACGTTCAACAGCTCTAGTTTACACACTGTATGACTATCCAATCAAAGAGAGTGAATATGATGACATTGCCTGCTCGAAGGCCTTCGGGTCCTCAGCTCTCAATCTGTTTGGTTAATGCAACAGTTTGGTCGACACTTATTCTATGGTACAGGGCCTGCATAAGTGATTGTGAAGGCTTCCAGGAAGATTTCACATTTCACTCAAATGATGAGTGAAATGTGATTGGATGAGAGCATTTGGTTGAAAATACATGTTTGGAAGCTGCGAAACCAGGGGAAAAGCTATGAAAGGAAAGGAACAGACCATTAGAAATTATTTACTACGTATTCATAGGAATTAACATAAGTCTGTTATTCAAATAATGCTTAGGCCTGCAGTGAAGGCCTTGAAGGCCCTGATGGCCCACCACCGCGCTAATTTTCAGCATTTTCAGGATTTTATTTCCCAGACTTCTGTGTGTCATGAGTGTCTGTTTTGAGCTGTTTTGGTTTGTGTTTTGTTTTTTTCTCCCCTGTGTTCCTCCTCCCTCTGGCTGGCAGTGGAGGTGCGGCCAGGCTGATCTGCGCACTGATTGCTCTTGCTCTTAAGCCGTGCTTTGACCATACTCCATTGCCAGATTGTTTGTGCTTTGCGTGATTCTTAGTTCTTGTATCTCCCGTGTTTTGCCGTGTTTTTGTTTAAAGGACGTGCTGATTGACTAAATGATTGTATGTGAGGAGCTGAACCCCCAGACAAACATTTCAGTGTTTTTCTCTTGTCCAGCTGTAAATTCCTGAGCAGCGAGTCTCTAAGTGTCTGCTGCTCTGAGCAAACTTCAGACCTCCTGCTGCTTCTCAAAACCAGGTGCTGAGACACACTGACGATGTTGTAAAAACAACTGTGTGCAGATACACAGAAGAAGAGCCCATGTGAAGAGCAGTTCTTCTTGTGTCTGAATTCTGAATGTTTCATAATGGCTTGCAGCAACAAACCTCCCCTATCAGATGAGATGACAGCAACTCCTTTTCTGCTTATTTGACCCCACAGTCACTGACTCATCTGTCTCATCTGTATCAAAACATAACAGGCGTCACACTCTGACACATGATTTGTATTCATATGATGACACACAAACACACACACACGTTACCTCACAGCAACGAGATCAACCCAAAGCCGTATGAAAGCCATCTGAGATCCAAAGGCTTCCATGATATATGTGTAATGTCCCCCAGACTTCTTGATGCATGTCCCCAGCTCAGCGTAGGACAAAGCTCCTGCAGAGACAGAGGAGCTGTATGAGCGCTGGCCTTCACAAACACAGAAGTATCTCACTGACATTTATAGTAACAAGCAGCCTGGACACCAGACGATGCACAGCAAACATGCATACAGATGGAACAGGAATAAAAAGAGAAGTCTACAGGGACAATGTTCTTCAATGGGTTTGAGTTTTCCAACTACCCAAAATTATTTAAGAATGTCATGTTTTTCAGCTCATGTTCTTAAATCATGTTCTTCAGCTCGCACTTGATCATTGCTGGATCTTCAATCAATAACTTTCTTCAGACTGTTCGTCTTTATTCAACCGGCTCTCGCTGCCAAGGGCTCAAGCATGGAGTGTTGGTCCGAGTCAATTGCTTCAGGAGGTTGTTCCAATTAAAACAAAGAGTCAGTGGAACATGTGCAACCTGACACCTGTATGAGAAAGATTGACAGTGAACATCACACAGTCACATACAAAAAAATACAAAATTCTGAAATGAATAAATGACAAACTGTATGTTATTCATTACATCCTGTTTTATTTTGTAAAATCACTTCACTTCATGTTCCACTCTCCACTGATTGTAGCTTCTCTCTATCATTGTGTGCGTGTGTGTGGTGAAGGTTCTTAGTCACTGTTGGTGTCAGTCACCTGCGGAGGCCTGCGTTGTTCCGCGGTGGTCAGTATTGTCCGTCGTTACGACTGCAATCAGGATGTAGATGGTCAGGTGACTCAGGGGGCGGCACTCATACCACTTTGTTTGAGTCTAAGTTCAACTAAACTGAACTAAATACTCACAAAACCTGCTTTCAAGAGCCCCTGGGTCAACAGCTTGTCAACTTGTGTTGATTTTGGCACTACTTTATGTATGTACACAGTGTGTGTCTGTGTGTGCGTGTGCACATGCAAGTTTTTTACCTCATTTTGTAAATGAATTGTGATGTAGTAACACATGCCTGCTGCTTTTGTAGAAGACTTTCAGAGATAGTTATTCATACTTTCAGTAAATTATGATAAAACCATAATTATAATAATAGTTTTGTAAAAATAAAGAGTAGATACGTGTGAGTATGTATGTGTGTCTACGTGTGTATATTAGGTAATGAGTGTGTGTGTGTGTGCATGCATGTGTATGAATGTGTGTGTGTGTACGTGTGTGTATTAGTTTGTTTGTGTGTGTGCATACATACAAATTGTGATGATGTTGGGCTATACAAATAAACTGAATTACATGTGTTGCTAAGTACAGTTGGGGAATATGACCTGTGATGCTCAAACGTGTCCACTCGTCCAACATCCAGTGTCTCAGCTGCAGCAGTGACGTCCTCAGGGGACACAGACCAGAACAATGACAGAGAG
>CAAKHB010007628.1:32339-50325 GCA_901007665.1 Aeoliscus strigatus | reverse complement strand
GTTCAGTTGTAGCTGTGGGTTTAGTTGGTGGAGTGGTAGATTTTGTCGTGGTAGATGGCTTTTCAGTTGTAGTCGGGGGTTTAGTTGGTGGGGATGTAGCTTTTGTGGTAGATGGCTTTTCAGTTGTAGTCGGGGGTTTAGTTTGTGGGGATGTAGCTTCAGTGGTGACACCTGGCTCCTCAGTTGTGGCAGAGGGTTTTGTTGTTGGGCCTGTAGATTTTGTGGTAGTAGAGGGCTTTTCAGTTGTAGCAGGGGTTTTTGTTGGTGGGGTTGTAGCTTCAGTGGTGACACCTGGCTCCTCAGTTGTCACAAGGGGTTTTGTTGTAGGGCTTGTTGATTTTGTGGTGGTCACAGGCTGTTCAGTTGTAGCTGTGGGTTTAGTTGGTGGAGTGGTAGATTTTGTCGTGGTAGATGGCTTTTCAGTTGTAGTCGGGGGTTTAGTTGGTGGAGTGGTAGATTTTGTCGTGGTAGATGGCTTTTCAGTTGTAGTCGGGGGTTTAGTTTGTTGGGTTGTAGCTTTGGTAGTGACAGTTGACTCCTCAGTTGTAGTTGGAGGATTTGTTGGTGGGGTTGTAGGTTTTATAGAGGTGTGTGTCCCAATCGTTATAGTTGGGAGGGGAGTCATTGATTGTGTAGTGGTGGTTGTCCTTTCTGATGTAGCAGGGGGTTTTGTTGGTGTGTTTGAAGCTTGTGTGACTGTAAATGGTTCTTCAGTCGTGGTTGGAAGCTTTGTTAATGGGGTTGTATATTTTGTAGTTGTGGGTTGCTCTTTAGTTGTAGTTGGGAGTGCAGTTGTTGGGGTTGGATATTTTGTTGTGGCAGACTTTTCTGTTGTGGTAGGAGGCTTAACTGGTGGAGTGGTGGTTTGACATATATCTACCTCACAACACACCCTGATCTTGTAATTGAAGCACTTTTTTGGAGGTACCAATTGGTCCTCCTTTTTACATATCAAACCCAATTCCACATCACAAGTTACAACTTGATGAGTCTCATTCAGAAAGTCATTGAAGTCTGTGTCAGGATAATCTGCTGATCTGCAATCAATTTCTTTGGTATTGTTGCATATTTGTCGACCGCTATTTGTGATGTTTTCATATGTTTCCCAGTCACTTTTGTCTTCCAGTGGATGATGCACATCATACCACTCCGACCACTCACAGGTTTTAATACAAGGTGTAGTGACAACTGCAGTTGTCGTAGGTGGTTTTGTCTGTGGAGTTGTAGATCTTGTGGTGGTTACTATCTCTGCAGTTGTAGTAGAAGGTTCTGTCATTAGAGTTGTAGATTTCATGGTTGTGGCTGGCTCTTTAGTTACTGGGGCTTCAGTCACAGCTGTAGAAATTGTTGGTGAGGTTGTTGGTGGGACAGGTGTAGTGTGGCAAGGCTCACTGCCAAATATAACTGTTGCATTAATGCAGATTGCATGGTAGCACATCCCCATGTTGTCAGTCACATTATAAATAACTTCATTCTCATTATACCTAGTCCCATTGTAAAAGCAACCTTCACATTCCTCCACACATATCTGTCCTTCTTCATCAAATATAGGCTTATCCTCTGGGCACACTGGATAACAGCCTGTGAAAAATTACAACCTATATTATTACGAATTCTCTCTTGAGGAATAGACCATATGGTAATAAAAATATCTGACATTGAAAATGACGACATGAATTCTTACCTTCCAGTTTGGGTATTGGGTTGCTACAAATTCCCTCTGGATTCAAACAGGTCTTGTAACAGGGTTTGTGACATGGGTTGTAGTGCCACTTGCACTCATTTGGGCTATTGTAGTAATCGCAAAAGATAGCTTGAAAGAAGAAGAAGATATGTTGACTTATACAAGAAGTTGTTATTCTCTCTCCACTGGCCTCTCTGCTCACATCAAACTGACACTGGCACGACTGCTATGCTATGCTACAAATACATTCAGTAACATCCTCCAAAACTTCACTATGTGACTCAGAAGACGCATGTGCTTACGTTTGAATTTTCTCATCTAAAAACATCCACTAAATGCTACCTATTCCCTTTGGCACGCAGTGTTCGTTCACCAATGGTGAAATTCTTTACTTACGACAGATTTCTGGAGTCCTCCATGCCACACATTCTCCAGCCTCGTTACATGCTTGAGCATAAGCAGCAACTGCTGTACAGAAACATTCACAGTCTCCTCCAGAGTCACAAGCACATGAGTCTTTCACGCAGTTATCATAAAATGGACGTGGATCTACCTTTAAGGTCAAAATATAAAAAAATATTTGTAAAAGCAACACCACCAACAACATCAATTTGTCCAAACAATTCAGAAGTGCATCTGTCCTTACCTTACTGTGACACTGTTTGAATGTGTCTCCAGTGATAATGCTGCACATCATTCTTGCCCAATGTTGTCGATTTGGTGTTGATACACAAGGATCTATATTACTTTCCACATCTGGACAATTGCTGGGCCTTTTCCAGCTGTTAGCAAAGTCTAACACACTGCTCACTACTAGATGACTCTGTGTGGTGAAGTCGTTTTGTCCATTTCCATCAAAATCTCCACAAAGGCCACATACCTCTCCCTGCGCAGGTAAACAAATGAGTCAGGGCTTTGGACTACAAGAAACAAGTAATATACCTTGGGCAGATTTAATATTGAAGTGAAGTGAATTTGATTTTTATGATATTAAATGCCACAGGGATGCATTGAGTATACTGCATAAAGCTCTAGAGATGGAAAATAATACTAATAATGATAATAATAATGCACACATATAAAAACTACCCATAAAAATCGTGCTGTTTGAATTACTCTTCATCACTCAAGCACTGAAGACCTCAATTAAAACATGATAGAGAGATAGATAGATGGATAGATGGTTAGACACACAGACAGATCGATAGATGCATTTATTGATCTCCAAGAGAAATTCACAATGACTCACGCTGTGCTGTGGTTCCAAGAGGATGCGGACCGTTGTTTTGCGGTCCCACATCAATGCCACACCAGCGGCAGATTCTATTACCACGTACATGCCAACCGTCCTTATTTTGTACTGAATCCGAGTGCCATGTCCCAGGTCCTCCTCTTCATATTTACCCTTTGATAGCTTGATTTCCATTCGCTGTAATGATTATGGCTCTTTTATTTTAATGTAAGTACTGCCGTCTTATAAGATACACCTTTGTTTTTAAATGACACACAGGAGACATCAGATGGACGTCTTACCCCAAGTTGGATTCTGACAGTTTTTGCGCATGTGGTTCCTGTGGATCCACATGGTACGTTTTCTGTGATGACTCCAAAGCTGTCCTCTGCTGTTTTATTGCCACATTTGTTCTTAAAAGACAGAATAAAGAAACAGTTGACAGATGACACAGACACTGATTGAACTGGGACTTGTGACGTGTGAATTAAAAAGTAGGATTAAAGCTAAAGTGTGCAGAGGTCATTCATATTCGTTATTGTGAACGTTTTAGATTTCATGTTTCTTTGTCTTTGAGCACAAATTTTAACATACAGCGCATCTTCACTTTTCTAGATGAAGACAAGTTACATAAAGTTATAATAAATTTAAATGTGCAAAGTTTACCTTGACAGCAACATATCCACATTGTCCATGAAAGCCAAATGTTTGCTCATCAAATGTTTTGTAATGACCACTTCCGTATATTACACAGGTTCCTGGGCATTTTTTCTCTGTGCATTCCCATTTTCCACTTTTGCAGGTACTAGATGTATTGGAAATATCGTTGTTGATTAAGTAAAAGGTGTGTATATGATAGCATTTGGGGTTTTTTTTTGGTATAATATATAGCATATATAAAAACAGCAAGATCCTACCAAGTGTTGCACTGGTTAGTAATTACTGTTCCAGGAGTATAGAGTCGGCCATCATGCTGACATGGGCATTCTTGTTCTTGAACACAAAAACCTTTTCCATCATCGAGAAGGCCAGCTGGGCATTGACAGCCAGATTCGCACTCTGTGGAGTCCTGGAAGAACAGAAGTGTACAGTAGTAGTACAGTAAGTGTATAGTGACAGAAAACACATTATCATGGAGTTCAATTAAAACTCTTGAAACTGCAGATAAGATAGGGGTTAAGATAAACAGCTTACGCAATCATCATTGTCCAAATTTAAACAAGTTCGAGCGCACTGCACTCCAAGCTCCCCAGTGCCAGCAGTGGAGCAGTTGAAGTATACTTTCTGAGGAGGGCATACTGTGACAGAAATAGAAAGTAGATAAATCTACTGTATATATTGCTCCAGTCCAATGTTTTCAGCAAAGACATGTTTCCTCATCAACATACTTGATGAACGAACTCTCCAAGAATGGCAGTGGAGAATTCCATTATTGCAAACACTAGAAAAGGACACACGGGATGAAGAACAAAACTGAGAGACATTTCCAAAATAAACACTTGCTATAGACTCTTATAGACAATAATAAAATAGAACTGAAACAGACGCAGCTACTAACCAGTGCTCATCTTTGATCATGATGGACTTCCCTGGCTTGATGTGAACCTCATTATGATAACAAGGACATCTTGCCTGGGGGATGCAGGTTCCATGGTCATCTTGGTAGAGACCCTCTGCGCAGGAGCAACCATCCACAGGCAAGAAGTCTGAAGTGCAGCTCGGCTGCTCTGAGCTCAGCGATCGACATGTCAGCTGACATCTCTGATGCTTGTAGGAGAATGTCTGAGTTGCTGGGCAGCTCCTTGTGTATCTCTCTGTTTTGTGCACAACGGGATAATGATTTCTTCACACTTTACGGTTGAAAATATATTGATAAGTAAATCAAACTCCAGAACTAATCTCTCCAAAGAAATCCTCCTTACCGCACACATGATTTCGCCAGTCTGTTAAAAACACCCCCTTTGCTGCACAAGCTCGTGCGTAGGAGGAGAGGACGGCACACAGGCAGGCTTCACTCTTATCACAGTTACAGCTGGCGTAAGTGCATCGCTGCAGAAGACAGCAAACGCTTTTAGACACAGACAAAAATGTAAATCCAATGAAAGAAAAAAAGAGGTTATTGTTGTACCCTGTAGTACACCTCAGGATCCACCACTGAACGACACTGCGCAAAGGTGCCATTTGGACTTAATAGCAAGGCGCACCAATGTTTGGCATACAACTCTGAAAGTACAGAGACAATAACTTTCTATATTTCACTGCTACAGTTGTGTTGGACTAGCTATAGAAACAGAGCAGTCGGTCAATGAACGAGAGCCGTTTACCATTTTCCACACTGAGAGAGCAGGGGTCCTCAAGTCTTTCTGCCGTGTCTCCACACATGAGATTTGCCTTCCAGGAGTTACTGAAGGTTGCTGCTGTTCCCTCCACAATCCCCTGAGGGGTCTTCATGTCGTCAGACAGGATCATGTTGTAGTTTCCACATAAACCTAATGAAATCCAATATTTTGCAATGAAATCATCATATTGTCAGAACTAATGCAGATCGATATCCATATAAAATCAGCAGTCGTAGCATTTACGATATGAAGATCATCAGATTGGGAATTCCATTCATTCTTCAGAGAAGGAGGGTAACAACACTGATCAATGTAATTGTAATTCTATTTTTTATGTGTTTCATGTGAAATACAGTGTTACAATATAGTATTTTTATTACTATATTGATACTATTTAAAATATGTATATACTATTTAATTTTTGATGTCTGCAATTTTTGTAAAAGTTTTTGTATTCTGTTCAGTGTACTTTTTCATTTTTTGTGTGGAACCCCTTGAAAAGAAGAGGAACAGCTGATGAATAGTGAATATCTTAACCAATCACATTCCTCATTTACAAACAGAAGGCGTCCAACACCAAAAAGCACTTTAACTGACAATATCAAGTCGAGTCATTCATCACAGAATGTCATGTAAATAAGTACTAAATGAACTAACACTGTATCTTACCTCGAGTCTTTGCTCTGTAACTCTGTTCCAGTCTCACATAGACTTGCATGACAGGCACATGTTGGATCTGGATCTGCAAACCAAAACTGGTCTGGAGCAAGACGTGAAAAGATGAAGCGTGGAATATATTGATGTCACCTGTAAAAAATAAAAACAAATTTAAAAAATCAATACAAACAATAATGTCAGTCCCTGGACTAATAGTTACGAATGTCAATTCAAATATGTTTCTTCACCTGACTGGTAGGGCAAACTGACGGTCTGCTTATTTTGTTTTACTGTCCCATCTGAAGTGAACATTAACACCTGAACACGAGAGAATTCATCATTTGAGTACAGTGTCATCACGATGTACGGAAAATGGAAGAACTTTGACTCACGTTGTTTCTGTCATTGTTCAGCAAGATTTTTAGTGTCTTCAGACAAGTGTCATACTCTTGGTGTGCACACGGCACCAACTGGACCAGGATGGTAAACTTGGGGCTTGAATCATCCTGAAATGTATGATAGATTAAAATAGGTGAAATAAGACTGTCAGGAACCAGATGTCAAGCTGTCTTCCATCCACTTTGGTGTTGTCATGTGTGTGCTTTATTTTTATAGCCTCCATCTTCCCTCACATCCGTCAAGTTTAATTCCTTGCCCTAATGTGTTGCAACTGTGTCTCATTGCCTTCTCGTCCTCGTGTATTTAAGCCGTGGTCCCCTTCTCCTCTGTGTTGGATTCATCTGATTACCAGTGATTCTCCGTATTTTTGACTTTTTTTTTCCTGGTTCTCGGGTTTTGGTACCTTGTCACATTGCATTTACTATTATGACCGTGGACTGAATGAAGAGCTTTGTTATAGCTTTTACCCCCGTGTCAGAGTCTGCATCCGTGATTCCAGCCAGTCTCTGTGTCTGGTTCCTACTAATATGTTTTAATTATCAGCTCTTCATACGTTTTCTGAATTGTCCGTGATTCACTCACCTTGTTCTCCACCTTTGCTAGAGTGTAATAACAGTTTCCGTGGAAGGTGAATGCTTTTCCATCAAAGGTGGTCACATGTGAGCCCTCTTCAACAGAGCATGTCAAAGGTGTTTGAAGACTCTCACAAGCCCATATCCCCTGAAAACATGTACTGAGAGAACCCGAGCAGTTCCACTTTGAAAGTTCTTACGTCCGACGTCAGAGATAAGATGATGACTGAACATGACATACCATTTCTCTCTGTCCTGTTGGTAAACTTCACCGGAGTTGTATATTCTGTCATGTTTGCACTGACATTCAGATTGAGTGACGCAGCCTCTCATGGAAATGTCATCAAACACAGTTCCTGAAATAGACGTGTATGGCATAAATGGAGGAAAATGTTATTTATAGCTTAGGTATGAATCAAGCATGGACCTATAAACTGTGTAGTACACATGCTTAAAGATGTTACAGAGTGCACAAACCAGGAGGACAGAAGCAGCCATCTATCTTGTGGTCCTCACACATTGAACTTGTGTCCAGGTGTGTGCAGGTGTCCAAGCATGGTGAGCCGCTCTCTTCATAAACCATGTTGTATGGGCACTGTTTTTCTGTCGAAATAAACAGAGGGAGATGCTCTATCTTTTGAGATTAAATAAAGTATCTGTATCTCTAGCTCCACCTCTAACCTCAAAACAGGTTCAGCATCTTCATAGTTTTGCGTCCATAATCTACATAACTGTGTAATAGTTAATCTCTTTTCAAATGACAACAATAACCAAACAGAGGTAAATACCACAGAACTGAGGTGTCCTCCAGTTGGGAGGATGTCCACCGGCATGGGAACACTGTCGAGAGAACTCGGAAAGTGTACTGCAGACACAAAAATCATTTGTGCGGTTGTTGCAGCCACACATGTCCTGTGCACAGGCCTGGATGTAAGGTTCAGGGTTTATCAGCTTCGTACAGGATGTCCAGGACTCTGAATGCAGCATCTCATGACAGGCAGTGTGCTGAAGTTAAAGAAGAGACAGATTATAGGCTCAATGTTATTCAGTTGCTATATTATTCTGTTAAATTCAGGGTGTTTAATAACTCACAAACTCCCTGCATGAATATGGCACATCCTCATCCTCTCGGGGCTCCTCATCCTCTTCGTAGGGATCCTCGCAATTGTCATTTGGACGATGGACTTTCTGTTTGTTGCCAAACTCGATGTGACTGATTTGTCGACCTAGAGACAAGTTACAGCCATGGTGTCAGATTTAGACATTATGGAACATTAAGAGAGACTAGTCCTGTGTGTCTCTGTGTGTATGTGTGTGTGTGTGTGTGTGTGTGTGTGTGTGTCTGAGGTAAATTGACACAGAAAGATGTGAACCAACCATTGTGGATCAACTCATTGTAGACAGAAACACCATTGAAATCTCCACAAAGTCCACAAGTGCGATTTGCATAATCGGGATCTAGTTCGATCTATAGTGGACATAACACAGGAAAATCTCCATGTACTTTTTAGGATTAATGAAGAGAATTTCTCAAAGGTTCTCAACAATGTTGTGATTTTACCATGACTGCATCGTCACCATTCCACATGACCACTAGTCCAACTTTGGACTGCAGCTTCATGTAAGCTGCATTTTTTTCCATTTGTACTCCGGCATTGTAGTATGGCATTTTGACGCTGTGAAAGTAAAATGGTAAACTCAGTTGATGTACAGAGATGTTTAGCTGCTTACTCTGTTTTTACTCACGGTAGTTCGTTGACAGCGATCAGGTCCTTCGTCAGGTGGAATGAAAGGTCATTGATGGTGACCACCAAATAACTGACAGTAGGGTTTCCATCACTCTGTTCCCTCTTCATGTGCACTGAGAACTCCGGGTACGGTGTGTGGCAGTCAGAGGCCAGGTTGTACTCACATGTACCAGGAAACTGGTAAACATCACCGTCAAATGTCTTGAAGTGCTCTCGTCCCCATGTACTGCAGATGCTGCTGATATGGTTGCGAACTGAAGAAGATGTCAGCGTAAGAGTCAAGAACCGTTCCATCCCACAGTACCCACAACAATCAGAGTCTTACCCAGCCTGCTTTCCACTTCTTGGGCAACAGCGAGCAAACACAACCACACACATAACCACTTCATCCTCGCCACCGCAGGCTTACTGTCACCAAGGCAGGTACAGTAATAATCAGACTGTCGTCAGAAGCCCTTTATATATATCCATTGCTCTTTTTTTGTGCTGTCAGTTTCTTTGAGCCGGAGCTGTCATTTTATTGCTATGACATGTGCTGTATGGATGAGTGACGCCTTTCACAACCTCCATATAATTATTCTGACTTATCTCTTGATTAAACAAATATGTCCTCCAATGAAGGACTTTTTATTTGTCCAGTGACAAGGTCATTTTGTTGACATTTTGGTGAAATGTCTGCAGAAAGTCAAAGAATAAAAATGTGGAGGATGCTCTGCTGTGACAAGCGCCATTAAGTAGGGGAATTTATTGATGATTTATTTGAGCATATGTATAAAGTATATATACAATTCGGCATCACTGTTAAGTTCCAATGTAGCCGGTGTTACAGGATTTTAATAACTATAAACTTTTAATTGCAAAGACAAAGGATTATTATTTTTAGAAAATTAAAGCAACAGCATGAGCGTGTATGACCTGTGCAAACCTACAGTGACCTCAAACTGGCCCTGTCCACGCTTGAACCACTGATTTCATCAGCAGCGTCAGTCCGTCTGACATCTGTTTTATGCCTGATGGGACAGTTTGTTCACTGACAAACATCCTACAAGTCAGACATACAAAATGACTCAGACAATTTGTTCTTCTTCAGAAATGTGTTCTTCTTCTCACGGACGTCTGAGCAATATGCAGCATAGTGTTCAACAGATTGATGTGTTAATAGAATATTGTGTAATACGATTTCTTTTAATCTAATCTCTTTTTTTTAATATTTTGTTTTTGTGGGTGTTGACAGTATTATCAATAAACAGAGCTGTGATATTCTCTTCTATGGTATTCAGTTCTAGTTGGTGGTCTACATATTACACGTACACTGAAAACTATTTTTGGCACTGGAAATCCATTGGTACAAGGCACATTTAAAAAAATACGGATATACATATATGTGTGTGTGTGTATATTTTTTTTTTTTTCGAATGTGCCTACTGAAAATAGTTACTTCCACAGCTGAAAGTATTTCTCCAAATGTGACAACACTGAATCCAGTGCACCACCAGATTATACATGATGTAAACACATTCCAGCCCCCTTGGTACTACAGTGTCTGCAAATTGAACAGATCATCTTAAAATGAAAGTCTGTGTGAGCTCTATGGGTGATTTTTTTTTTTATCTGATTATTTCATGGAAGCACATAAAATGTTTTGCATGTTCCCAAATAGCAACTGAGTGAAAGCTCCTCCAAGTGCAAACAGGGATTAAAACCACTCCTACAACTCAACAGGTGTGTGGCGAGGATGGTGTGTATAGTCCTGGCTCACAGCATTTATAGTGTTGACTCAGGGAGGACAGGAGACTGACCAAATTACCTCAAGACAGTATTGATTAGAGGCTGGACAAGATGTAAGATTTGGCATAATTACCTTCCACAGACTGAAATGACTTGTGCTTTCAAAGAAGTGCAAGAGCCACTCATGCTTGAACAGAGAACATAAATGTTAGATGAAGCTTGAGAAAGATCCATAAATGTTGGACATATTTCAATTTTTGGTTGGCGCTGCTGTAACGTTCTAATTGTCCTTTGGGTGAATACACTTTCACTTATAGATTACTGACAAACGTACTTTTCATTGGACCCAGAATTGAATCAGGTTACAATTTACAACTGGTCCCTTTTTCAGTGAGGGTTTACCAAAAACTGTAGACTCATCCTGCTCTTTTCCTTTGTATTCAGCCATGAAACTGACAAACTCTTCTCTAAATGTATTTCATAGATGTATGTTTGTGTGAATGGACTAAACATTTAGTGGAAAGGGTGCACTACTCTGAAATGGGTGGACTAAAGGTCACACATAACTAGTGAATTAGACAGACAATAATCCAGTACACATGCATAGTCCTCACGTTGTTTGCCTGTCATACATTGTATGTACTGTAGGTGGCAGCATGTATCTTGAGTTCTCCTTTTAGCCACACAAAGAAGAAGCCGCACCGCTCCTATACCTCGCATGCGCAAAGAGCAGCTCACGTGAAGTGGAGGCTTTTTGAAATGTTTTCGTGAACTCTCAAGTCGATTCATGATTTTACAGTTTTCGTTCCCCGGTTAGCTTCCTCATCAGGACCGGGCACGATGGGTGAGTCGACTTTAGAACGAAGAAACATTGCTAGCTGTAACGTAGCCTGTTGATAACGACTGTAAATTGCTAGCTGGATTGTTTACCAAACCGTCACAAATCAAGTTACAGTACCAAAGTCTTGTATTTATAATTTAGTCTTCATTATTAATGTGTAGCATTGTCTGCAGTGGCCGAACATCACGTCTTATCGACTACTTCAAACGTGAGTTTTGTTTTATTTTTTCCCCTGACAGACTCTAGTGATGATGCTGTTGATCAAGGTGCGAATGACACATCCTCACCCCTTCGGGAAAACCAGTCTCCGGTACTGGAACGGAACCCATCACCACCCCCAGACACAGCCGACGGAGACCCGGGGGAAGATGTGGACGCCATTGGAGACACTGTTTACAGCAAACACTGGCTCTTCAGCACCCTGACCCGCCTCATCCATGTAGGCTTCCTGCCTGTGCTAGTGTCAGACTCAACCAGCACAGACAGTCAATAGAGAATTTAAAGAAAACACAGGGTTTCAGAAGAGGAAAGCAAAATTGTACAGCACAATTCAATACACCAATTCAAAATGTTTTACAGAAACAGAAGATGACATTAGAAACATAAACAACTGTACGTGAACACTGTGGCTACAGTTCTTTACCATCATAACTTGCCCTCTCACCTTGCCACAGTTAAATGAGTTGGAGTGAAAATCTTGCATTTAATCTATGACTTTACAAGCCGTCTCTTTTCTAAAACAGTTCACTGTTGAAATGGTTGAATCTTTCAGATGGTCACAAACCCTGCAGAGGACGACTCGGACAGTCAAACGGAGCTTGCAGATGATGATGAAGAAGACCTTTGTCGAGTCTGGGATATGGCAATGGATAAGGTGTTTTCCTTGTTATCACCTGTCTGTGTGTTGTACAAAAGTTGTGTGTTTTTCTGTATCTGGTCACACTTTGACGCATTTTAATCGCAGCTCACCTGTCCTGGTTCTTCACTGCATGTAATCTCTGTAGCCTGCCTCTAGTGTGATTGTCTGTATTTATATATACATTTATATGAGGGATTTAAATGACTAGGCTGTCTAAGTTATACTAACAGACATAGACATCACATCATGTGTTGCATTTAGTTATGAACCATCATACCTAAACGTTCATTAACATTCGGATACAAACTCTGCGTAGGATGTAGCTGGGTTCCTGCAGGAGTTTAAAGCTGCTGATATCCTTCTTGGAGTTATTGCTAAATCCCGTTGTCCACGTCTCACAGTGAGTGCACCCCTTCTTTCGGTTTTCTGCTGTTACACTGTATTTATCAGTACAAATACACAGGTTTGACTTCACTTTGTTTTTCTTCATCTGCAGGAAATTTGCGTTGGAATCCTCGGGAACATTGCCTGTTTTCCGGACTCCTGCCTGGCTCTCAGCCAAAATGAAGATTTGGGGTAAAATATGTCAGTCTGATCAATCAGACATTGAACAGTTTTATTATTCATATTTTTTTTTAATGTAAGTCCCCTGTGGTTCCACAGCGCTGTGCTGTTGCTTCTCTTTGGAGATGCAGATCCTCCAACGCTTCTGGAAACAAGCAGGTAACATTATCTTTTCCTGTCGACACATGAGACAAACCGATCACGAGAGAAATACAAATCCACCAGTGTCACATTTTGCAGATTGGTGCTGACCTGCCTCTCTCAGAAAGATGTCAGCTCCCTGTGGCTCCAGCGAATACGACAGCAGCCGTCTGTGCGCTCCAGCCTCCTTTTCATCATGTGCAGCTCCACCAACAGTATGTTCCATTTCCTCATTCCCGCAGATAGATTGTAACAAACTGAAATATTAACTGATCACAAGCAGTGGTAAAAATCCACACCTCCTTAGCCTCTCTTAGCATTAGCCTGCTTTTGAAAATACCTGACGCACGGTTTGATTAACAGCGGACCTGCTGGAGAAAGTTGGAGAGCTGGTTGACAAATTGTTTGACCTTGACGAGGAGCTGATGCGAAGCTGGATCACAGCACAGCAGGGTGATGAGGGTGAAAGCCATCTGGACTTAGCCTCGTGCCTTCTGGAGGCTGCCAAGCAGCTTAGGTAGGAACCCGAAATTGAAAAGCTAGTGCACGTCGTAGACAATATTTACTTTCTACCTTTAATCATGATATTCAAAGGCTTTCTGAAAGAGCATCAGCTGTGGTCAAAGCTGCATTGTTTATTTGGTTCCAACAACTTTCAGTTCATTATTTGATTATCTGACATTTACAGGTGCCTACTGGGTTTCACCATCAGTGACACCAAGCAATCTTAGGAAACCTCAATTCTACGTTCAAATGTTTATGATGAAAAACACACTACATTGCTATTGGTGCAAACCGGTGGTTACTATTAGACAAACTGCATTCGATGTTGCTGTTGATCAGTCAGCGGTGTTGAATATTTCCTCAGGTCTGAGAGTCCAAACGGTGTGGAAGTTTACCTTCATGCCCTCCAACTTCTGACCACCACAGACGAGGGCATTCAGGCTTTTGGTGAGATTGATCGACACCGTCCGTTGTACTCATCCGTGGGTGCGTCGGTACGTTTGTTGAAGGAGTTGTGCTGTCGTGTTTGCTCCCTCTAGCCGCCCCTGACGGACCAGGACACGCAGCGTGGGACTTCCTCTGTGGGGTTGTGTGCGAGGCGGGTGAGGACGTCTGCCAGCCCAATGAGCTTCCAGTACTTGTGCAGGAGCAGAAGGGCATTCTGGTCCAAGCCTTTGCTGTGTTGCAAGCTCTGCATAGATGCCAGGATGAGTGGAGCAGCAAAAAGGAGCCGAGTAAGTTCGCCAGAATTTCACAGTGTCAGTATTAGAACATCTCTCAACTTATTGTCACCTACGTAAATGTGATACAAGACAATATGGTTACCACTTTGTGACCATCCCCCCCCCTTTTTTTTCTTTCCACAAAAAGTTACAGTAACAAAATCACAACAATATACTCCACTGTCAGACAGTGTCAAACATGTCACAATCCAGGTGCTTAAGCAGAGATGATTGGGACGTTTCAAACGTGTGGCAAATGGCCCCCGTAAACCTGACAAGAACAATGCCAAGGTGCCTCTTTGGTGGAGTTTGTGTCTGTGTGGTTGTTATCCTCCCACCTCCATCAGAGTGGTTAATGGGTACTCTAAGCTGCCATAGGTGTGAATGTGATTGGTTGTGTGTCTCTACATGTTAGCCATGCGATGAAGTAGGTGAAGTGACTGGTTGTGCGTTTATCACGCTGTTGACAGGACTAAGTGGAACGTAACCAACGAACAAAAAACAATGGCTCCCAGTATGTCCTGATGTTGTAAAGGTTAAAGAGGCTGTGATGTTTCCTTGGTATTCCAGTTTATGTTGTGAGCAGACAACCTCTGTCTTTCCTCCTAGGTCTGCCTCTTCTTGGGACAATCTTGAGAGTGATTCAGTACCACAGCGAGTGCAAAGATGAGTCCTCCAGCAAGGAGGATGAGCAGCTCCAGACCTTAGCAGAGATCACAACTGAATTTCTAGCAGATATCTGCATTTGCATTCCCAAGGTAACGTCAGCTCTTTAATGTTGGATCAGATTGTTGGCTGAGGGTCTGAGAAGTTTGATGAAAAGGGAAGATGGGGAGTTATCGAATAAACTCAGGTGTCTGCTTTGTTTTCAAAGGACAAAGTGGCCGATTTGGTTAAGAAAGGTTACCTGACAGAGAAGACTTATCTAACAGCTGCGAGCAGTTTGCTTCCCAACTTTAAGACTTCAGTAAGTGCGCACACACACACACACACACAATGAACAAGAACTAATATTAAAATAGGTGTTAAAGAGCTCTGATTTTACTGTTCAGCTTCAGGTCAGAGAGAAATAGATGAGAGAAAAAAATCCAATTATTTAGTCTGCATAAATCCCTTTTTATCTCATCAGCTAATTTATAACTAGAATTGATTATTTCCTGAGAACATAATAAACATGTTTGGAGAGATTTCTCTCTCTCTCTCTATTGCATTTTTTTTTTTCAGCAAAAATCAAAAATCCTTTATTTCCACTCAGTGTTTTATTTAAGGCAACTCGTCCACCTAATTCACGACATGCATGACGTTCACAAAAGAGAGGGGGATCTATTTCCATGTCAGGTGATGGGCCGTTACCACACAGGAGCTCCTGTGGACAGTGAATCGGATGTTCCCACCTCACCTTTCTTCCTCTGGTGTAGTTTCAGCACCTGCAGTCCGTGCTGTCAGAGGCTGATCCCCAGTTGGCAGACGTGGTGAGGAAACAGCTCCCTGTCTGAAACCTGCAGCAGATCACTTCTCAGCACTCATATTTGTCCCCTGGAGATCTGCGTCATGGCCCAGTGTTTGGATTTCCATCGGAAAGATGAAGACAATGGTTTTTAATGTGTTGTGAATACAGTTTGTGTTTGTAAGTGTTTTCCTTTTTTTTAATAAAAAAATCTATTTCATGAATTGGTACTTTTTAACCCTTCTAATCATGACTATATGTTTCAGACTCAAGCAGTCCAAAGTATTGCTAGAGTTGATTGAAACCATTTGAAATGTACAGCCACAGCAGAGCCACGAGCTCTGAGTATTCTCAGCAAAGCTTGACAACTCGCTTCCTAATGTTCCATTGTTACATCCAATCCTATTTTTTCTTCACTTACAAATGTGTTGTTAATTCTCTGACATATGCTCGCTGGGCTCACAAGCTTGTCTTTGTGTTTGTGTCAAATGAATCTACGTCAACATATAGAAACATACATTTCTGTAAAAGATGGAAATTCTTTGTGTGTGTGTGTGTATTGAGTCATCTTTCCAAGCATATGAGTAATGGTGCTAATGCTGATGACAGCATCAAGTGTTTACCCGAGGGTGACAGTCACTCTGTAAGCACAATGAAATTAGATGAAAGGCTCCAGCCTGGCAACAATGAACTCATTTGGTTTCCAAATGCACCATGTCGCCCACTCATGGACAAGAACAGGACAACCTGCGTATTTCCAACGAGCTCATGAAGGCTCTGAATATAACAGCTTTTTAATTAAAGGTTGGATTGATATGTAGAACACTCTTTCTAATGGAAATCCAAGGATGGTCAGAGCGTATGCTAGACAGCAATCACCCTATGGGGGGGGGCATCCCACCCTGTCTTTTACATCACGCCTCTACACACTCTGCCTTAACTTGCGTTGCATAGGTGGCTGACTTCTTCATCTTTGCTTCATGACCTGTGTACGTTGTAAACGGCTAGGATGATGCAGATGTAATCGTGCTTGCCCTTTCAACGTCGCTCGGGGCCGCTGACTTGCGCCGCTGTTTCCCGTCCTCGGGCCACGCTCGCAGGCGAGCCGTGTCACACAGATGAGGGTGAAGCCCAGATGTTTCCTGCTGCCCTGCCAAGCCTCATTGACAGCCTGCCAGTCTTCACCACTGTGTGATATGATCTGACTCCATGCACGCTGCAGAGGAGGTCACTGGTCCCGTGGCTGCTGCCGCCCACAAGTAACTGAGGCACGTCAGGCCCGTCTGATGCTGATCGTGGATGTCAGATTTTGCTTTTTTCTGTTTACCCACACAACTCACCGCTCTGTTTAATGACCTGACATTTGCCTGGAAGGGTTCTATTTTTGTCTCGTTTTGTCTCGTTTGAGCAAAAGATTATATAACATGAACTATATGTAATTTCACCGATGACGTTGATGTGAATTCAGTGAAACCTCCGGTGCGGTTCCTGTTCCCGTGGCAAGGATTAAAAGGTGTTATTGAGTGGGATCAAGAGGTAAGACGTCACTCATTAATAAATGATGAATCATGAACTGATCTGTCTGCAGGATGATAAAGTTTTGATGAGTTTTATCAGCGATGGATCATCTGAGAGAGCCCTCCAGAAGGTGACCTATGGAGTCATACCTGTTGCTGGGTGAGTGGGAGGGATAATGAATTGCTGTAGAATATGTGCAGTGTCACGTCCTCTCTCTTCTGATTCTGTGGCCCGGCCTATTCACCGCCACCTGGTCAAGGCATGATAATGAAGGAGCACAATGCTGTTGGACGCAATCAAAGGCCTCTTCTGTTCGTTTCCTGAGTTCCCCAGCCGACTATCTCCTGTCAACAGAACCACAATGAGACCTCCCTATACGTGGTGCTGAGGTATCATAGACAGATATTTGTAGAATGTGTCGTGACGTTGGTGCTCGGATCAGTCGTCCTTGACTATCGATGATCTGTGAGGATGTGACTGTTGATAACAGCGATAATAACACAAGATAAGCTTTATTTGTCAAATATGGAATCCATTTAGAATGTGTGTCAAAATCGAGAAAGGCAAAAGTAGAATTGTAAAAAATCAAATGAAAAAGCAGAATAGGAGGAAATATACATTTTAAAATATTGCAAAGTGCCGTCTGAATGAACAGTCACTGTGCATCTTTGTAGTGCAAATAAGGAAGCTGTATATAGTTAAACCCTCGTCAAAGGCAGCGCAGACATTCATGCTGAACAGACTGAACACGGCAAGTTCCAAAAGACAGATGCTGGAATAAAACGCCTCTGGATTTTCTAAGGGACGGTGCAGCAAATCAAGCATAAAATGAATAAAACACGTATATTTTCAACACCAGAATTAATGTGCTGCCTCATAAGCAAGTGTCTTCTGTTGACCGTCATCCTCTCTGTGTGTTGTGCACGTTTTTATTTTGAATGAGGCAGGTGTTTACGGGTGCAGCTCGACCACGTCCTCGTGTACACAGACGCCTGTCACCAAGTGGCATATGCTGTTGTTTGTTCTGCATGG
>CAAKHB010007628.1:19839-27339 GCA_901007665.1 Aeoliscus strigatus | reverse complement strand
CTCATTTCCATCGCACTGAATCGGACAGCTGATCTGGATGCATCTCCTGAGAGGAGGAAGTTTGTCTCACTGGTTCCTCGGTTGCGTAAAACATCTGTCCCTGTCACGGGGGACACAGGCCAGGACCACCTGAGAGAAACAGCATGTGCAGCAGCCACATGTTTCGCCGCTTTGGGCCCGCGAGGAGCAACGACTAACAGCTGACAGACGAAGGCGTGAGGTGACTAAAGCTTAGAGAACAGCGACGTTATCTGTTCATAGTAATCTTAAGTCCAGTGTCTTGATTCTGCTTGCAGAGGCGTCTCAGGCCTTTCCCGCTAATTGTCCTGATCTTATTAAAAGGCTCTCAGTGTTAAAGAAAGCAAAACATGCAGATTATACATGTCATGTGCACGAGAACGCAGAGGTGCTTACAGTGCAGGGGAATGGATTTTAAAAGGGGGGCATGTCGGGATCACTGTACAATGAAGGCAGGTGGGCTGCACTTGAATCCTCTTAAACCTTGACCTCTTCTGAGTCTGAAGGTGTCAACAAACAAGGAGAATGAACCGCTTGTGTCAACAACTAGACCGGTTGGATCAATGTCATGGCACTTTGTCTGACATTGGTTTTCATCAATAACACATGTATTAATCCTATATGTCCCCTTTTATCCCCGTCAAAGAGGTATTAAAAAGATTTAATCAATTTGATGAAATGCTGATAGCAGGACAAGGAACAAATGATTAAAGGTTGATAGTGTTCTGCAACCATCTGGATCCAGGAAGTTTTTGAAGGATTCTTTATCAGGCCATTTTCTGCACAATGTGTCCATAACTTAACAATAAATGGTCAGATTGTTTGTCAAAAAATACAGGATCCGTTAGCTCTAGGTTGTCTAACATATCCAAGTTTGATACGGATCCTGACTAAATTCAGAATTTTATGATCCAGAACAAGAAATATTATGGTGTTTGTGGATTTTCAGACACTGTAAGTCAACAAATGAGGACAAAGACGTGAACTAACACCAGATCGTAGCTGAGAGTCTGCTGAGACAGTGTGATTTGTTGGATTTGTTGGATTTGTTTGATCTCCAATAGTTCTGGAGCTGCATTCAGAAGAAAAACACCATTAGCTAAATTGTGTATTTTGTTCATAACTATTAAAATGGGAATGATATGATTGTATTTCAAATGGTAAATTGATGTTTTCTTGGTCAGGGAATCTATCCATTTAGATAAAATAAGGTCAGGCAGATTAATATTTGGTGTAAATCACAATAATGGTGGAAATCATCTGCTAGGTGGAGATCTGTACTCTCCGAGTGTTTTTCCACCTTCCATATGCCAACTTTTTCTTCTTCCATATGCTAACGTTTTCATACAAGGGTCCATAAATGCATTTGTCAAATTTGAAATAATAATAAAAAAAAACAGTGTGAGGTATTTTTATTCTCTCACCACAACTGATCTCACTGAAGCTGCATCAGCAGTAATAATAGACCCCAAATGAGGTGGGCGATGCTGCGTCTTGTCCATTTGCTGCTGTGGGTGAGATTACTCCTCTCCTGAGCCCCCCACCTTCATCTCCCCCCACCTCTCCGGTTTCTCCCCGCGGTTAAATAGCAAAGCGCGCTGCTTCTCGGAGTAGACAACTCAGTTTACATAGCGGAGGTTCTTTCCATAATCCACAAGCAG
Source organism: Aeoliscus strigatus (assembly GCA_901007665.1). Taxonomy (NCBI): domain Eukaryota; kingdom Metazoa; phylum Chordata; class Actinopteri; order Syngnathiformes; family Centriscidae; genus Aeoliscus; species Aeoliscus strigatus. The sequence continues at coordinate 25,660 of CAAKHB010007628.1, read as the reverse complement.
GAAGTCAATAAATAAGGCAGAGAAAAGGGCAGCACTTTAAGATGTACTCAAACAAACTGGAGGGTCCACGTAGAGGCAGATCTTTTGACTCCATGAACATCGGCTTTGAAGAAAAACTACTGAACAACGAGGTAAGGACAAATACGTTGAATTTATTTTATTACAGTATTCTTTTTTTTTTTTTTTTTTTTAAACAAGATCAGCTGATGGGTCGGTGTGGCAAGAAACCAGGAAGTTGCTCGGTTTGCGTAACTGCTTCAGCGGTAAAAGCGAACTGGTGTCTCCATTACGCACAAGGCCGGTAGGACGCAGGAACCGTCTGACGTTGCGTTGACTACATGGAATAGAAATAGATTAGTAGCAACGTGAGATTCGAGACATCCTGCAGAGTCTGTATCCAGATAAAATCGTAAACACACCCAAACAATTTGGCGGCGACATTTTACATCAACATCAACATTTTACCCGGAAAAATAACTTCAGCTACCTTTCAAAAGACGGGACGTTGCAATGAAAAGCAATCCACTTGTTTGTTAATGATGGAAATCATTTTAAAGGGGCGTATGAAGACGACTGACGTGCAAACTAACAGCGTGGTGGATGATTGACAGGTCTGCGTGCGTAAAATCAGACCGGCCGAGTGTCTGGTCAGATTTCAGCACAAAGGGAGCTAATAATAGGCTTTCACCACTGTCTCAATGCGATTGCGGTAAGGCGATTCTTGAAGACAGAGACAAGTTCATCTTCGTTAAACCGAGACGCAAAGAGCTGACCCGGGACAGCGACCTGATCCAGTCTGCGCACTGATGCTTTCGGGAATACGACCCGACAGGATTCCACGAAAACTGCTCTGCCGCGTTGTCTGCACACGACTTCAAGGGCGAAACATGGTAGGCAGTGAGTGACTGGACGGAACTTGGATTTATGTAGGAGGGCTGAAGAAAGAAAACGTAGTTTGGATACATCGGATAGAACACAAATGGGAATTTGGTTGATCGAGTGAAACCGTTCCATACAAACGGTCCAGTTGGCCAGCGGGGATTAGTCGTGTTTTCTGTGCTGGTGTTATCCTACCTCTACAACCTGACGCAGGATTAGGTGAATTTTCCCCTGGCGTGTGCAGCTGTGCGTCAACGTGAGAGCTGTCCAGGGTGCTGAGATGGAGCTGGTCACGTTCCCCTGCATCATCCAACTTTATATTTTATACTTTTCTGAGTTTATTGTTCAAGTTACCACCTCTCTCTCTCTCTCTCTCTCGCTCTACCTCTCTGTGTGTGTATGTCTGTGTTAGTGACTCTTACCTTGACTGATTAATATTATCTGATGAGTGTCCATAAGATGCGCAATGGATGCCCAGATGCTCTTAAGTGATTAGAAGTTGTGCACTCACGTCATTCCCTGTCCTCAGATATGGTTCAGTCACGGGGAATGCATGTGTTGGATCGCTTCAACCTGCTGCAGATACAAGAAACAAACATACAACATTGTCAAGATTTAAAGCTAAACAAAGCACCAAAAACAATACCGGGAAATTAAAATTCCATATCAATTTAAACTTTATTAGAAGTTTCACATATGAAGGACTGCATGTGATTTTCCCAATATTTGCTGAACAAATCAAGAATCTGTTTGCAATTGCTCTTCGAGTGCTTGGGTGTAATGTGTACATCTAGTGTATTTTTCTTTTTTTTCTAAACAAAAGTTAGTTGTGTTGTTTAACATCAGCATTCAAGAAGACCGACACTGTTTGTCACTGTTAGTAAATCTGTCATTACTGTTTTCAGATAAACAAATCAACGTTCACAAAAATCGAGGAGAACACGGAGAAGAACACACCAGAGAAAGGGAGAGCAACAATCATATTTTCCCTCAAGAATGAAGTGGGGGGACTCGTAAAGGCGCTCAAACTCTTCCAGGTATGGACAAATCTAATCTCCTGTCTGTCAGCTTCTGTGGAATATTTCTCTTCTTCCCACCAGAGTTTTAAATCAGTTCAACCGAAGCAAATATGATTTGATAATAGCGACCGCCAATGTTTCTTTGCAGGAAAACCATGTCAACCTTGTGCACATAGAGTCCAGAAAATCCAGAAGACGCAACTCTGAGTTTGAAATTTACGTGGACTGCGACAGCAACCACGAACAACTGAATGAAATCATCCATCTGCTCCGGAAACACGTAAACGTGGTGGACATGGAGCCCCCAGATAACTCCTGCCTACAGGAAGAAGGTGAGCAGAGGCTCCGATCAAATGCTGCCAGTATTGATGATCAAATGTGTAAAAGCTGATCCGTTACAGTGAACAGTACTCCTCTTTTCTCAGACATGCATAACGTACCATGGTTCCCAAAGAAAATCTCCGACTTGGACAAGTGCGCTAATCGCGTCCTGATGTACGGCTCGGAGTTGGATGCCGACCATCCGGTATGAGATTTCACTTTGCAGTGTTCGTAGCTCCGTCCCCTGTCGAGTGATATCATCATATTTCATGTAATCAGGTCTCATATCATGGTGTGTTTCACTCCACCAGGGCTTCAAGGACAATGTCTACCGGAAGAGGAGAAAGTACTTTGCTGATCTTGCGATGGCCTATAAACAGTAAGTTGTTGTAGTTGGCGATTTGGAAATCTGTGAAGTTTTCTTTTACTTAGATGGTTTGTGTGGGTTTGTGTCTGTTTCAGTGGGGATCCGATTCCTCGTATAGAGTTCACGGAGGAGGAAGTCAAGACATGGGGTGTTGTGTACAGGGAGCTCAACAAGTTGTACCCCACCCACGCCTGCAGGGAATACTTAAAGAACCTGCCGCTGCTGTCCAAATACTGTGACTATCAGGAGGATAACATTCCCCAACTGGAAGATGTCTCACGCTTCCTCAGGGGTACGTTTCCTTTCCTTTGTCTCACACACTACACACAAAAGCAGAAAGAATCGATTTAGCCACTTACTTGTGTTTCCTTTCAAACATGTGATCGTCTCAGAACGCACCGGATTTACCATCAGGCCTGTGGCCGGTTACCTGTCCCCTCGTGACTTCCTGGCTGGTTTGGCCTTCCGTGTTTTCCACTGCACCCAGTACGTGCGGCACAGCTCCGACCCTTTGTACACCCCAGAGCCGTGAGTATATGCAGCAGTCTTTTTCAGTCATTGTCAGAATTTCTGATTTTTGATTCAAACTTACTTTTATCTTTTCGTCATCAAGGGACACTTGCCATGAGCTGCTGGGCCACGTCCCTCTGCTGGCAGAACCCAGCTTCGCCCAGTTCTCTCAGGAGATCGGTCTGGCTTCTCTTGGGGCGTCAGACGACTCTGTTCAGAAACTGGCCACTGTGAGTGAAGCTGCTGCAGGCAATCTGAATCAATATTCTATTATTTGTAAAAACCTGAATGATTAACTGCTCTTACTCTGGTGTCTCAGTGCTATTTCTTCACGGTGGAGTTTGGCTTATGCAAACAAGAGGGACAGCTGCGTGCATACGGGGCGGGACTGCTGTCATCCATCAGTGAACTGAAGGTAAAGACATTTTTACGAGCGAGCTTACAGTGGCGTACAATAATAAGCCCTTTTTGGTTAATACGGTACAACCATGTTAATTGGTTTGAGATTTGTTTTATTTATAATTGACCCAGGACCGGTTTGAAATAACTGAATTTCGGACAGATTGAATATAACAGAATTAGAAGAGATAGAATTGACAGTGTCTGCTCTGTTTTCTCTTTTAGCATGCACTCTCTGGTAATGCAAGGATAATGCCCTTTGACCCTAAAGTTACATCCAAACAAGAATGCATCATCACAACGTTTCAGGATGTTTACTTTGTGTCAGACAGCTTTGAGGAAGCCAAAGTCAAGATGAGGTAATTATTCTGAATCTATATATATAGATATATATGGAAATTTGAAATGAACTAACCGTTAAGCTCATCACTACTTGTGTTGTTTCCATCAGGGAGTTTGCCAAGACCATCAAGCGTCCCTTCACAGTGCGATACAACCCGTACACCCAGAGTGTGGATGTGCTAAAAGACACCCCCAGCATCAACAGTGTCGTGGAGGAGCTTCGACATGAGCTTGACATCGTCGGGGATGCTCTCAGCCGGCTCAATAAGCAGCTCGGTGTCTAAACCCTCCAGATTACAACTGACGTTGTCCATTACAAGTACACTCGCTGTGTCATCCTCAAGCACTGCTGTAGAGATACTACTTGTGTATCACCCGTCGTCCATACAATGAATGTGCACTGCTTCTGTCGCGCCCCCCCTGCATCCCCGACCTTCAACACCTGCATGAGATATGGCTTATACAATTATCAGAGACTAATTTGCCTTGTATAAATTGCACAAAGCCAGGAAGCTGCTTATCCTGAGACATTGTTTTGTTTTAATTTGGCTCCTGTATCGCAAACACTTGAAGTTCTTTAGCCTCAAAATGTCCCCAGCTGTAACAAACACGGACATTGTTCCTCCTCCCATTGTTAACCCTGCATTTGTATATGACTGAATGACATTTTTTAATTCATTACATTACTCTTCTTATCATTCTCACTTCTCTGATTATGTATAAATGTACGTTTGCATTCTTTGTGTGTGTGTATCCTGTTCCTTTGTTTGTGTGTGTGTGTTAAGGGAAAATACGAAAATGAAAACTGCTTTAAATGTAATTTCACTGATGGGTTGTGACAGACTTGGTTCATGTACCACAATTTATTTACTTAGATAAAGTTGGACAGATATTCACCGATTTGGACTTCTGGGATAAATAAGTCTGAGACAATGACCAAAAAAACAAATATATAGAAAAATAAGCCTTTCTTATTGGAAGACGCTGGTAAAAAAACAAAAAAACCAAACAAAAAAAAACAACTCAATAACTCCCTTGTCATTGTCAAAAGTTACTATACAAGCGCACTTGTCTGAACTTGGACGACTTTCGACTTTCAATACCTAAGTGAACATAATTGCACTATTCCTGAAAAATTAAAATGAAATTAAAACATTATTTTTTCTACTGTATTTATATTTTCTAATGTATTTTCTGTAAACGAAACAGAAAATACCGGGAATATTTGCCAGGCAGAGGGTTTTCATTTCCGTAAACACGTCAAGCAGTGTGCAGTTTCACGACAGTGTCGTAAATCATGTAACGCTATTGACGGTCCATGGAGAAGAGTTGGCGGTGTTGCTTATTGTCGTGGGTAGGTGTTTTTTTAACATAAAAGTGTGTGTTCGCGTAGTTAAATGACTATAAACAACAGGAGAGTGGCGTTTGAGAACACTAAATAGCACGTTTGCTAACGTTAGCTTAACGCAGCGCGGCGGGTGTGTTACACGCTGTTGAAATTGTCATCAGGGAACTGGTGATAAAGTGAGTTAGTGGTAGAAGTAGAAGTGGAGCAGCACTAATGGATGTGTTTGCCAGGGAGCCAACAGCTATGGGCAGCTGGGACAGGGACATGAGGAGGACCAGACAGCCCCTCAGATCTGTACCACCGCGGCTCCACAGGACAGGGCTGTCCGGACTGTCCGTGGCGGCGGGGGACATTCTGTGGTTGTCGCCGGTAGGTATCCTAGTTTTTTGTCTTGAACTCAACCGCCTGTACGTGTGCCAACTTCTTCGAAACTCTCCGACGAATGTATCCTCGATGCAACAATCACTGGGCTCCCCCCATCTTAGTTAGTTTACTTCAAGTTAGTTTACTTCAAGTTTACTTCAAGTTAGCTTCGTTGGTTAGTTTAATCTAGTTTGTACTTGTCATACCAAACAGCCCACACCATGCTTTAATATATAGAACATACAATAAATGTAGAACTCAAGGCATCTTCCT
>CAAKHB010007628.1:2232-16724 GCA_901007665.1 Aeoliscus strigatus | reverse complement strand
GGGTCGGTCAACGCGTAGGTGTGTGTTAAACAGTTTTAAGGCAGGGTGTGAAGGCAGCAACTTCTGAACTGCTTCTAAACAGTTTAACACGCACCTACACGTTGATTAACCTGCTTATACCACGGTCATTTGCCAAAGAAACAAAGAAAAATATTGTAGTTCATATGTCAAGTGTCATGAGATAACAGGCGTTAGTTTAGTTACATACAAATAAAATCTGACTTGACTTGGGCCCATGTTTCAGGTCTGGACCGGAAAGCATCTCGCATCGTAACTGCAGGCTCAGCACACTGTGTGTGTCTAACAGGTATTGTCATCACGAGCATGACTCACAGCCTGTTTGTGGCTTCAGCTGTCCAAGTATCATCAGGCAACACTCTCACTGCACTTGATGAGTAAGCTCCCTGCTAACTGTCGCCATCAGCGTGTGACTGAAGCAGCACTGTTAAACTCTCATCGTGCCATTGAGGAGGAAAGGTACTAGATATAAATGGCCTGTGTTTCAGTTTCCATTAATGTGAGTACAGCGTGCCTTCCCTCCAGTCCGACCTGTAATTAGTGTACCTCTCAATTACTGCTCGGCCCTTTTTTTATTGCCTCTGCTGCTTGACGAGTAATGACACTCCTGCCTTGTGCGCAGAGGAAGGTGATTTGTTTCTGTGGGGAAGTAACAAGCATGGCCAGCTGACTACCACCGAGCCCTTTTTGTCCTCACCCACTCCACTGCAGCGCTCACTGCTGGGGGGAGAGAAAGTTCTACAAGTGTGGAGTGGCTGGACTCACATTGTCGCCCAAACAGGTGAGTGTGTAATAATGCTGCATTCACATGGAATCAGAGAAAGGGGAGATGGGAGAGACGTTGCAACGTCGTAGCAACACATCAGTTGCTATAAAATCCTATGTCACATCTGGTAGTGAATTTCGGCGTGGTAGACGGTAAAAGTTAGATATTTTAACTTTGAATGTCATTGCCGTCTGCCGTTGCCGTCACCGGTTTTCTCTGCCGCCCTTTTCTCATTCACTAAACAGACATCCTGTCTGCCGTTTCCCTGATTCCATGTGAATGTAGCATGACTCACATAAATTCTGCTAACCACTTACAACTGAATAAGGAGTTGTTTTGCAGTGAGTGGGAGAGTTTTCTCATGGGGCAGAGGGGACTATGGACAACTGGGCCGACCACTTTCACCCACCCACACCGAGAGCACGGAGCAGCTGTCGGCTGCACCCTCAGGAGCAGGCGGCAGCCGGATATCCCCCCCTGCAGAGATTAAAGCTCTCTGTGGAGCAACACAGGTATCTTCTGTTGTTCCCTTTGTACACTCAACGTCTCGTGTCAGTCAGCCTCAGGTTTTGTCCAGCAGGGGGTGGCAGACATCCACGGATGACAAATGCAGCCTGAAACGTGTAGGAGGTGACACACGGTGCCACTCTGTGATCGCCAGGCCCGCAAGGAGTCGGTTCCTCATGACACACAGCCCTACACACACACACACACTCTACCATAACCCTTCCACGAGGGCAAGAAGCGTTGATATTAACTAAAGTCATATGTCATCCCATATGGGCAGTTAGATTCCAGGTGGCGGATCATTGCCAATAAAGTAGATGTCAGGGACGGACAAGGAGAAGCCCTGGATCATTCCTGTAATGTGCGGAGGTCAGTGGTGTATGTCACCGTGCAGTTACCCAATGTGCATAAAGCTAAAGAGAAGACGGATTGGCTGAGTGGCCCGTGAATCTCGGCCCGTCCCACCACATTAGTTTCCTGTCGCTCCCTGCACACCTACAGAGTCAATATTTAGTAAACTGTCAGGCTTTATAAGGCATACGAGCATTGCAGGGTAACAGAAAACGTACCTGCCAGTTCCATTTGCAGGGATGTATAGACAATTCAATTGCTTTTCGAGTGTCAATCCATAGAGGCATGGAAATGGCCCGGCGTGATGTGTCACGTTCATTTCCGTAGTAGTTGTGAGTGAGGAGAAGGCTCCAAGAAACACGCCCCATCAAACTGTGAAATGTTCTGGTCAGCAAAGGCTGGGCCGCCCTTAGCATTAACACTTCCAGGCAACCCTGCAGTGTGTGTCAGCTCTTACCTAACAGCTTGCTAATCTGTGTGTTTGATGAATTTACAGACAAAGTCAACACTAATGGAGTTTGCCGTTGGTGCACTCAGTTTGGAATGAAAGCTGGATAACTGCATTTTGACACATGTGATTTTATTTCAGGTTTACAGCATGTCTCACTTTGTCCCATGGCCTTACACATTCTGGACACTACACTGTACACTGCATTTTAAACACATGCAAATCTTTTTCCTCTGCAGATTGCATGTGGATCTGAACATAACCTCGCCATTTTAGGTGAGTATTTTCAGAAATATAGTTACAAATTCTAATGATTATTTAAAAAATATTAATAATACTAATATCACCCATGTGAGCTATAAGTCTGCACAGCTGCAGTGAGAATGTACGATGTAGAAAAAGGAGAACAATAGAGAAGCTGAGCTGAAATGCTCTCAAAGGTTTGGTTTCAGTTAATACAATTTTGACCTGATAATGTCTCATAAAAGAAAAGGGAATACACATAGATGAGGCGCCTCACATTTCCAAAGAATTAGCACAGAATTTGTCTCATGTATTACAATTAAGCATCCGTATGAAATATTAATCCTTCTGGTGCTGCTGCAGAGGATTTCTGAGGTTAGCTCATTGCTCTGTGGCGTTTGCCTCAGGAAGTAATTACAGGATGGCAAGACGGGTGTCGATGACCGTAAAATTTAATATCAGAACGAGCCTGAAAAACAGCGGAATTAAACACCGATTTACAGACGTCCTGTGACGCTGAATGTTTGGGGAGATAAGAACAGAACATGATCACAGCAGTCACACACACTAACCTCGTCGACTTCACAGACAATAGGGCGCTTTTATTTTAAGCCGGCTGGCAAAAAGGTCTGCTGCTTTCCTGTCACCACTCAGCAAGCACTGTTCAACATTTTGGAAGTGAAATCCTTAACATTAAATTTTGAACACTGCCCCAGTTGTTACATCAGCATGAATATAAATACCACAGAGGAGCATTGAAGCACACGCACACGTTTTTGTTGGAGAGGAAACATGCAGGTGTTTCTAAAAGCAGACGGTCGTGTTGTGATGTCACTGTCAAAAGGACAGTTTTCACAAAGCACTTCTCTATGCTTCCGAAAGTCAGCTTTGGGATGAGAAGGTAAAGTAAAGGGGTGAACCTCCGACGCGCCGCTCGGCTCCTCCGCCTCTCCTCTCTTCCTCCTCCTGTCTTGAGCATGGTGGCAGGAGCGGTGAAATAGCAAAACAGGATTGGAAGCAGAGACCTGAGTGCTGCTATTTCTGGTGCTGAAGTAGGTCAGGCGGAAAGAAACCGAGAGCATTGCATGCTGCTCATGATATCTGTTGCCCGCTCAGCCTTTGCCCATTTGCACCTGAATAAGTGCTCTTCGTATGAAACTCATCACCGGTGGTCAGAGGTGGGAGACAGGCCGTAAGCGCTGTTGGCACAGCTTATCCAATCTGAGGAAAGATGTCTGTTAAAACACTCTTGTGAGTTGAACATTAAAAGGTATACGGACAAACATTTTTCACTCGTTCCCGAAGTCGCGATGCTTCCTGGAGATGGTAAAACTGAAATTGTCAGTTAAGTGAGACGTTTTAAACTGTCGATTATAAAAACCCATTGACAGGATGTGTTTTCAAGGAAATGGCTTTTGGTTTTAGAGTCTTGATTTCTATCCTTTTGTTGTGCAGAATGTGCAGCACTTTGTTTCCATGGAAACACTGATGTGCTGTACAGCAGTCGGTGAGTCCATGAATTAAGCACAGCACCAAAATAAGGCGTTTTTTTTTGTTTGTTTTTTTTTTCTAAACACACCAACCATTTGTACACCGTAGCTTGATGTCATAAATGATCATGTCGGTAAGAAAAGTGTCATCAGATGATGGAGACAAACTCTGCTACGATCTTAAAGGCTGCGCTGTGTGCCTGTTTGTCATGCATAAGCCATCGCTGCCAGAATGTCACACCGACACAAGCTGCTGCCATTAAATCTTGGTGTGTTAACTGGCAAACGCGTATGTGTCACGGGGCGAATCCAGATTTGTGAGGCTGTAGATACTGAGAGAGGAGCAAGATATACAAAAAACAAAAACAGAAAGACAAAGAAGACCCTTGACAAAATAAATGAAAACACAGCATGAAAGACACACAACTGCCGGATGGGGAAAGCTTGAAGATGTGTTACCCTTGAGAAAGCAAGCTCGCTTCTGTTGCCATGGTAATGGAGCCTATTAGGTAACCGTGTTGCCATGGCACGTGTCTCCTTGGTGATGCAGACCTGACCACACCCACCAACAAGCTCACCAGCTGCGAAGAACAGGGAGGCTTTATTACCGCCTGAGTGTCCGTGTGAGGAACACGGACTCTGTGTGTGTGTGTGTGTGTGTCTCTCTCTCAAGCTTTTGGTTGTTTTGTTTTTTCGACCCACTCGTCTATTTTTTTTCCCTCCAGCCTGCTAATTCTAGCTTTCATGTTGCAGTGCCGCAGTCCCATCTCTGTTCTGTCAGCTCCACTGACCCTTGACCCCTCTCCTTCTCAGGGGGGTCGCTCCTCTCCTGGGGCTGGAATGAACACGGAATGTGCGGAGACGGTTCACAGAGCGACGCCTCTGAGCCACAGCTCGTTGCTGGTCTCAGACCTGTTCTGATTGGCTGTGGAGCCGGACACTCTATGGCCGTCTGCGCTGCGACGACTGGAGAAGACAAAGACAGAACTCTGCTCTGACTCCACTCCAGAACCAGAACCGTCCAGTCTGCATGTGGCAGAGGCGAAAAGCTCGTTCTGATCATGAAACAGAAAAGTGACTTTTAATAGGAACGCACGGCAACTTTCACCTTCTAATACGGCAGCTCTTTTGACTGACAAGTAGGATGTGTGTGTGTGACTGACTCGTCATAAACGCTGTCGTCTGGTTGAGCGTGAACTGAGTTATGCTCCATGTTGGTCAGAGGCCATCATCTCTCCGACCAGCCCGTCAGTTTGATGGACATGGTGGGGGCTGATGGCCTTGTCGGACATGGCGGTGCCTGTAGCTCCTGGTCCACCTGCAGTGTCTGTCTTCCCGAAGGAAGCCGTTAAGGACCATGTGAAGGATGAGTTAGACCGCTGCTATAGCTCCATCTTCCCCATGTCAGCAGTTTTATTGCTGTGTGATGTTACGCATCGAAGGGCAGTCAATCTCTGACGTCCATACGGGAAATCACTTTCATCACACGATTTACCGTTTACACATGAGTTGTCTTTTGTCAGCTATCCATCACTTATTTATATTCCCTTTGAGGCTGTGTTAGTCTTTTTGACACTCTTTCACACTTTACATTTAATGAATCCCTCTTGGGGAAATCTGACCGCTGCATTTGACCCATCTTGCATATTTATCAGGGGTAGGCATCCGCAGTGCAGCATCTGAGGACCAAATGCAGGTCAAGGGCAAAGTCAGGATGCTTATATTTCATGGACAATAGATTTATATTTTCGTATTTTTTGAATTGTCTGATTTATCCAAACTGTACATCGACAACATGCACTAATGAACATTGAATTAACGTGTTATTTAAAAAAATAAATAAATCAACACTCACTGAAAAATTATCATTTTATGCGTGTTTTTATTATTTATCACTATTTGTTGTACAAGTCTGAACCGTATTGGTCAGAAAAGACACCAAAGCTCCCTAAACACCAAACCAATCAGAACGAACACCTCACTGAGATAACTAACCCACACAATGCATGGTGTTCAAACACACACGCGCGCACACACACACACACGCTCTCACTAAACGGCACACATTAGTTGCCTCCTAGTTACTGACTTTGTTTAATGGAAACAGCTGCTGTTTGCTTTATTGTATTTCATGTTGGACATGACCAGCACTCTGTCCCCACCCGCCCCTCCCCCGGTTTCCTTCAGCTCTGTTGTACCTGGTTGTTGGCAGTGTTTGCAGTTTGGTAAAAAGTTGGTCCCTTGCACTAACTTTTCCACACAAACAGAGAAGCTGGACTTTGAATTCAATGACTCTGCTTCGCCTCTCCATCCAGTTTGCTCATTGCCTGCCGTCAGATGCTGATTCACGCCGGGTTCCTTATTGTTGAGCTGAGCATTGTTGAGTGAGTGATGGCTAATTTAAAATTCAATGTACATGAATTCATCGCGCTTTACTCATGAATGGTTAAATAGATGACAGAGGCACTTGTCCAGTATGAACTGTATAATGTTTTGGCATTTTATAGCATTACACACTATTATACCAATTTGCAAAGGTGCAGGAAAAGAAGAAATATGCCAATTGTTTATGATTGTCACTTCTAGATATACTACTGAAGAGGCTGAGCTGGGATTTGATTTCATGTGTTTTGTTTAAAAAGCTGCCTTTCTTAAAAGTACAGCTTATGTAAAGTATAGCAACATTTTAATGTTGTCAGTTATTCTATTTTGTGTTCACCTACATTCGATCAGCTCGTCAAACCAACTCATATAGCACACTTTGTCATCTGAATGCCTCATTAATACAAGGTAACAATGGTGTAGTTAAGTACTTTGTGGATATAATCTGTGATGCCTGAAAACATACCAAAGGAATGTTAAAAGTTCACCAGTGCAAAAGAGTGCAAAAGTCTACAAAGATGACAGTGACAGTGCCGTTGACGATTTGTTTCCAGCTGGTTGACGTGACAAGTGAAAGGTGTTTGGGTTGGGGGTTTTTTGTTGTGCTGAGTGATTAAATCGGAGCAACATTTTTTTTTTTTCTTTCAACAGAAGAAGCACACAGATAGTTGATGATCACTCGGAACATTGGTACACACAACTTCAGCACACAGAAAGCGTATTTACAGCACTAACACACACCAAAAATAGGCACACAAATTACAACACAGTAACCAGTCACAGATACTGAGCTACATAAGGCTTGACAACATAACTTCCCCAGTGCTACATCTATGCTGAGTTGGTCACTGTCACAGCCACTTAAAAATACTGAGTAATACACACAACAATGCTACAGCACTATCAGGTGGGTGATGGGCCATTATGGGTCATACACATAGTGGTTGGTACACCATGGTTCATAACACAAACTGACTCAGTTGGTTGTCTGCTCCGGTGCTGTCGCTGGGTCTCTATAAACATATAAAAAAAAAAAACAATAACAAAAATAAATTATTACACAAAGTATGCGCAATGGCGGAATTGATGGCGATGATGGATACCTCTGCCGTGCAGGGAGAGGTGAATGACACTTGGAGAGTAAAGAAAATGTGCTCCGTTAGTTCCTCATGGTAAAGACGGGTTTTACCATGTATGTCCCATGCGTAGCCAAGGCATCAGACAAAGATGTATTGTCTGTGTGCAGAGGTTGGACTCTGGGTCGGTTAATAAACATGCCCGATCATGCTGCGTTTTTTACACGTCGATGTAGTATTTCAGTCATTGTCATGCGTTTGTATATTTGGCGTCATGCTCTGGAGGTCCGTTTGCTTTCTCTTTGACCTGTACACGGGTAGATGGAGGATCAAACGGCAGCAGAAGGTACAAGCTAACTACAAGCTAGTAGGGAAGGAAGGATGTGTATGCGTGTTGAATAAAAACGGAGTCTAAACACTCATTGAGTATAAAATTTATTTCATGCAATGACTTATATTTACATATTTTATTTGAATACTTTTCTGTTGCATAAATGTAAAATACATGCATTTACCTTTCCCCAAGTAGACCCACATCCCATACTGTTTGATCTGTGTTTTGTTTTGTTTTGTTTTTTTTTTTCATTAAATTGCATGAGCACATATTGGACCTGCACCTTCACACCAAATCTTCACAATTCTTTTTTTCTCTTTTTTGTCTTTTTTTTTTTTTTTTTTTTAAACTTTATAACGTCCATTGATTACCACAAGAAACATGACTGGAAATGTAAAATTCTGCTCAATCGGAATGAAAACAAAACTTTGATAAGTTGCTATACTCGTATTTTCTAGAAATTGGACATTATCAGATTGGTCCACATAAAATGTGATAAAGTGCCCTGAAAGAAATTGTGCATAATTATTGGGACAGTATCAGTACATGAACGCGTGAACAGTAACAGTATTGATGTTTTGAATCCATCCACATCGATACTGTGAGAGTCTTCAAGATATCTGTGGCTGATTGTAACTTATTTTGGCTCTGAAGAGTTGCCTATCTGGTCTCTTTGTATAGAATGTTTTGTGCTTTAGCTTACAAAAGTTTTCTTTACATGGGGACTGATTTTTGTTTTTTAACTAACTCATATATCCCCTAAAAATGAGTTTGCTGTATATCTAACAACAATAACAAAACTGCATTTTTTTTTTCTGCAACTAAGTGTGAGGCTGTTGTGCACCTTAGCATAAAGCTTTTGTTACACTGTGAAGAGTGTGGTCTAAATGCATTGAAGCTACACTGCGAGCAACTTACGTCGTATCGTGTTAATTTATTACTCTCTTTTACTTTGCCTCACCAGGTACGAAGGCACCGTTGTTGGTTTATTTAAAATTCGTTGCCTCAGTTTGGGCATCACAGCAGTAACAGAAGTCGCTGCACTGCTGATACTACTTGAAAAAGTTTGTATAAAAAGTGTTGATGCTCATACCAGATTTGTTCAAGTTAACGTATTTTAGTTGGAGGCCCCAGACAAGAGAAAATAAATATATCAATTTGGGGAAAGGCAAAGAATGGCAGCTACATGAAAATCTCTGCTATGACTGAGTCTCTTGTAAAGCTGTCTTAAAAATGCATAAACATGACAAAGCTTTAGAAGCTTTTGAAAGAAAAAAAATGTTGTTGTTGTTTTTTCTTCGTACAGGTACAGTTCGCTTCTTGTTGAACATAATTTCTCATGCAGTTCATGCAAATGAACAAACAGTTAAAGTTCTGTTGACAGTAGATCACTAGTATCATAGGACTTGTCATCATCTCCATATTGCATTGGACATCATGAACATTGTTTTAGTGGCCACTCAGAAAACATAGTCTTGCCTGGATCGTACTTGTCGTAATTGTAACGTCTCCACTTTGCAACGTACAAAGCACTTAACCCTTAACAGCTGGCAATGGTCCATTTAGGATTTTTTTTGTTTTTTTGTTTTGAAAGCAATGTATCGTCAATGTCTAGCACATCGCTGGCAGGGGTTACATCTTATGAAAGATTCTTTCACAAAATTGTAAGAAGCAGATGAGATCAAAGTTGTTGGCAGAAAAGTAGGTGAGATCAAAAGCAACAGAGCAACAGGCAATGATGTACACAGGGAAAGAGTGGGGTTAGCCTGTGGTTGAAGTCGAACAGTGCTTTGTCTGCAACTGAGGTGACCCATGCAGAGTGGCATGTCGCCAATGTTTTCTAGTCTAGGATATGATGACACACCCAAGGAGAACGCTTGGGAAGTTCCAGTATCAGAACAGTTCAGATACAGTTTTCAAGAAAGAAAAAAAAAAAAAAAAAAAAAATCAAAATGAGAAAGCAGGAGCGAAGGCAAGTGTAAAAGCAAAATCTGACAGGAAAGATAAGAGGAGTGTGGACTGGCCTTCCAATGGCATTGTGTCTGCTACTCAACCATGCTACATAATGGATGGGATGGGGGAATGTGAGTGCTGCATTAGACAGGGTGGGCTGCAGGGCAGGGCGGACACTGAGGACACTCCAGAGGCATCCCCGCTCATGCCAGACATGCTGTTAAGGCTCCAAGGCTTTTCATAACCTTCAGTTGAAAAACAGAGAACGTTCTGAGTACACACTGCAGCACTGAATCCACGACAGAATGTTTTGGTGCACCTCACTGGTCATACTACACCTGTTGCTTTCTTGTTTTTGTCTCCAAAGAAACAGGTCAACTCAAGACAAGAGACAGCTTCTTATTCTCCATGCATTGGGTGCATCAGGAGTACAACAGCATGCACCGGGTGGTACCGGAATGGTTTGGAGTAGAACACCGTAACGAGTGTCAAAGGTAGGCACCTCGGGCAGGGAATGTTTTCTCAGCTACAGATAGATCTCAGACTGTCGTGTGCTTGTGGATGCGCCGGCCGCTTGTTTTGAACATGAATATCACATAGCTAAAACAATATTTACAAATCCGTCAAGGAGAATTCATCTCTGATTGTTAATGTTTGCCTGCCTCCACTTGTGTTGTGCTCCTTCACCAGACTGATAGCACCCATCAGCAAGACACTTCATGCACCGTTATGGTTCAAGAGCGACGTACTCCCAAGTCGAGAACCCGCATTGTATTTATCATTAAAACACGTATACATACATGGTACACACACAGCACATAAACACTTTGTAGGCGATAGGACAACACATTCTAGATCATATAAATCTCGAAAATAGTTTTCTTACTGGTAAATAAATAGGGCTGTTACATTATGCATGGTATCAAAAAATATATTATGTAGATGTGTAAAATTAGCAACATTTGTGGTGATTGTGCTTGGCCTTACAGATGTGTGTGTCTGTGTGTGTGTATTTGTGTATATACATATATATATATATATATAGAGAGAGAGAATTCCCAAAGGAATGATTGAGAAGAAGCAGCTGATGTGAAGGTGAAGGTGTGTGTGTCTCTGCTCAGCAAAGGAAGGAAAAGGAGTGTGTCCTGTCTACAGGGTGTCAGTGTCTTACGGGGGCCTGTGATTGGCTGTTATTGTACGTACCCCGCCTCACTCTGCCCCCTGTGTGGTTGGGGTGCTCAGCCGTGGTGACCAGGAAGCAGGGCCGCTCTCTGTCGCTGGGGCTGAAGATTTCCTCCGGAGATATGGCCTGGTCTATGTGGGGGCAGTCTTCGTTGGCCAGAGCCGCGTTTGCAGCCTCACCGTTCAGCTTGGAGTCTTAAAACGATCAAGGGAAGAAAAGCAAGCAACAACGGAAACGGAGTGTTAACACCTCCAGTTGAATCACGCGTCAGCCCGGAGTGGTCCTCGGGACTTTATCTTGTGCGATTACACTACAAGTATGGCTGCTGTGTAGCGTTTGCTTTGCACTCTGTTGTTCTACGTAGACCAGAGATCAGTGTTTGTCTACGCTCATGCTGCCAGAGGAATTCAAGAACAGAATCAAGTCATTCTGGTGCATACTTAGCGTTTAGGTACGTGACGATACCCGTCGTGGGTGAATCACTGTGTTAAAAAGTGCCAAATCAATAACCAGATTGGCCTCGGTCTCTCTGTTCTCCCGTCCACAGTCAAATATGGTTTTCAACCGCAGATTTGGTCGATTGTCGGTGGGAAACTAATGTTGAATCATCGGCCGACTGAAGTGTGAGAACAAATAAACAGCGCAGCAGCTGAGCTGCGACGTGGATTCTTGAGGAGAACAGAAAGGCCATGACGAGTCAACAAAATATCAGCAAACGTTGCGTTACGTTTAAAGGCTCGTGTGTTTGTGTCTCACCTTGGAACTTGATCTCGAAAACGTCGTCGTGGGCAATGGGGCTCGGATGTTGAGAGCTGATGCTGGATTTGCAGAAGTTAGGAGAACCTGGTTGGGGCGCCCGAGGGATATGCCTGTTTTTTTTCTTTGGTAGTTTCTGTTTCGCCATGGCCAGGGAGTAATACATTCCAAAGTTGTTGACAATCACAGGGACGGGCATGGCGATGGTCAACACACCCGCCAGGGCACACAGGGCTCCGACCAGCATCCCGGAGGTGGTCTGAGGGTACATGTCTCCGTAGCCAAGGGTCGTCATGGTCACCACGGCCCACCAAAACCCAATCGGGATGTTCTTGAAGTGCGTGTGCTCGCTGGCTCGAGGGTCATTAGGATTCGCTCCGATGCGTTCGGCGTAGTAGATCATAGTGGCAAAGATGAGGACGCCGAGGGCGAGGAAGATGATAAGGAGCAGGAACTCATTGGTGCTGGCCCTCAGTGTGTGGCCCAGCACCCTCAGACCCACAAAGTGACGCGTGAGCTTGAAGATACGCAGGATCCGCACAAAACGGACCACTCGGAGGAAACCCAGCACGTCCTTGGCTGCCTTGGAGGACAGCCCGCTCAGGCCCACCTCCAGGTAGAAGGGCAGGATGGCCACGAAGTCGATGATGTTCAGGGCGTTCCGGATGAAGTCAAATTTGTTGGGGCAGAAAGTTATTCGCATTAGAAATTCAAACGTGAACCAGATCACACAAACGCCTTCGATGTACGTGAGGTAGGGCGCAGTCTCTGTCTCCTGGTAGGTGTTCTCCACCGTGATGTTGTCCACCAGCTCCAGCTCTGTGCGGTTGATGATGGGGTTGAAGGCTTCGTGGGTCTCCAGACAGAAAGTGGTGATGGACACCAGAATAAAGAAGAGCGAGGCCAGAGCCACCCACTGATTGGGGAGAAGAGGAAAAAAAAGAAAAGAAAAAAGGGTGCGGGAAAGGCAATGGAGGGGGCGGGAAGAGGGGGAAGGGTGTGGAGGGTGAAGAAGGACACAGAAGACAGTGAGCGTGCTCTGCAACCGTTCTTAGCTCGACACAAAGCAGTTTCATCTGTTCATCAACCTCTATCTGAGACGACGGCATCTGCTCTCACAGCGGCACTGAGACTCGTTCGCCACGCTCTGGGTCTTGATTCAGAAAGTGGCGTTGTAATGGAAACAATCGATACGAGCTCATCGCTTCTCTCCTTTCCCCTGCTGTACTCTCAAGGTCACGGCATTTCCAAGGGTACGATCCCATGCGAAATTACAAACAGCCATCAGCAGCAGTAGACGGCGCTCAAGAACCAACCCCCCCATCACTAAATTTAGCCGGGGCTCTTCCCTCCAGCAGCTACAGTAGGTTTTTCCCTACACAAGGTCACACTGACCAGATGATAAACTCCTGGGAATCACTGGGAGCTGAGGACACACTCTTATGAGAAAGCCGTATTATCCTTAATGGCTGAAGCGTGCTTTAGCTTTCATTTTCTATTGATTCAGTGATCACATTTCATCATATTTAGGCTCTGATGCTTACTACATGGCTGTAAGCGATACAGTATTCTCCCCCCGGCTATCGACTGCGATCCTTTACTCTGGTTTTACCGGCTTACAGTATGTTCCCACCAGAGCAGTGAAACGAATCCTCAGTGGGGACGTGGGGTGGATAGATGTGAGAACAGACGAACACAGCAGCGACTTCATCATCAGGTCATAGACGCTGCATCCGCACCAGTTAGTCGCTGTTTTGTTTTTTTTTGTTAATTTTTTATTATGAGGTTAGGTTCCCAGGCTAATTCACAGCTTTGTTAAGTACCCGGGAGCCGTAATGAATCAATGAGGGGAGTTGAGTTGGGGCATGTCCAGGCAGGAGGAAGTTTTGTATCCCACTGAGCCCATGGTGTTGGTCACTCAAGGCAGTTTACAGTCTGTCACTAAGGGCCGGCGTGCAGCACGAGATGGAAAACAGGCCCTCGTCATATCGTCTCATCACTGCTAATTCATTGAATTGTGCTGAGGAAATCACTGCTGCTTCCCGTCCACGTTAGAATGATTGTTGAGAGGGAATCTGTGTGTGTGTGTGTGTATGTGTGTGAGTGTGTGTTTCAGCTGAACGTTTCGACGCTAACACCATCAAATACGTGACACACAAAAAAGAACGGTGGTCAAGCTCGTGATGTTGATCCAGTTCCACGGAGTAGCCTCAGTCTGGGTGCAGTTCAAGACCTTAGTGTGTGTCGGTGGTGTATTGGATTGCATAATACCTTTGTTTTTGTCCACCCCCTCTTCAGTGTTCTGTGCAAAATAACAAGTGCACCCTAGAACATAACACAATCAGGACAGACGCTGTAAAGTAGGAGCTGAGAGGGGCGCAGATCATCTGATGAACAGCAAATGTCTTTGGAAACCTTGTCTCCACTTTTATTTACCCGCTGCACGTTCCTAAATATGTTTGAACTAAATTATCCCTCACTGGTGTGACAAAGAGAGATGTTTGTTGGTGCCTGGCTGCTTCCTAGTGACGAAACCGCACTCACCTGTCAACATGTCAGCAGCATTTTAAGTGAGAAAATGGTTTATTAGCAGATCCTAATCCTTTTTTTCGTGTTCACACTTGAAGTCATTTCCATATGTCTATACACAGATTACTGGAAATAATGAAGGATTCTGCCTTTTTATTGACGGACTGATTACGGAGATGAATGTTTGTTTCATTGTTGGACGTCAGCGTTTCACTGGCATGTGACATTTTGTTTTGCAGAGGCCCAGTCACGAGCAGCACTGCCGGTCGGCTCGTTCTTCTCGGCTACTTCCGACGTGATGCCTCCTGACACACTCGGCCGCCTGAACATCCCACCCGTCAGATGATTAAACATCTCATCATCACGCCGTCTGAAATGACGGATAGTTGTGACAGTATCAGTGTCATCTGGAGGTGGAGGTGGAGGTGGAGGGAGTGTGTGTGTCTGGGGTCTGGT
>CAAKHB010007625.1:23447-40165 GCA_901007665.1 Aeoliscus strigatus | reverse complement strand
TGTGTGTGTGTGGGGGGGGGGGTATTAAAACAAAACACATTATTTCTCAGGTGACAGTGAAGGAACTAATAATATTCGTCACTGCATCACATTCTTACCTTGAAGTTAGACTTGCAGATGTTTGCTGACTCTGTCATTCCTTGTCCTGGTACACACACACACACCCACACCCACACACAGGTTAATGTTGTACCTCTAACACACACACACAGGGTAATGTTGCACCTCTAACTCACACACACACACACAAACACACACAGGTTAATGTTGTACCTCTAACACACACACAGGTTAATGTTGTACCTCTAACTCACACACACACACACGTACCTCTCAGAGACACAAACAGGTTGATGTCGAAGGTGTAGTCGTCGTGGTGTTGTAGGTAGGGGAGAGGCTGTGGATCCTGCAGGAGAAACTTTGAGTAGGGTCACATGTGACAGGACCAAAACGTGCTCCTTCTCATTTCCTCTCTCATCTGACAGCCCTCAACACCTGTGCTCCTGACCTGGATGGGGTTGGGCTCCACGAAGGGTAACAAGGCGTCCATGGGGACGACCCACGGTGAGATGGTCGTACCAAAGTTCTTTCCTAGGAACGGTCCCAGAGGAACGTACTCCCATGCCTGGATGTCCCGCGCTGGAAAATATTACAACAACTAGTGAACGTGCAGGCTGCGTATGCTACTACCCATACTGCCATGTGTACTACTACGTGTATTATTACAAATACTGCCATGTGTACTACTACATACACTACTGTGTGTACTACTACATGTGCTACTGTGTTTACTAGTATGTGTACTACTACTGCACCACTACATATACGACTGTATGTACTACTAAACATACTACTGTGTGTACTACTACATATACTACTATGTTTACTGCTCCGTGTACTACAACACATACTTCTGTGTGTACTACCACGTGTACGACTGTGTGTACTACAACACATACTTCTGTGTGCACTACCAGGTGTACTACTGTGTGTACTACAACACATATTTCTGTGTGTACTACCACATGTACTACAACACATATTTCTGTGTGTATTACCACATGTACTACAACACATATCTCTGTGTGTACTACCATGTGTACTACAACACATCCTTCTGTGTGTACTACAACACATACTTCTGTGTGTACTACCACGTGTACTACTGCGTGTACTACAACACATACTTCTGTGTGTATTACCACATGTACTACTGTGTGTACTACAACACATATCTCTGTGTGTACTACCATGTGTACTACCACATGTACTACAACACATACTTCTATGTGTACTACCACGTGTACTACAACACATGCTTCTGTGTGTACTACCATGTGTACTACTGTGTGTACTACTGGAGGACACAGTGAAGTGAGGCAGGAGGACAGAATGTCTCCAGATGTTTGAACCAATGATCCATGCAGCTGATGTGATGAAGGTTGACTCAACCACTGAATCTCCATCTGACAGAATGTCAACAGACGCATCAGCATCTATAATGTAGAACTGAGTAACAAGTCGGCTATGTGTGTGTGTGTGTGTGTGTGTGTGGGGGGGGGGGGGGCGGTCACATCAGTGTCACTGATGAAACGCCATCATCAAATTGCATCAAATGTCTGCTGTGACTGATGCCTCACAGATCACCTGTGTGTGTGTGTGTGTGTGTGTGTCACACATCTCTTACCACTCCAGTCATTCATGAGGACCATTCCAAAGATGTGCTCGTGAGCTCGCTCAATGGGAATCGGGTCTCCGAGTGAATTCCCTCCTCCGACAAAGAAGGCCTGGTAAATGAAAAGGATATTGATTAATATTGATTATGAATTCAAGATTCAGAGTCTAAGACAGGAAGTTGGAGTGAAGTTCAGTCACCATCTCCAGTTCAATATCCAGCTGCTTCGACGGGCCGAACACCGGAGGCTTCGCTGGCAGAAACGCAGTCAACAACAGGTTCATCACGGGCTCATTACACATTCCAGGGGTTCCTCGTGTGGGCACTTACTCTGATCCGGTCTCATCTGGCCTGATGGACGGCGGAGGGGGGTCCCAGAAACCACCACGGATGACGCTCGGCCGTGGTAGCCCACCGGGAGCCTGAGCCTGCACCAAGGAGACAGGGAACTGTCACAGATGTGCACACGAGTGCTGGGTGAAGTAAGTTCATATCCAACCTAAGATCTAATAAACCATAAAGTATTTGGAATTTTCCCATCTTCAAATCTAGACTCAAGACTCATCTGCTCAGAATCACCTGTTCTTCCTTTTTTGTGTCTATTTCTTCTTCTTATCATTAATGTTATAGCGTTCTTTTGGCAATTTGCTGTAAATCGTCTTTAACTGTACTTCAAATGAAATCTATGATTAGTATTATTATCATAATTAAAATGTTTAAAAATGTCATTGTGCATAATATTCAGTCTTAGCATGTGATATGTGTATGTACATGTGCATATGTAGGTATATGTGTGTGGGTACATCTCAAACTATTGAACTAATCATCATCTCTGTCGACTCACTGATCCGTCATTCTCATTCTCTCATCTCATCTCATCTCTCATCACATCTCATCTCATTCATCGTTTACCAGTTTGGCATCAGAGCATTTTCTTTCCCTCGGAACATGGTGCCGACGTTGGTGGCGTGATCTCGGGAGGAGTAGAAGTCTGTGTAGTCTCCTGTAGGACAGAGGGGACAAGCTGGAATGTCCTGCAGAGGAAATCGTGCCCCCTAGTGGGGATTTTACCTCAGTGCAACACATACAGCATCAGCACAATTGATCGGATCCACAGTTCAATGATCAGATTGATTGATAAACTCATGACTGACTGATAATGTTCAGGTTTTAGTGTTCTGTGTATTTGATTTATGTCCCTGTTATCTCCCTACAGGCCACAAACATGATCTGGGACAGTGAAAGGGTCAAAGGTGAACAGAGTCAAACACTACAGAGTAGACTCACCAATGTCTGCGGGCAGGTGCATGGTGGCTGCACGCTGACACACCAACGCTCTGCAGAGACAAAGACATGAGGACACGCCCTCTGATCAAATACAGCTTCAGGGAGACGAAAAGGACACAGAGAGTAACCTTTAGATGTCAGCATCCACTGGGCCTCTGCACGCAACCAATGAGGTTAATGATTGATTATTAGCTCACTGACCTGCTGCGAAGGCTGACGTCATCTCTCAGTGTACTCTCATTGGCTGAGAGCAGCACCTGCAAGGTCTTCCTGGTCTCCTTCCAAGCAGCATGTCCCAGAGCCATGAAAGCGTTCAGGGTGGGCTGGTTTGGTGGTGGTGGTGGGGAGGTTCACAGAAGGATGAATGAGTTGATTCCACACCAACATCATCATGTGAGATGATCATTGCAGATATGAGGGCTAATGTGGGCTAACGGGCTAATTAAACGAGTGTGTGTGTGTGTGTGTGTGTGTGTGTGCGTGCATGATATTGACCCGATTGATCTGAATTCACATAAAATAAAGTCACTTAAAGATATGATGACGGTGATTTGAATGGCGGGGGTACCAGCGGGGGTCAGTGTCACTCTGATGTACCTGTGTACAACCACCTCGTCATACTTGTGAATGAATACTCATCTTCCTAAGCAGGAAACTACAAACCTGCTGAAAGATGTCCTGATGTTTGGACATCACAGGTCCTTGAAACAAAGATGCTATCACACTCAGGTCCAGGATCTGGTCTCCGATGGCGACCCCAATGCGACGCTTGGGCTGAGGAACAGGCAGGTTGCACATGCATGAACTGTGTGTGTACTAGTGTTCAGAGAGTAGCTAATCTACTATGGTACCATCTACCTTCCACGGTGCACGTTAGGTATTAAATCCTGTATTTCTACTGATCAAAGATCATGTCAAAGGGCACTCACGTTCTCAGCTGTGGAGAAGATCCCATAAGGAAGGTTGTGGAACGAGAAGTCACACGTTGGATCGACTTTTATGAAAGACATCTTCTCTGTCACGGAGCTCCAACCTCAAGCAGACTGAGTTCCAGAGTGACTGAACACTTCCAGATGTTCTGAGAGCAGCCTTTGGACAGACCCGCCTCCTGCTGTCCAGCCAATCACAGGCTGCCTGAAGCATCCTCCCTCAGTAATGAGAAGCAGTCTGGGAATGACTCAGCACTTTTCCACTGCCGAAACAACTGGCTTTAATGTGAGAGGACAAAAGTAGGGTACAACCAATGTATTATAGGCTTTGATGAGTCAGAGTTTATGTTTGCTTTTAAATGAGAAGACTCACAATGCATTGAACTGTGTAAACTACGATGAAACAGGAAGTTCGTGCCTCAACAATTTTGTGTTCACACACTGACGGTACAGTCACATACGTGTACGTATGGTGGTGGTGTGAGCTGTACAAAGAAGCCACGCCCCCTAAACAATCTCTGCTCCATCATCTATATAATTTACAAACGAGACATCAGACTGCATAGGACATGACTTGTGAGACAAACTCCAGGACACACACACACACACACACACACACATACACACACACACACACACACTCACTAACATGCTAACATAATTGCACAAGGGCTTTCTAATCATCACTTGGCCTTTTAACACAATTGAGCAATAAAACAGGAGTGCTGGTGGGTAGAAATTGCTTCTTTACACCAATGTAGATATTCCATTAAAAGTCGGTCGTTTCTAGCAAGATTTTTTTTTTTTCAAGTCAACTTTATTCTTAAATAAACTGTATGTGCGTGATAGATCATAGATGAAATTACAGACCTCTCAACACGGTGCGAACAGTACAAAAAAGGATAGTACATAAATTAACTACTAACTGTAATATAAATAGTGTAATAAGTTAAGAACTGACAAATAATAATAATCTACTAATAAATGAATTACTAAATCTGCTAAATTAGCTAAATTTAACCGTACCATTAATTGGGAAAGGACAAGAGAGACATAAAATGTCAGATGCTGCAGGGAATTAGAGGAGGTGTAAGGATGCCGTCTGAGTGTGGGCAGAGCAGGGAGGGAGTTGAGTCTCCTGACTGCCTGTTGGAAATAGATATGGTAAAATAGTTGATGGTAGAATGGTCATTTCCCACATTAACAATGGCTGTATATCTGATGGATTTAATGCTAACTTCATTGGAAAACATCTGATTTCCTTTCAAAAATAAGAACATTTCTAAGTGACCCCAAACTTTTGAGCGGTTCTATTCTATGAAACAGCTCACGAGTGTGTACTATTGTTGAGTCAAACTGGAGTTCCACGTGAGGTGGAACCAAATCCGGGACAATGAGAAAGCAGACATGTTGTGAAAAAGGAGGGTGTGGATGTCATCATCCAGCAGTGACAGCGGGAGTGGAAGGAAATAAAGGGAGGCATCTGCTCTCAAGAACTAAATGAGTGACAGAATCAGTAAATGTACCTACCTACCTACCTACAGATCACGACTTCAAGTCATGATCTCTAGGTGAAGAATTGGGCAAACCTTCCTTAATAGCACTCTTCAAGACAGATTTGCTGTAGGAAGTTACAAAGAAACAGAGCTTGTGGCAGAGCAGAGTTTAAGTTTCTGTATGATACTGAGCTGATTTATAGGATTTAGTATGAAATAACCCAGAGGATGGCAGCAGTGAAATTGAATGGATACTGGCTGCCGTTTAAAATCCAAAGAAGCGGCATCAATGTACGGAGCAGTAAAACAAACCAGACCTGAAGAGAAACTATAAACCTAGACACAGCTGAGATGTCCAATTGGAACAGTGCAATATCCGACTACAAATACAGGTGGCAGCCTGTAAGATAAAAGATGTTTGGTTAATGTCCCTAATGATAGTCATTTTAAAAAATGCACTTTATATAAACTTATTCTTGTCATGCTGCTTAAAATGTGGATTTTCTATGGAGATGAATAAAGTATCTATCGTAGGTACATAGCATGGTAGGTAGGCTAAATAGGTATATGTACTCCCTCATGCTCAAGTGGAGAAAGTGTACAAATAGAAAAGGAAACACTTGACAAAGTATAGTGTTCTGTACAAATATAATACAATATAGAATATTGCACATCTGTATGTAATTCCTACATTTAATAATTATTTTTTGGGCTACTGGCCACTTTTTGTTACGTCAACCTGACAACGCTACAATAAACCCCAGGTGCATGGTACTTATATGTTAATGCCAATAATAATTCACACAGTAAAAGGCAAAAGCAGAACAAAAATATTCAGTCACAGCTACACCACCATCTCAACTCATGTACCGTTATTACCATAATAAAAAAAGGCCCCTTTTTATCCCCGTCATTTATTCTACTTGAATATTTTGGCATTTTTGAAGAACAAAAATATTTTTTTTTCCAAATAAACATGTGGTTTTAACAGTTTCATATCTTCTGGATCTTCTCTTTAACAACGACCGGGTTCTCCCTCCTGATCTTCTCTGCTCCATATGCTTTGTAGTCGAAGGTGCAGTTGTGGACGTCCGAGTGTCGGTGAAGGCTGCAGAACACGTTTTGACATCTGCAGTCAAAACCTGAGACACACAGAGAAGAGAGTCATCAGCGAAGGAACCAGGAGCAGCGAGGGCCTCTTGAGTTATGTACCTATCACACCAACTTTCTTGTGACAGGTGAAGCAGCGCTGCTTTTTCTCTTTAGGTTTCTGCTTCGTCTCAGGTGGATCTGCTGACACACACACACACACACACACACACACACACGTCAAAACGTCTCAGATTCTTTCTCAGTTCTCCTATTGGACCTCTGGACAGTCAGTAATTCCCGGTAGACTCACCTGTCTTCACATCTGGATCTTCATCTACATCCTCCCGCTTCCTCTTTTTGTCTTCATGTAAGTGCTGTTCCTGAGTAGGACAACTGTCTGTCTTCTGGCTGCTGGACCCTGTCCTCTTCCTGCTGGACCTTGACCTCTTCCTGCTGGACCCTGACCTCTTCCTGCTGGACCCTGACCTCTTCCTGCTGGACTCCAACTCACCATCTACTGTTGTTCTGACGGCTGTCTCACGCACACACAGACACAGGTCATAGTTTTATAATGTCTGATAGCTGGGCTACATGTTGTCAGATACTGCAGTGTACTGTCATTAATGAACACACTCAGCAGGTGGACAAACACCTTCCATCTCATTAGCTGTCAAACTGCTGCTCGTTGGCTTGTCTGCTGAGTTCGCTGGTGTCAGGCTGAAATAAACAAGAGTCAAAGTATTAGAAAACATTTAACACCCGGTGGGACGGTTTCAAGTACTTTCTTTACTGTTATCTATGGACTGACAGGAACAGTTTAAAGTATTTTCTTGATTGCATCTGTAGAAGGTACAAATGAGGTAAAACTGGCTTAGTAAAGTTCAACAGTTCAACCAACCGACGGTCCACATTCAGTCTGACTGCCATCTGCTCATCACTTGACCCAGACGGTATCGCCAGCGATACATTCGCGCTAGCATACTTTGGATTACTGATTCGTGAACGTTGAGAACGCTTCTGTCGTTATGGTAAACCCATTCGCTCTGTTGGCCGAAGCCGGCGAATCATTACATTAATGACAGTAACTTGACTGTGAAGTGCAACTTCTCAACTTTCAGGAACCGTTCAACGTTTTCTGGCAGCCGCGTAATTACGGTACTCCAAAAGTACACGAGGGAGAACCGGGTTCAAGTCAACTAGTAAATCCTTGATAAACTTGATATTACAATCACTTGCAATTCACCTCTGTCTGTCGTCCATTCGGTTCGCGATGGCCGTCTGACACCGATGCACCAACACAGGCTCCTAAATTGGAGCAGCATTTCCCTTGAACCACAGTTTCAAAGCTTTGGTGCGCGGAAAGTCACGTGACCGATGACGTGGGGAAACAGGGAATCACGTGACGGTTCAAAACATCTCACACAACTTCAGTACGTCCAAAAACCGGACATAAAACGTCGTTTCTCAAGAAAACCCTTTGGATCCCCCTCCCATGGACATGATCGCTCCCTGCTGTCACAGCTCTCCCATCTGCTCCACTACAAATGTGTAGAAAATAAAGTGGTCAGTCAATCCGCCTTTCAAATTGAATTCTTATCATTCACACAAACGCAAATTACACCTGTTACATAATTAGGAAATGTCTTTGCTGTATACTATTTCACATCTCGATGTCACTGGAACAAAGCTTTGAATGAATAATATCTTCAGTTACAATGGATGAAGTGGTTAATTGCTTTGTTTGAACATCACACTCTGTAGTTAGTGTGTGTGTGAAGCTCAGACACCTAATTGGTCAGCTGTTAACACTGAACCTGTTTAACAGTTGATATTAGACCTCAATATCTGTGTGTATTCCTGATGGAGCTAATAACTGTGTGTGTGTGTGTGTGTGTGTGTACTCCTGATGGAGGAGACAACATCACATATTTAGACATTTCAGCAACATTTCAGTTTATTTCATCATTCATTTGGGAATGCTATTAAAACATATTCAAGTACATATTCTGCATGTAAAACGGCAGATCAGCGTCAGCGGTGGTCCGCAGTAACTAATGAAGAACATGTGCCGTTCACAGTTCACACATACAACTGTTGAGCCTTCAACTCCAGGTGCCGAAGCATGCCATTAAACAGCCTGAGGTCACAGAGTGTCGTCAGCGGCAACCATCAGGGAGGAGGTGGTGCAGTTGACTAGACAGTTGACTTGGCCTTGATGTCGTTGCATCCAGCCCTCCCCGCTGGACGAAGGTCTGC
Source organism: Aeoliscus strigatus (assembly GCA_901007665.1). Classification (NCBI taxonomy): domain Eukaryota; kingdom Metazoa; phylum Chordata; class Actinopteri; order Syngnathiformes; family Centriscidae; genus Aeoliscus; species Aeoliscus strigatus. The sequence goes on along the minus strand of CAAKHB010007625.1, from coordinate 31,430 downwards.
ACACCTCACAGACTCAAAGCCTCCTCACCTGCAGCCTCACTTCAACAATAAGGTGTTAGTACTCACTCAGGATCGATGCACACACACTCTGCCCTCCTCACACACCCCGTATTAACACAGTCTTGCGAAAACGCACTGAATGTGCCGCTGACAGTGGTATTTTGAGGCATCTGATACGCTGACATGAGCTGGAGAGTGAGTGACACACGCCCCTCTGTGAAGAGCGGACCAGTCACAAGCTGTCGTCTGTCACCCTCAGTTGGACTGTAGCGTCCTGTCCCACTCACATGGGACGTCGCTGTTGCTGCTGATTTAGAAAGAAGTTCCTTCAGCTGTTCTGATGTAATCTTTGAAGTCAGCGGGGACGCAGAGGACAGAGCAGACCTGGACACACCAGATACAGAGACAAAAAGACTTCTGCAGAAGCTCACAGCCATTGGACGTCACAGCAAACACCGACATGATGGTGGGATCTTGTATCAGTGTTCCACATCTTGCCTCGATGCAGGTCAACCGTGATGGCGGCCAAATGACACACATTTGTAAACAGCGTACCTGTCTGAATTTGACCCGAAGCTTTTCAACATCCTCCACCAGCGTCTCTGACTGTGGATCATCAAAACGGGAGGTCTGGATCAAACCCAAAAGAGCCTCCACGGTTTTCAAGTGTTTCCTGAACACACATGCACACAGAGCAAGAGTTTGCAGGTGAAAGCAAACAGGTAGAACACATCACTTGTCCTCAGGTCTGGACTCACTGACACAAATGACAAGCAGCTCAGGGAACGAGAGAGAGAAATTTCACCCATTCACCATTTCACTGGAGGTGTGTCTACTGTAAATACCAATGTATCTGTAAAATGATGCCTTTCAATTCATCTACGTGAAGTTGGAACATGCTTTCATCACCCTTCCTGTGACGTAATGGTGTGTCGCTGTGTAATCAAAATCAAATACAAATCAAATTTGTAACTCTGAATTTCCGGGTGAAATCCATCATATCATAGACAGTAGGTCCACATACAACTAGTAACATTCCCATCATCACAGTCATTGAAGTGGGCACAAAAGACCCAAAACAGTAGAAAAGTTGCTTTGCAACTTCCTGTCTGCTGCTGAGCGAACCTCAGCCTCACAAACATAACAGTCCTGTTGTAATCATGACACCTTTACACTCATTGATTGGCCAGAGAAATTCCCTGAAATACGGAAAGAAGCACGAGGAAACAATACTTTGATTTGGTATTCGAACTGCGCTGAAGGAGACATTTCCAGGTGATGGCGAAGCCGTAGTAGAAGGAAATCTGTAAGACAAGACAACAAAGGAATTAAGTGATAAACTGACTAATAAATCGGCCAATCACCAGTCTGTGCTGACTCACCTCAGAGGACAACTTGGCCCCGTGAGATGCTCCATGTCTGTGGCCATTCTGCAGCCCTCGGCGGGTCCCTCTGTCATAGCCCTCCCTGTAGCCCTCCCCACGGAACCTGACCAGAGTTTGAACCAATCACATCTCATCTCTCAATCAGTACATCATCTCCTCAGCCTCCTACACACTGACAGAGTTCAGAACTCTACAACCAGCGGTTCCAGTCCCGCCCACCCGAGATGGCTGAAAACCCACTGGGTTCGGCTGATGTGTAGCTGAACGCCAAACAGGAAGTCTCTGAAGTGAAAACCTGGGTGTGGGAAGTGTTTTGGCTACGGGAGGACTTTTCTAACTACATGAATCATTTTCTAAGTAGAACATCAGAACAGCTCTTAAGCCCATTTTCTGTCTTACACGACAACATCCACACTGTCTCACAAAATGTTGGATGTCAGACAATTTTCTCCAACTCAACCACACAAATTCGTTTCCCATCCACAGAAATAACACTAATTTTCGAAAGCCTTGGAGGTCCTCATCTACTGTCAGTTCAAACTGCAGCAGCTCAGCTCTTAACTATGTCTCCTGGGTTTAGCACCCCTGCACTGGCTGCCTGTTAGGATTGAGTTTAAAATTTGTTTTAATGTTCCGGCCTATGTTTCAGACCTTTTGTTGTCACACAAATTTATCTCACAGTAAGTTCCGCTGATAAGACCATGCTGGGCTGGAAACAAAAGGGGAAGGACCTTTGCAGGCAGGAACGACCTGCCAGAGGAATTCATGTTGGCAGAGTCTATTTCTCGTTCCTTTATGATGTCATGTCATGTTTCATCTGACAAAATGTATGTATTTGGTGCGGACAATGACTGTGTGCTGATGTTTTACAGCACCTTTGTTCCTATTATTATGAAGTTATTATTTGTTCAGAGGGCGAATGAACGTGGTGTGGATGCTCAGGTGTGTCCTTTGTGGACATCCTCCACGTCCACAGAAGACACACTGAGGACCAACTCGGGCGTAGTCTGAACACCAGTTCAACGGGTCACCGGATCACTGCTGGCGCGAGAAGCATCCGGTTCTCGTTAGTTCTCTCGCAGCAGACGAGAATTTACTGGAGAAGTGGTTTAGTCTAGTCCACCTGAGCGCTTCGTTGTCGACAATGGCAGCGGCAAGAGGAGGGAAACGTCAGGAAATGTGAGGAACCCTCCGGTCCGGTCCTCCAGCCACAGCCGTTATTGTTTGATATGGTGTATTACATAGTGTACAGTGTCTAAATGGACTTAGTGAACTGTTCAAACAGGCACTGGCCAACAAACACCGTCCACCGCTTAAGGTTAGCTAACATCGGTATAAAGAACAGTACTCACCTCTCTTCCGCCATCAGAATACTGTCAAACATGTCGCCAGCCCCACCGGAAACATCCCTCTGGCTCATTTTGTTCAAGTTAGTTAGTTTATTTTGGACGCGTCAACCGGCATAGAAGTGACGCTGACGAGCAAAGCGCTCTTACATGTGAAGATTCCGGGTTTGATGCTGGCGGCTGTAGAACCAGTGTAGTGGCACATTAGCGCCACCTGCCGCATCGGGGTAGAACAACGACAATTATTTTACCACATGAAAAATGTCATATGCTTTTGGATGAGCTCTTCTAAATCACTTTGAATTTACATTGTATGTTCTTTCACGTGACAAAAATGATTCTGCCTTTTCAGAATTCGTGACATCAATTTTTGTTATGTGAATGCAGTACACTTCCATATTATTTCAAGCTTTTTGTTTTTCCAAATTTGTGTTCTAATTCAGTTTGTTTTATCTTAGTAATGAAATATGTATGCTTCCAATTTATACTACATATCATTTGTTCCTGGGTAAAGCACACTGACTTGCCACTGTGTATGAGATGCTTTATCTAAATAAGACCATATTGCCTATACATTTTGAATTCATGTGGAGAAACACAGACAGTTCTCATGTTTTTTCGTACACAGACATTTATAGAGCCGATACAAATCCACATATTAAAATACGATAAAAACAACATAAATACTTAAGAGTACAAAATCTTGGTCCCCTTCCAGCATCAGGGTTGAGGCAGAGTGACATTGGATGGTTGTAAATAAATGACTTATTGCTTTCACAGACAAACACTGAAAGACTAAATCTTTCACAGATGGGAAACTGAACCCACATGAATTTGACATAAACAAACTTCACAGACCAACGCGGCCGATCCCAAACTTCCTGGTGCTGTTAATGAGTCTTAAATACTCTGAACAGCAACACAAACACTCTGAATAGAAACATCCTTTACTCCCAGGAGAGGTTTGCGATCACTGAAACCTGTAAATCTGACGAGACAACAACTGTCTGAATTAAACAAATAAAGCTGAAACCTCACACACGAGGAAAATAAATGCTAACACCAACGTTGGCCTGTAAAATGGTGGTGCCTCGGTCACATTCACTGCAGTGAACACTGTACAATCCTATGGCCAGTCCAAGCTTCTCCTAGTGCTGCGTCCTGGAGGTCAGAGTTTGTTCACTTTGTTTACCATGAACCTCTGGTGGGAGAAGACATGTAGTGGACTCTTTCTCTTACAGACTGATGTCGGTTTCATGTGTTTCATGTGTGAAGAGTCTTATCCATGAATGTGGTGCATTATCTAACTTGTCGCCAGGTGAATAGTTCACTTTGATTTGTAAGAACTGAGCTTATCTTCCGTATTGGACGTCAACGGTGAGTGTAAAATTCGGACTATGTGGGCAAGCTGCAGTCCTGCTGGGACAAACATACAGGTTCATATCCTGTATGATGACAACTGGTAAGAAGACTGCTCCTCATGTCCATCTGATGGTCCATGTCCACAGATTGTTCCCCGGGTCCATGTGTCCACCAGTTGCCATCGACAACTGGAGTGAAACCTCCAGGACAGTGAAACAATCAAATCCAGTCTCGTCCCGGCTGAGTTCATGATCAATCTCCTGCTGCAACAGATGTCTCATCTCCAGTCTAGTCCAGTCTAACGTAGTCGTCTTGTCTATCTTAGTTGGTCAAATCTATCAGTCAATCATATCATATTAGACATATCAAATATTTGATTTTTATATGATTCAAAATTATGAAATATTTATTTCACTTATTTTTTCTGCAAAAAGTCAATTGTTTTATAAAAAAAGTTCCTAAAAAACACCCCAATATAAAAAAAAATGTTTCTAAAAAAAAAATGTGATTCAGGACGTTTCTTTGTATTTCAGTCAGATTCTACAAGTATCTGCTGACTGAATGTGCTGAAGTACACGTGGTTCTGGTTTGCAGCCCACGCCCTCCCCCTTCCTGTGTGTGACTGACAAAGTATGAACATATTTTCAGTTTCTGGATGCAGCTGCTGAGAATTTTCTTTCATGGGATCTGAAGCTGCATCTCGTCATCTCCTTCATCCATGTCGCTGCTTGGACCATCTGGATTTTCAGGACTGAATCGAGCTGAACGCATCTTCCCAAACAGCCCGGGATTCTGCTGCTGGCGGCGAAGTCTGCGTGAACAGTCACAAGCTGAACTCAACAACTCTTTGTACACATTGTCAGATATCTAAAAAGTTGAAAGAAAGAAAGAGAAAGAGAGCGAGTGTTACCTGGACTGCAAGTGTTCCAGTTGAACCTGTAGGTTCTCAGTTTGCTCCACTTGTTCATCCAAAGACCTCTGAAGCTTCCTGGTCTGGTTGTGGGACTCGTCCAGCTGGAGAGACACACAGAGAGAGAGACACTCGTGTCAATCCACAGACCTGACACAGTCTCAGTGCCTCTGCCGGTCAGAACATGTCTTCATCACCTGCTGTAAACTCTAAGACTGGCAATGCAGCCAAAGCTCTCTGCATATTTGAAAATAAAAGACGGTCTTCTATTCGTATCTCTTGAACTTCTCATATACACACACACACTCACCTCGTCCTCGGCCTGTCCTAACTCTTTCTTCAGCTCTTCCACCCGCAGCCGCAGCTTTTTCACTTCAGCCTCGTGGCTCTCCACCCTCCGGTTTGCGTGGGCTAGTTCCGCTGTCTTCTCCTGGAACTGCTTCTTTAGCTTCGCATGAATGTGTCGAAGATCAGCCAGATCCTGACATCCCACACAGGGATTAAACACATCCCGCACAGTGATTACACATGTCCCTAGAGTCATTGATTCAATTTCAATTCAGTGCATACAGATCAACATACAGAAGAGGGATCTGTATCCCAGTACAGAGAGACCAGCAGTACATGTCTCATGTACAGACAATAAGATAATACTAACAGCATCATAAAAAATAAACTCTTTATACAAAGTACATGTACAGTGAAATATGAGCAGACAGCCAACAGAAGAGCCAAGCAGCTAAAGGTGAGGGAGAAAAGTGAAATTATAATAATGAAAAAAAACAGTGGAGGGAAGAAAACATTTGTCCCACCCACCTTGTTCCTCTCAAACAATTCCGTTTGGATGGCCTTTAGGTCGCTGTCCAACGCCGCTGAGGCCTGACGCCGTTTCTTTGCCAGTTGCTCCTCCAGGTCTTCAGCCTGTGTCCTCAGCTTTTTGTTGTCCCTCTCCAAAGCCAGTTTCTCCGTCTCCAGACGCTCCCTGCGACCCCACTCTGCAGCATTCTCCACCTGCAGCCGCTCCATCTGATGTCAACATAGAGGTGTTCCAACAACTGCAACTGCTGCTGCTGCCTACTAATGCCCATTCATGTTTGTCACTGGTTTAGAAAATGGCTGTATACTTCAAAATAATTTCAGTTAGGTTCTGTTGGTGATGATGATATTGATCAAGTCATTTAGCTCTTTGGGCCAGCAAACAAATTTTGCAGTATTTACACGTCAGAAGGTTGATCAATCAAAGGTCATCAACACTCTCCGCACCTCAGCTCGTAGTTCAGCAAGTTTCTTGTCCATACTGGTCCGAGCTCCCAGTTCATCCTCTAGGTCTTCAGACATGCGGCCGAGTTCATCTTGGTGCATTTCCTTCAGCAGATTCAGCTGGGAGGAGGGGGTATATGATCAGTGATACTACCATCTGTCCTATTACAAAGAGGAATAATACTTTAGTTACATGCACTTTATTCAACCATTTCTATGGGACAACACACAGTCATCAATATGAACTCATTCGAATAATGATAAATCCTTACTAACATAGAACATACCAGTGGTAGAACGCTAAAATACCAGTGTCAGAATACTAACATATAACATACCAGTGTCAGAGCGCTAACATAGAACAAGCAGTGTCAGAATGGTAACATAACATACCACCAGTGTCATCACGCTAACAGAGAACATAGCAGTGTAAGAACACTAACATACCAGTGTCAGAACGCTATCATAGACCGTACCAGTATTAGAATGCTAACATACTAGTGTCAGAACGCTAACACAGAACATACCAGTGTCAGTACACGAACATACCAGTGTCAGACGGCTATCATAGACTGTACCAGTGTTAGACTGCTAACATACCAGTGTCAGACTGCTAACATAGAATGTGTAAACGCTAACATACCAGTGTCAGAACGCTAACATAGAACATACCAGTGTCAGTACACGTACATACCAGTGTCAGACTGCGAACATACCAGTGTCAGACCACTATCATAGAACATACCAGTGTCCGTACACGAACATACCAGTGTCAGACGGCTATCATAGACTGTACCAGTGTTAGACTGCTAACATAGAATGTGTAAACGCTAACATACCAGTGTCAGAACGCTAACATAGAACATACCAGTGTCAGTACACGTACATACCAGTGTCAGAACGCTATCATAGACCGTACCAGTATTAGAATGCTAACATACTAGTGTCAGAACGCTAACATAGAACATACCAGTGTCAGTACACGAACATACCAGTGTCAGAACGCTAACATAGAATGTGTAAACACTAACATACCAGTGTCAGACCGCTAACATAGAACGTACCAGTGTCAGAATGCTAACATACCAGTGTTACAACATACAACATACCAGTGTCAATACACAAACATACGAGTGTTAGACTGCTAACATACCAGTGTTACAACAGACAACATACCAGTGTCAGGATGCTGCTAATACACCAGTGTCAATATGCAACCAATGTGAGGTATTTTGTGTATTCACTGCATGTTTGTGTGTGTGTGTGTGTGTGTGTATGTGTGTGTGTGTGTGTTCAGTGCCTCAAACAGAGGACGAAGTTCTTCCGCGATGACTCCTGCCCTGAGCTGAGGCTAATACTTCACTAACGTCTTCCTGCCATCCACGTGACCTCTGGTGAGGACAACTAAAGCACAAGCACCCTTCACTGTTCATCTGTGTCTCTGTCTGCGTTACTCTACATTGAATCTCACAGCCGCGTTTTTTTTTTCTGACTATCTGTGTTTTTACTTTTTCTTTGCGACAGAAAATGAGCAGATCTCAGCAAAAAAAGAGGTGACACCGTCCACAGTGGCCGTCAAACTGTGGACATCCATGTAGCCAGCATAGCAGCTTTTACATTTCTGGAGAGGTGCACATCATTGCCATTGATTTAAGGCAGTAGTATCAATCAGGCTTAACTCACCTGTTTGAGGATCTCCTGTTTGTTCTTGCTGAGTTCT